>JXCR01140793.1:15379-87448 GCA_002079205.1 Phalaenopsis hybrid cultivar
GAAAAAGTTTTTAAAACTCAAATTATAAACGAGCTGAACACGAACAACTCTTTGTTCGCTCGTGTTCGGCTCATTTTAGCTCGAAATTAAAAAAACATATAATTATTAATATAATAATATATTATATATATTATTTATATAACAATATATTATAAATAATCATATCTAAATTTAAATCATAACATCTCATATGGTAATGTGATTAGTGCATTTTTTGTACATATTTGGTTCAGGTTCGAATCCCACACTTTACATTTATTTTTTTCAATTTAATTTTTTCGAGCCAATTTCGAGCCGAACACGAGTCGAACATGAACACGAGTATTTAAATCGAGCCGAACACAAACAAACTGTTCACGAGCCAATTTCGAACACGAGCTGAACACGAGCCAAGCCTGAGCTCGCTCAAACTCGACTCATTTACAACCCTAATTGTATTGAGAGATTCAAAGTCAGAGTTATTGCAAAAAGTTTCACTCAAGCCTATGGAATCAACTATCAGGAGACCTTCGCACCAATTGTCATACTTAATGCTATCAGAGTTCTCATTTCACTAGCAGTTAACAAGGAATGGAGATTGCATCAATTTGACATAAAAAATCTCTTCTTGAATGAGGATTTGAAATAAGAAGTGTGTGTATATGGATATGTCACCAAGTCTCCAAAATAATTCCAAGAAGCATATATTATGCAAACTCAAAAAATCTCTCAAAGAGCTTAAGCAATTATTAAGAGTGGTTTAAAAGGTTTGCTAAAACTATGTAATCAAAAGGGTATTCTCAAAGTCAAGCTGATCATACTTTGTTGGTGAAACACAATCATAGAAGTAAAACTATTGTATTTATAATATATATGAATTATATGATTCTTACTGATGATGATGAAAGAGAGATTCTCAAGATCAAAGAAGTGCATGCTATGGAGTTAGAAATCAAGGACCCAGGAATCATGAGATATTTTCCAAGTATGGTAGTAATAAGGTCCAAGAAAGACATCGTTATATCACGGAGAAAATACATCATAGATCTACAAAAGGTGATGAGAATGATTGGATGTAAGCCTGTTGTACTCCAATGGATCCCAAACAAAAATCAAAGGTGGGAGAAGAAATCATTTGTGGATAAGAGCATCTATCAAAGATTGGTAGAAAAACTCATCTACTCGTCACATACGAAGCCATATACTACATACTCTGTCAATATTGTGAGCCAACACATAAATAACCCAAATGAAGAGCACTTGGAGATGGTGTACAAAATTCTGAGGTTTCTCAATAAGACTCTTGGTTATGGAACAATTTTTGAGAAAATCATAAATAGAGAGGTAGAAGTCAACATTAATGCTAGTTTGGCTAATGAACTGATAGCTAGAAGGTCTACTACAGGTTACTGCTCCCATGCAAGGAGAAATCAAGTGACATGGAAAAATAAGAAACAAGTTGTTGTTTCTAGAAGTTGTGCAGACTCGAAGTATATCACACTCGCCTTAGTAAAGGAATCTCGATTCATAAATTGTTAAGGGAATTGGGATGTACCTCCAATAGGCCTATACAGATGTTTTGTGATAGTCAATCAGCTATCAGTATTGTCAAAAAACATGTACATTATGACAAGACCAAGCATATTGAAATTGATAGCCACTTCATCTCTGAAAATGTTAATGGGGGAATTATAAAGCTAAGTTATAACCCGACACACTAACAAATTGTTGATGCCTTCACCAAAGCTCTTCTTTTAAGCACCTTCTCATAATTCAATACCGAACTTTGTCTCTACAACATTTACGACCAAGCTTGAGGAGTATGAAAATCTGAGATCTGGTTTTTCCTTCTTTCCCTCTCTGATGTCGGCTTGCCGACTCGGAGGATTTGATTGGGACAACTTAAGAAATCTTTCATAATGCACTCGTTCTTATTTTATGTTATTCTATTTTTTATTTTCAAATTTATTTCCTTTCCTAATCTAGGTTAGATATATTTGATAAATTCATAAATAACGAGTGATTGGTTTCCCTATGTATATGTGCTCTATTTGAAAAAAAAGAAATTTTCCGCCCCAACTAAATTCTACAGTCAGCTTCAATATATCTCTTACCATTTCCATAGATTCCACCCATGTAAATGAAATGAAAGGTGTCACTCCTCTTAGTGGCTCTGTTGTAGTGTTAAACATGCATGTGCAGTACTAAACAACATTTGATCACCTTACCCCAAAAAAGGGAATATTTACAAACATACCAATCAATTCCTAAGTATTAACATATCTAACTCCTAAACTTCAAATTTTACATATATGTCACCTTATCTATGCATTAAAAGCTGTATTTCACTTTTAAAAGTTAAAATAGTGATATAAAAATTTTAGGTGACATAAATGTAAAAAAGCAAAGTCGAGGTTTTACATATGTAAATACATAGGTATAGAGTGGTATGTACCTAAATGCCCATTCCAAATAAAAAAAGAAATAAAGTCAGCAAACAAGCTACTCCCAATCCTCTGCTAAAGTAAATTAATCATTGACGCGGGGCTAGACTGTCGAGGAAGGGCTGAACCAGCCGACTCTACCATGCGCAACCTAAGCCGACCGAGGGCTTGGTTTGTTGCCCAAAGGGGAGGGGCCCCCTATTGTTTTATCTACTATTATATATATGTTGTTTCTCTATCTAGGGTTTAGTTTTGGTTCCTGATTTCAAAATTCTTATCGTCAACGTTTCTCCCCTCTATGGTTGTATCCAATGATAGGTGGTGCTCTGACTGTATAATGCTCCAAGATGGTGACTACCTCGACACATCCGTTTGCCTACTACCTCTCCCTGCTCGATGCCATCATTTCAACGCTCTCACATTCCCTGTGGTTTTCGCCCATTATACCATCAGCTCTCTTGCGGCATCTTTCCACTCCCTTTCCCGTAATCTCTGTCGCAAACTCCACCTGCACCTCTTTTGTTGCATCTTTCCACTCCCTTACACCTAATCTCTGCCGCAAACCCCACTCCCTCTTATATTAGGGTATCATCAACACCCCAACAGCCTCCTTGGTGTTGTCAGCTCCACCAAAACTCCCCTAAAATCCGCCAACTCCAAACCTTTCCCTCTACTTTTAGTCATGCTGATGTTCACCATCTGCATCCTCACCCTTGGGCTCGTTCCCGTTTTGGGTTATTTTCTTATTTCTGCTTTGAAAGAACCTTATTGTACTCTCTAGGTTTTGGCAATAAGATTCTCATTCTTCTATTTTTGGGTTACCCCGATATCATTTGGTATCAAAACTAGCGTAACCTTAGTTCTATCTTAGTATTTTTTAGCATTCGCCATAACCAAGCCACCTCCACAGAAAATTTTCTTTCATACCATAAATCCCAAACCCTTAACCATGCCACCAAGGAGATACAAACTAGAGTCTACTCGAGAAGAGATACAGTGAGAGCTATGTCGTCTTCAACAAAGGCCTGCAGAGATTGATGATGGAACCCAAATAGAGATTATTCTCGATCATGATATGGAAAGAAATGAGGATCTAAATCTTTTAGATAAAGACGACTTCAACGCTTAGGAAGACAGGTCCCAACGCTTAGGATTTCAATATCAGAGAAGGCCGAGAGAGGAAACATCATATGGATGACTCATGAATTTTGACATTAAAGTGGATCTATCCGAATTCAATAAATTTATGCATCCAGACGACTTTATCGACTGGCGACAATCTATTGTGCGAATTTTTTAGTATAAGGAAGTGTCATTGGATAAACGAGCAAAACTAACGACCATCAAGTTGAAAAAGAGTGTTTCCTTGTGATGAGAAAACTTGCAGAGAAAGAGAGAAGGGTGATAAGATTACCAAGTGAGAAAAAATGAGGAAAAAATGTAGNTAGAAAAACAATTTGATTTCAATTAGTAAGCATACTCATGAGATGAAATGTATAACTAAATTCCTTACAAACTCTTGTAAATTACAGGTGGTGGAATCGTAGAAAGTGATTGACAGTACTGAAATGCATTAAAACTTATAACCGCTCAAGAAAATTTTCTCTAAGCACATAACTGATTCCACCTTTACATGTACCTCAAATTTCTGAGTTTTTTGTGTCTGTATATCGAAAAAAAGGTTATGTTATGAATTGTCGTCTTGGCCATCCTAATTTCAATTATGTTGCTAATTTGTATCCACATTATTTATATAAAAAAAAATTAATTTTTATCAATGTGACATATGTAAACTTGTCAATCACACTAGAAATAGTTACCCCATGACTTAGTATAAGCCCTTACATCATCGTTTCATTATCCATAGTGATATTAGTGGAACTTTAAAGGTGAAAACCAAAGTGGGGCTAGATAATTTGTCTTACTTATTGACAATCATACTTGAACGACTTGTGTATTCCTAAAGAAAGAAAAATATGAAGTCCACAATAAAGAACTACGAGGGTACACTAAGAGGAAGAAAATCCTTGAGTAGGTGGAAAACAACTTGCAAAGACAAGAATGTTCCAATCAAAATCTGAGTTCACATTTATCTGGATTTTCAGGTGATGAATCTAATACTCATGAGTTATCCCTTTACTCTTCTTATCCTGGTGACAAGAAAAGCTACATTAGATATTTAGTACAAAAGTATGTAGCTTATGAGAAGCTATCCTCATCCTACAAATATTTTTGTTCCTAACTTTGATAGTATGCATATTCTTAAATCAATTCATTAAGCTCTTGAAAATCCAAAATGGAAGAAAGCAGTTGAAGACTAGATTCAAGCACTAAAGCATAATGATACATAGATTCTTACTCAATTCCCTCATGAATACGAACTATGTTGGATGCAAATGGGAGTTCAACATCAAATGCTAAGCTGATATGATATTTAGGGTTGTAAAAAAAGCTCGCTGTTCGCGAACAGCTCGTGTTTGGCTCGTTAGTAGCTCGTGTTCGACTCGTTCATTAAGTAAACGAGTCGAACACGAACAAGTTTTTAAAACTCGAATTATAAACGAGCCAAACACGAACAACTCTTTGTTCGCTCGTGTTCGGCTCATTTTAGCTCAAATTAAAAAAACATATAATTATTAATATAATAATATATTATATATATTATTTATATAATAATATGTTATAAATATTCATATCTAAATTTAAATCATAACATTTAGTATGGTAATGTGATTAGTGCATTTTTTTGTACATATTTGGTCAATGTTCGAATCCCACACTTTACATATATTTTTTTCAATTTAATTTTTTTGAGCCAATTTCGAGCCGAACACGAGCCGAACATGAACACGAGTATTTAAATCGAGCCGAACACGAACAAACTGTTAACGAGCCAATTTCGAACACGAGTCGATTTCGAACACGAGCTATTTCGAACGAGCTGAACACGAGCCAAGCCTCGCTCGCTCAAGCTCGACTCGTTTACAACCCTAATTGTATTGAGATATTCAAAGTCAGAGTTATTGCAAAAAGTTTCACTCAAGCTTATGGAATCAACTATCAGGAGACCTTCGCACCAATTGCCATACTTAATGCTATCAGAGTTCTCCTTTCACTAGCAGTTAATAAGGAATGGAGATTGCATCAATTTGACATAAAAAATCTCTTCTTGAATGAGGAGTTGAAATAAGAAGTGTGTGTGTATGGATATATCACCAAGACTTCCAACAAGCATATATTATGCAAACTCAGAAAATCTCTCACTGAGCTTAAGCAATTATTAAGAGTGGTTTGAAAGGTTTGCTAAAACCACGTAATCAAAAGAGTATTCTCAAAGTCAAGCTGATCATACTTTGTTGGTGAAACACAATCATAGAACTAAAATTATTGTACTTATAGTATATATGAATTATATGATTCTTACTGATGATGATGAAAGAGAGATTCTCAAGATCAAAGAAGTGCATGTTGTGGACTTAGAAATCAAGGACCCAGGAATCATGAGATATTTTCCAAGTATGGTAGTAACAAAGTCCAAGAAAGACATCGTTATATCACGAAGAAAATACATCATAGATCTACAAAAGGTGATGAGAATGATTGGATGTAAGCCTGTTGTACTCCAATGGATCCCAAACAAAAATCAAAGGTGGGAGAAGAAATCATTTGTGGATAAGAGCATCTATCAAAGATTGGTAGAAAAACTCATCTACTCGTCACATACGAAGCCATATACTACATACTCTGTCAATATTGTGAGCCAACACATAAATAACCCAAATGAAGAGCACTTGGAGATGGTGTATAAAATTCTGAGGTTTCTCAAGAAGACTCTTGGTTATGAATCAATTTTTTAGAAAATCATAAATAGAGAGGTAGAAGTCTACATTAATACTAGTTGGGCTAATGAACTGATAGATAGAAGGTCTACTACATGTTACTGCTCCCATGCAAGGAGAAATCAAGTGACATGGAAAAGTAAGAAGCAAGTTGTTGTTTCTAGAAGTTGTGCACACTCGAAGTAAATCACACTCGCCTTAGTAAAGGAATCTCGATTCATAAATTGTTAAGGGAATTGGGTTGTACCTCCAATAGGCCTATACAGATGTTTTGTGATAATCAATCAGCTATCAGTATTGTCAAAACAAAAAAAAAACATTATGACAAGACCAAGCATATTGCAATTGATAGCCACTTCATCTCTAAAAAGGTTAATGGGGGAATTATAAAGCTAAGTTATAACCCGACACACTAACAAATTGTTGATGCCTTCACCAAAGCTCTTCTTTTAAACACCTTCTCATAATTCAATACCAAACTTTGTCTCTACAACATTTACGACCAAGCTTGAGGAGTGTGAAAATCTGAGATATGGTTTTTCCTTGTTTCCCTCTTTCCCTCTCTGATGTGGGCTTGCCGACTCGGAGGATTTGATTGGGACAGCTTAAGAAATCTTTCATAATGCACTCCCTTCTTATTTTATGTTATTCTATTTTTTATTTTCAAATTTATTTCCTTTCCTAATCTAGGTTAGATATATTTGATAATTCATAAATAACGAGTGATTGGTTTCCCTATGTATATGTGCTCTATTTGGAAAAGAAGAAAAAAAGAAATTAAGAAATTTTCCGCCCCAACTAAATTCTACAGTCAGCTTCAATATATCCCTTACCATTTCCATAGATTCCACCATGTAAATGAAATGAAAGGTGTCGCTCCTCTTAGTGGCTCTTTTTTTTTGAAAATATCTTAGTGGCTCTGTTGTAGTGTTAAACATGCATGTGCAGTACTAAACAACATTTGATCACCTTACCCCAAAAAAAAGGGAACATTTACAAACATACCACTCAATTCCTAAGTATTAACATATCTAACTCCTAAACTTCAAATTTTACATATATGTCACCTTATCTATGCATTAAAAGTTGTATTTCACTTTTTAAAAGTTAAAATAGTGATATAAAAATTTTAGGTGACATAAATGTAAAAAAGCAAAGTCTAGGTTTTACATATGTAAATACATAAGTATAGAGTGGTATGTACGTAAATGCCCATTCCAAATAAAAAAAGAAATAAAGCGAGCAAACAAGCTACTCCCAATCCTCTGCTAAAGTAAATTAATCATTGACGCGGGGCTTGACTGCCGAGGAAGGGCTGAACCAGCCGACTCTACCATGAGCAACCTAGGCCGACCGAGGGCTTGGTTTGCTGCCTAAAGGGGAGGGGCCTCCTATTGTTTTATCTACTATTATATATATGTTGTTTCTCTGTCTAGGGTTTAGTTTTGGTTCCTGATTTCAAAATTCTTATCGTCAACGTTTCTCCCTTCTAAGGTTGTATCCAATGACAGGTGGTGCTCTGACTGTATACTGCTTCAAGATGGTGACTACCTCCACACATCCGTTTGCCTACTACCTCTCCCTGCTCGATGCCATCATTTCAACGCCCTCACATTCCCTGCGGTTTTCGCCCATTATACCATCAACTCTCTTGCTGCATCTTTCCACTCCATTTCCCGTAATCTCTGTCGCAAACTCCACCTGCACCTCTTTTGCTACATCTTTCCACTACCTTACACCTAATCTCTTTCGCCCATTATACCATCAGCCTCCTTGGTGCTGTCAGCTCCACCAAAACTCCCCTAACATCCGCCAACTTTGAACCTTTCCCTCTACTTTTAGTCCTGCCGATGTTCACCATCTGCATCCTCACCCTTGGGCTCGTTCCCGTTTTGGGTTATTTTCTTATTTCTTCTTTGAAAGAACCTTATTGTACTCTCTAAGTTTTTGGCAATAATATTCTCATTCTTCTATTTTTGGGTTACTCCGTTATCATTTGGTATCAAAACTAGTCTAACCCTAGTTCTATCTTAGTATTTTCTAGCATTCGCCATAACCAAGCCACCTCCACAAAAAATTTTCTTTCATACCATAAATCCCAAACCCTTAACCATGCCACCAAGGAGATACAGACTAGAGTCTACTCGAGAAGAGATACAGTGAGAGCTATGTTGTCTTCAACAAAGGCCTGCGGAGATTGATGATGGAACCCAAATAGAGATTATCCTCGGTCATGATATGGAAAGAAATGAAGATCTAAATCTTTTAGATAAAGAAGACTTCAGCGCTTAGGAAGACAGGTCCCAACGCTTAGGATTTCAGTATCAGAGAAGGCCGAGAGAAGAAACAACATATGGAGGACACATGAATTTTGACATTAAAGTGGATCTATCGGAATTCAATAGATTTATGCATCCAGACTACTTTATCGACTGGCGACAAACTATTGTGCGAATTTTTTAGTATAAGGAAGTGTCATTGGATAAATGAGCAAAACTAACAACCATCAAGTTGAAAAAGAGTGTTTCCTTGTGGTGAGAAAACTTGCAGAGGAAGAGAGAAGGGTGATAAGATTACCAAGTGAGAAAAAATGAGGAAAAAATGTAGAGTAAATATCTACCATCTCATTACCGACGTGATATATTTCTAAGACTACACCACATGTAGCAGACAGACATGTCAGTGGAAGAGTTCATATCACAGTTTGACCAGTTGCAGATAAACTGTGAATTGATTGAGCTAGAGGAACATTCCATAGCCAGATGCCTGGGTCCATGAAGACCGCTACAACAACTTTGTGCGGCTGTAGCCTTATTGGTCACTGGGAGTGTCCACGCCTTAGCCCCAAAGGTGGAGAGACAACAAAAACAGAGCAAACAACCACCACCAGTTATGCAGCCACCCACAATTGAGACACCAGTAGGAGCATGGTTCAGGGAGTTGAGAAAACTGATTCGGATAAGGACAGAGCAACCTCAAGTCAGAAAAGTGTCGTGGAAGAGGTTAGCGACGAGGAAACTAAGAGGTTAGCAACGAGGAAACTAAGGAACAGGGTGACTTGTATCATCTTCCATCGGATGAGGGTGAGATGCTCGTGGTTCGACGAGTCCTACAAACTGAGGATGCAGGGGTTCCGCAGTGGCTCCGCCACAACATATTCTACACCCGTTGTATTGTGAATGAGAAGTTATGTAGTCTTATCATCGATAGAGATAACAGCAAAAACGTAGCATCTATGCAGATGGTGGAGAAATTGGGCCTCATGACTCGAAGACATTTTCAGCTCTATTATCTGAAATGGTTGAAGAAAGAGAACAGAGTCNGACAACCACCACCAGTTATGCAGCCACCCACAATTGAGACACCAGTAGGAGCATGCTTCAGGGAGTTGAGAAAACTGGTTCAGATAAGGACAAAACAACCTCAAGTCAGAAAAGTGTAGTGGAGGAGTTGCGACGAGGAAACTAAGAGGTTAGCAACGAGTAAACTAAAGAACAAGGTGAGTTGTATCATCTTCCATCGGATAAGGGTGAGATGCTCGTGATTTGATGAGTCCTAAAAACTGAGGATGCAGGGGTTCCACAGTGGCTCCGCCACAACATATTCTATACCTATTGTATTGTGAATGAGAAGTTATGTAGTCTTATCATCGATAGAGAGAGCAGCAAGAACGTAGCATCTATGCAGATGGTGGAAAAATTGGGCTTCATGACTCGAAGACATTTTCAGCTCTATTATCTGAAATGGTTGAAGAAAGAGAACAAAGTCAACATTGATAGGAGGTACCTAGTAGAGTTTTTAATTGAAAGCAAGTTGAAGGATTAGGTGAGGTGCAACATTGTATCCTAGGATGCCTGCCACATTTTGGGGAGACCGCGACAATTTGACTGTATGACTCAATATAACGGATTTAGAAACACCCACTCTTTCACCAAGGAGGGGAAGCACATCATTCTTCTTCCTTCGGCAGAGTCTGAGATCACATGTGCTTTTACCAACAGAGCAGCGTACGTGGGATGACATCAGTTTTGGTGACAATATAAGATGATAGGAACGAGGCGTCGATTCCAAACATGGGTCAGTCACGAGAGAGAGTGTTTCAAGACATCATAATCAATAGTTTACCGCCATGGCCGTCAACATTCGAAGAGATTCAGACTATTGTTACATCAGGCAAGGTGAGCCAACCTCAAGTTACTTTTGAAGGATTCAATAGTGTATGTATGATGGTTAGTCCCAAAAGATTGTACCGAGATGAATGTTGCTCGCAAGTGGGTAAAAATCCTCAGGTGCTTTGGGGGACGATGCAGCCGTCAGTATGATTTAGGCGCTACTAGGGCCGCAGTCAAAGATCTGTCAACCCTGGGAGATTACAAAAAACCCTGTCATTACCATGTATAACCAAAAAAATTGATGAATGAGGTTGAAGCTCCCCCAATCCCGAGAGATTAATGTGGGGCTCCACTTCTGAGGAGGGCTGAANCTAGTAGAGTTTTTAATTGAGAGTCAGTCGCAGGATTAGGTGAGGTGCAACATTGTACCCAAGGATGTCTGCCACATGTTGGGGAGACCGCGACAATTTGACCGTATGACTCAATATAACGGATTCAGAAACACCCACTCTTTCACCAAGAAGGGGAAGCACATCATTCTTCTTCCTTCGGCAGAGTTTGAGATCACAGGTGCTTTTACCAGCAAAGCAGCGTATGTGGGATGGGATCAGTTTTGGTGACAATAGAAGATGATAGGAATGAGGCGTCGATTCCAAACATGGGTCAGTCACGAGAGAGTGTTTCAAGACATCATAATCAATAGTTTACCGCCATGGCCGTCAACATTCGGAGAGATTCAGACTATTGTCACATCAGGCAAGGTGAGCCAACCTCAAGTTACTTTTGAAGGATTCAATAGAATATGTATGACGGGTAGTCCCAAAAGATTGTACCGAGATGGATGTTGCTCGCAAGTGGATAAAAATCCTCAGGTGCTTTGGGGGACGATGCAGCCGTCAATAAGATTTAGGCACTACTAGGGCCGCAGTCAAAGATTCGTCAACCCTGGGAGATTACAAAAAACCCTGTCATTACCATGTATAACCAAAAAATTTGATGAATGAGGTTAAAGCTCCCCCAATCCTGAGAGATTAATGTGGGGCTCCACTTCTGAGGAAGGGCTACGCGCAACCTGGACCGTCCGACCAGTCCAACGGGAGGGCTTGGTTTGACGCCTGAAGGGGAGGGACCTGCCCCTCTTATTTTATCTATTATTATATATATACATATCGTTTGCCTATCTAGAGTTTAGTTTTGGCTCCTGATTTCAAAATTCTTGTCATCAGCGCTTCTCCCTTCTAAGAATATATCTGAGGAGAGGTGGTGTTTCGGTTGTATCCTGCTCTAAGATGGTGAATACCTCCACACATTCGTTTGCCTATTACCTCTCCCAGCTTGATGCCATCATCCCAATGCCCTCATCCTTCCCTGAGGTTTTTACCCATAATTCCAACAAACCTCATGTTGATGCAAACTCCTCCCGCACTTCTTCAGTTGCACTTTCCCCTCCCTTTCCCCTAACCTCCGCCGCAAACCCCACTCACTCTTTCCCGAGGCTATCGTTAACACCCTAGCAGCCTCTTTGCTACTGTCAGCTCCACCAACACTCCCCTAACCGCCACCGCCTCCCAGCCTTTCCCTCCACTTGCAGTCCAGCTGGTGTTCACCATCTCCATCCTCACTCTAGGGCTCGCTCCAGTTTTGGGTTGATTTTTTATTTCTGTTTTCGAAGAACCTTATTGTATTCTCTTTGAGTTTTGGGCAATAAGGTTCTCGTTCTACTGTTGTTGGGGTTACTTCGATATCAATCATGCTTCAAAATTTATCTTCATGGGCTTAACCAACTCCTAGATATTCCTTATAGAATGTAAATAAGAAAATCCATATCTCCATCTCAGCATCTGTTCTTCAATTATATTCAACTCGCTTCTACGCCACCTCCGTNCATATCTCTCATACGAATGCGCAGTATAAACTCTAATTCAAATGATGCCTTTGTCTCTTATGTAAGCACCAGTAGAAGTGGAACACTTCTTCCAGCATGCAGACAAGGGAGCGAATTGTCTATCTTCAATTAGACTAGAAGTAATTTAGATTTAAAGTTTATTGGGATTAAATAGAATGAAATTATATTTAAACATTTTGCACTATCCATATAACACCATTTATATAAAAAATGATTCATGATGAGTATTGGAAAGTGCCAATCCACATTAGGAAGGAATTTTTTTTCTATTTTTCTTATTTTGGAAGTATTCCTATTTTGTTTCCTTTCAATGTGTGTGTGTGTGTATGGATTATAGGGAGAAATAAATATTTTTCCAGATTTTTACATTGTATCAGAGCTAAGGTGCATCTATCTCATATGCATGCACAGTAGAATCTCTAATTCGAATGATGGCTTTGCCTCTCATGTAAGCACGAGTAGCAGTGGAACACTTCTTCCAACGTGCATACAACGAAGCGAATTGTTTGCCTCGACCATGCTATAGGAGGCCTCTCGAGGACTCTGCTACCGTGTCTGCTTGCATGCATTGCGTTAGACTTACCCGCCTCTGCTCCTGAAGCTATCGAAGGCCTTATAGCTGCGGTCAATCCTTATAGTTGTGGCCTAAAGGGGAAATATTGTCTCTTGCAGTTGTGGCCTGCATCTTCCGCTCGAAGACATCGTCAAATCCTCACAAACCCGTCCCATGAATATTCCGCTGGAACATAAAACTCCTTTATGCCTGTCTCTTCCGTTCGACACTTCGTTCGAACAATTCGAGCTTCAGGTCACTGTGGTTCACTGAAGCTGCGCAGAAAACAACAATTTGTTGTTGTTCAAAGCCTTTTTTTTAAGGAACATAAAACCCTAACTCCCGGAGATCGATCCACCGAGGGCACACTGATACAGAGATCTCAAACTCTCCGCCGAGTCGAACACGATTCATGACATCAGTCATCCTCTCACGAGTCAGCACTTACGAACGACCCGACTATCTTTGGTTTTTATTGTTGAATGTGTGGTAATCAAGAGTTGTCCATCTCCCTCTAGTTCTTGTTCTCCGGTCAAGTCAAGCAGCCAAACTAAGGGTCCTCTCGCTTTTATCCATGCAACAAGTCTGCTCGAGTCAGGCTTCACAATCTTATCATAGCCAAACACAACATGACCTCACAATCTTCTTTCCAGGAAGTCACATCCAGATCTGAGCCCACATTCAGTCCCTATCATGTATTCCAATAACAATTCAGAATTCAGCCCGTTCACCAATGAGCAAATTGTGGAGCTGCACAAAAGGTTTAGTAATGGTTCTAGTTCTAGACAAACATCACAATCCTCTGTCAAACAACCTATTAGCCTGTTAGCACACCAAGGTATCTTATCCCATGTTTTTAGCATTCAGAGCAATAAATTAAAACCTTAGATAGTTGATTCTGAAGGGTCATATCATATAACCGCAATCATCAACATCAATAAAAATTACAACCCATGTATCGGTTATTCTTTATTCTGAATAGTCGATGGTTCATTTTCACCAGAAACAGGAACTGGATCAACTGAATTGACAATGAATCTTCATATCTACTATGTGTTTTATATTCTAAAATTAAATTGCTACTACTCTCAATCAACAAACTTGCTCGTGACCTAAAATTTGTGACTAAGTTTTATTACAATTGTTGTGATTTTTAAGTTGTGGACTCTAAAAAGGTGATTGCAGTGTTGCGATGCATGGTGGTTTGTGCCTGCTCAAATAACCGATACAACCCATGTATCGGTTATTCTTTATTCTGAATAGTCGATGGTTCATTTTCACCAGAAACAGGAACTGGANAAGACGACCATTCAGACAGGTCCATAGCCACAACGATAAGTTACTAGATCATAGGAATGGAGTAAATCACTTCCGTCATGAGGATTCGAAGAATGAAGAACCTCTACTTTGAAGATTTGATCAGAAATGTCTGAGAAGCCATAATTTTGAAGTTCAGGTGGATTTATCATATTTTGACGACCATATGGACCCGAACAAGGTCATAGAGTGACTCTAAACCTTAGAATGTGTCTTTAAGTGGACGTCCCAACTGACGAAATTGTGAAACTGGCCTCCAATAAGTTAATGAAGAGTACATCTCAGTGGAAGAAGAATTTGAAGATGCTTCAACCGTGAGAAGGGAAGAAAAGTTACTATATGGCCCAAGATGAAACTAGATATGCAGCACCAGTACCTATCAGTTTACTATGACTAGAAGTTCATACCCCAATTTCAAAAATGGAGAGACCACATCTTACAGGCANGTGTTGGTGTTGGGGCCAGGGCAAAGTGAAATGTATGGATTATAGCGAGAAATGATGATTTTTCCAGATTTCTACATTGAAACAGAGCTAAGGCTTATATCTCTCATACGAATGCGCAGTATAAACTCTAATTCAAATGATGCCTTTGTCTCTAAGCACCGGTAGTAGTGGAACACTTCTTCCAGCATGCAGACAAGGGAGCGAATTGTCTATCTTCAATCAGATTAGAAGTAATTTAGATTTAAAGTTTATTGGGATTAAATAGAATAAAATCATATTTAAACATTTTGCACTATCCATATAACACTATTTATATAAAAAGGGATTCATGATGAGTATTGGAAAGTGCCAATCCACATTAGGAAGGAATTTTGTTTTTTTCTATTTTTCTTATTTTAGAAGTATTCCTATTTTGTCTCCTTTCAATGTGTGTGTGTGTGTGTGTGTGTATGGATTATAGCGAGAAATAAATATTTTTCCAGATTTTTACATTGTATCAGAGCATGCACAGTAGAAACTCTAATTCGAATGATGGCTTTGCCTCTCGTGTAAGCACGAGTAGCAGTGGAACACTTCTTCCAACGTGCATACAACGAAGCGAATTGTCTGCCTCGAACATGCTATAGGAGGCCTCTCGAGGACTCTGCTATCGTGTCTGCTTGCATGCATTGTGTTAGACTTACCCGCCTATGCTCCTGAAGCTATCAAAGGCCTTATAGCCACGGTCCGTCCTTATAATTGTGGCCCAAAGGGGAAATATTGTCTCTTGCAGTTGTGGCCTGCATCTTCCTCTCGAAGGCATCGTCAAATCCTCACAAACCCGTCCCATGAATATTCCACTGGAACATAACACTCCTTTATGCCCGTCTCTTATGTTCGACGCTTCGTTCGAACAATTCGAGCTTCAGGTCACTGTGGTTCGCTGAAGCTGCGCAGAAAACAACAATTTGTAGTTGTTCAAAGCCTTTTTTTAAGGAACATAAAACCCTAACTCCCAGAGATCGATCCACCGAGGGCACACTGATACAGAGATCTCAAACTCTCCGCCGAGTTGAACACGATTCATGATGCCAGTCATCCTCTCACGAGTCAGCACTTACGAACGACCCGACTATCTTTGGTTTTTATTGTTGAATGCGTGGTAATCAAGAGTTGTCTATCTCCCTCTAGTTCTTGTTCTCCGGTCAAGTCAAGCAGCCAAACTAAGAGTCCTCTCGCTTTTATCCATGCAATAAGTCTGCTCGAGTCAGGCTTCACAATCTTATCATAGCCAAACACAACATGACCTCACAATCTTCTTTCCAGGAAGTCACATCCAGATCTGAGCCCACATTCAGTCCCTATCATGTATTCCAATAACAATTCAGAATTCAGCCCGTTCACCAATGAGCAAATTGTGGAGCTGTAGAAAATGTTTAGTAATGGTTCTAGTTTTAGACAAACATCACAATCCTCTGTCGAGCAACCTATTAGCCTGTTAGCACACCAAGGCATCTCATCCCATGCTTTTAGCATTCAAAGCAATAAATTAAAACCTTAGATAGTTGATTCTGAAGGGTCATATCATATAACCACAATCATCAACACCAATAAAAATTACAACCCATGTATCAATTATTCTTTATTCTGAATAGTTGATGGTTCATTTTCACTAGAAACAGGAACTGGATCAACTGAATTGACAAAGAATCTTCATATCTACTATGTGTTTTATATTCTAAAATTAAATTGCTACTACTCTCATTCAACAAACTTGCTCGTGACCTAAAATTTGTGACTAAATTTTATTACAATTGTTGCGATTTTTAGGTTGTGGACTCGGAAAAGGTGATTGCAATGTTGCGATGCATGGTGGTTTGTGCTTGCTCAAAGAAAAAAGTTTCATCATTAGGCAATGTCATTTGGCAATTTACCCTCCTCCCCCTCCCCCTCTCAACGTAACATTAGTGTCGAATCACAAGAACAGTGTCGAATTGAACTGAGCGGCTTCCCTTTTGATTTCTTTCAAATTTTCAACAAATTTCCTTTAATCGTTCATTCCTTTCTAGTCCTTCCCGATATATGTGTTGTACTACGGTTAGAATTCTCAATTTTTGGCTTAAGTTTGTTTAGGACAGCCGCTGCTATCTNGGAAAAGGTGATTGCAGTGTTGCGTTGCATGGTGGTTTGTGCCTGCTCAAAGAAAAAAGTTTCATCATTAGGCAATGTCTCAACGTAACATTGGTGTTGCTGCAGTTCAAGGGAGACGGATCACAAGAACAGTGTCAAATTGAACTGAGCGGCTTCCCTTTTGATTTCTTTCAAATTTTCAACAAATTTCCTTTAATCGTTCATTCCTTTCTAGTCCTTCCCTATATATGAGTTGTACTACGATTAGAATTCTCAATTTTTGGCTTAAGTTTGTTTAGGACAATCGCTGCTATCTGTTTTCTCCCTTCGATGACTTGTATTTGAGGGATTGGTGGTTCTCAAACTTGATGTGTTGATCCATCCCCTAACCTTCCGCAACATTCGTGAATCGATCCCCATCATCCCTTCCCTGTNAGATTGGTGGTTCTCCAACTTGATGTGTTGATCCATCCCCTAACCTTCCGCAACATTCGTGAATCGATCCCCATCATCCCTTCCCTGTTGTAGCCGCCGAAATAATAGTGTTTTGATGTTATTTCCTGCAATTCCACCAATTCTAGCCACCTCCCTCTCTTCCCAGGTTGGCTTCCACCCAACATAGTCGGCCTCCACCGTCCCCAATCTCCCCATTTTGCTTCCTGCCTACTTACTTCGCTACAACCGCCCAAAACTATTGTCCCATTTGTTGTTCTGCCGTTCCAGCCTCCCTTCCGACTACGCTGTTGCCTGGACTGCAACTCATTTTGTTGTCTCTGCAGTCCCAACTTGCTGCCCCCATACCGAACAAAACTTATCTTGCTATCCTACAACCCACTGCTACCCATCATTCTCCCAGCCCTCCGCCTTGCTGACAACACAATTCCAACCCTTCCTTTTGCTGTCCCACCCACTCACAACTCATTTCAGCCACCTGCCTCTGCTCCTCTAACGCCTAGCTAACCACCAACACCCATGGATTGAGCCCTAGTGTGAGTTTGTGGCGTGTCTATTGTAACTTCTCTTTCAAGTGTGTTTGATCGTAACCACATATTTGCTTTCAGTAATAATATTTATTTTTCCTATTGTTGTTTGGGTTAACTAAGGTAACATTTGGTATCAGAGCTACTCTAATCCTAATACTATATTAGGGCTTCTACATCCCTCATATCTCCACCCAAAAAAATTTTCTTTCTCACCCTACATCACTATTACACCCCTTTTCCACCTTACCCACACACAAATACTAATCATGCCACTGAAGAGATAAGTGTCAGATGTCAATCATAAATTTACTATGAAACAGATGCAGTGACAGTTCCATTGATTGCTTAAACAACTCAATAAAATAAAAAAAAGACGACCATTCAGACGGGTCCATAGCCACAACGGTAACTTACTAGATCACAGGAATGGAGTAAATCTCTTCCGTCATAAGGATTCTAAGAATGGAGAACCTCTACTTTGAAGATTTGATCAGAAACTGAGAAGCCATAATTTTGAAGTTCAGATGGATTTATCATATTTTGACGATCATATGGACCCAAACGAGGTCATCGAGTGACTCTAAACCTTAGAATGTGTCTTTAAGTTCAAGGACGTCTCAACTGACGAAATTGTGAAACTGGCCTCCAATAAGTTAATGAAGAGTACATCTCAGTGGAGGACGAATTTGAAGATGCTTCAACAATGAGAAGGGAAGAAAAGTTACTATATGACCCAAGATGAAACTAGATATGCAGCGCCAGTACCTATCAATTTACTATGACTAGAAGTTCATACCCCAATTTCAAAAATGGAGAGACCACATCTTACAGGCAGAGTACACCAAGGGGTACATCCAAGCAAATCTTGCATGAGAAGAAACTAATTCAAAATAGAGAACAAATGGAACAAACCAATATTTTTAAATTTGTCCCGACTAGAAAGTGTTTCAAGTGCCACGAATTTGGGAATATAAAATCAGATTGCACAACTAGGAGAATGATCTTTTTGACAGATCAGGGACAATTAAATAAATGGACAATGTGTCGTAGACACTGAAAAAAGTGAGAAGACAAAGTAGTATCAGGTTCCAACTGATGAGATAGAAAAACACACTCAAGCTGAGTCCATGGGAGAGACTACAACAAAATTGACATTAGTGGTCCATGATGGTCCAAGTACGAAGAACCAACACAACACACACAACGACCTCAAATAGAAGAATTTGATTTTTTCAGATAAATAGTCTACTTCCTGAGTTGCTCAGTCTGAGGAAGGTCCAACTGGTTAGAAAAGTGATGTTTTTGAGAAGCTTTTGCAAGACCATATGGAATCAATTGGATACTAAATTCATTTCAACAATGCAACCATCAATAGATGGCTAGACCGAAGGAATAAACCACAACGTTAGAAATCGCATTAGGAGCTTGGTGAGTCAGAACATCCTACAGTTGGATCCAGTTCTTTTCGAGAAGAAGAAGAGGTTTCTCTTGAGTTAGCGTGCTATAGATTTCATGCCTGAGTTGATTCTTCTTGACATATTTGTTTATCAAATTCATTTAGCTGGGTGTGAGTGAGAGAAGTAAATTATAAATTACTTGTTCGGGATGAGTTGAGAATATATGTCGTTATGCAACTTAAGCTCAAGTTATGCCAAAAGTGGATGAATACATATTANAAGGCAAGTACACCAAGGGGTACATCCAAGCAAATCTTGCATGAGAAGAAACTAATTCAAAATAGATAACAAATGGAACAAACCAATATTTTTAAATTTGTCCCGACTAGAAAGTGTTTCAAGTGCCACGAATTTGGGCATATAAAATCAGATTGCACAACTAGGAGAATGATCTTTTTGACTGATCAGGGACAATTAAATAAATGGACAATGACGTCGTAGACACTGAAAAAAGTGAGAAGACAAAGTAGTATCAGGTTCCAACTGATGAGGTAGAAAAACACACTCAAGCTGAGTCCATGGGAGAGACTACAACAAAATTGACATTGGTGGTCCATGATGGTCCAAGTACGAAGAACCAACACAACACACACAACGACCTCAAATAGAAGAATTTGACGTTTTCAGATAAATAGTCTACTTCCTGAGTTGCTCAATCTAAGGAAGGTCCAACTGGTTAGAAAAGTGGTGTTTTTGAGAAACTTTTGCAAGACCATATGGAATCAATTGGATACTAAATTCATTTCAACAATGCAACCATCAATAGATGGCTAGACCGAAGGAATAAACCACAACGTTAGAAATCACATTAGGAGCTTGGTGAGTCAGAACATCCTACAGTTGGATCCAGTTCTTTTCAAGAAGAAGAAGAGGTTTCTCTTGAGTTAGCGTGTAATAGATTTCACGCCTGAGTTGATTCTTCTTGACATATTTGTTTATCAAATTCATTTAGCTGAGTGTGAGCGAGAGAAGTAAATAATAAATTTACTTATTCAGGATGAGTTGAGAATATATGTCGTTATGCAACTTAAGCTCAAGTTATGCCAAAAGTGGATGAATACATATTATATCAAGATGTCCTTTGGAATGAAAACACCTATATGATTGACTTAACGAGAGTTTACAATAATGTTGCTCTCAACAAGGTCGAACAGACTACTATGAGGAGACAAGTTTTGACTGATGAGGTCGAAACTCTCAAAACCACGAGAGACTAACGTTGGAGCTAACAAAAGCACCCCCCCCCCCCCNAATACATATTCTATGAAAATGTCCTTTGGAATGAAAACACCTATATGATTGACTTAACGAGAGTTTGCAATAATGTCGCTCTCAACAAGGTCGAACATACTACTATGAGGAGACAAGTTTTGACTGATGAGGTCGAAACTCCCAAAACCACGAGAGACAAACGTGTGAGCTAACAAAAGCTCCCCCACCCCCCCAATCCGCAATATTACTACAGTGCACAATAGAATGGTCACATGAACAGTGTCAAATCGAACCAAACGACTCCCCTTCTAATTTCTTCCTAATTTTCAACATATTTCTTTTAATCATTCCTTTCTACTCCTTTCCTATATATGTGTTGTATTAGGGTTTGGATTCTTAGTTTTTGACGTAAGTTTGTTTAGGACAACTATCTTCAAGGCTTGTATCTGAGAAATTGAGTAGTGCATCGGTTGTATCTCTCCCAAGGTAGCGATTATCCTTCCCCTAACGTTTCGCAACATTCCTGTATCAATCCCTTTTGCGCCCTTCCCTTCTACAACGGCCAGAATAGCATTTTTTTGTTGTTGTTTCCTGCAGTTCCACCAATTGTAGCCACCTCCCTCCCTTCCCAAGCTTGTTGTTGGCCAACACAGCAGGCCTACACCTGTCCTGAACCTTCCTGTCTAGCTTCCTGCATATTTCCTCGACCGCCGCNTTATATATGTGTTGTATTAGGGTTTGGATTCTTAGTTTTTGGCGTAAGTTTGTTTAAGACAACTGTCGACGTCCATTTTCTTTCTTCAAGGCTTGTATCTGAGAAATTGAGTAGTGCATCGGTTGTATCTCTCTCCCAAGGTAGCGATTATCCTTCCCCTAACCTTTGGAACATTCCTGTATCAATCCCTGTTGCGCCCTTCACTTCTGCAACGACCAAAATAGCATTTTTTTGTTGTTGTTTCCTGCAGTTCCACCAATTGTAGCCACCTCCCTCCCTTTCCAAGCTTGTTGTCGGCCAACACAGCAGGCCTACACCTGTCCTGAACCTTCCTGTCTAGCTTCCTGCATATTTCCTCGACCGCCGCCGCCCACAACTACCATCTAAGTTGTTGTTCTTTCGTTCCGGCCTCCCGCTGGTCGCCGCCTGGAATGCAGCCTATTCCACTGTCCCTGCAGCCCTTGCTTGCCACCCCCGCATCAAAAGTCCACGACCCTTCCCCTTTGCTGCCCCTCGTTGTAGCCACCCTCCTCTTTGCCAACNCTGGAATGCAACCTATTCCACTGTCCCTGCAGCCCTTGCTTGCTACCCCCGCATCAAAAGTCCACGACCCTTCCCCTTTGCTGCCCCTCGTTGTAGCCACCCTCCTCTTTGCCAACGCAATTCAAGCCCCTCCTTTTGCTGTCCAAAGCACCCACAACCCATGTCGGCCACACACCTACGCTCCTAGATCACCTAGCCAACCTCCACCACCCATAGATTGAGCCCTAGTGTGAGTTTGTGTCGTGTATGTTGTAAATTTTCTTTCAAATGTATTTGATTGTAACCACCAATTTGTTTTTTATATTGTGGTTTGGGTTAAATCCGGTATCAATAGCCTTCACATCCTTTTTCCGTAATTCAANGGTGTCGGGTATGTTGTAAATTTTCTTTCAAATGTATTTGATTGTAACCACCTATTTGTTTTTTATATTGTGGTTTGGGTTAAATCCGGTATCAATAGCCTTCACATCCTTTTTCCGTAACTCAAAGTGACATGGGGATCCTCATAAGTATACAATCTAAATGGGACACGATGATTCGTATCATTCATAGTTGATCACACAATAACAACATGGACATTCTTTATGAAAGAAAAATATAAAACAAACACCATATTTCAATCCTTTCATTCTATGATTTTCAATAAATTCCAAAACAAAATTTAAAATCTTAAAACTAATAATGCTAAGGAATACTTTAATTCTATCATTAGTACTTATCTTTTCAAGTATGGTTTTGTCCATATAAGTTCTTTTATGAATACTTAACAAAATGGGACCGTGGGAAGCAAAAATACACTTGAGGTGACCCGCGCCATTATATTATTTAATCAAGTGCCTAAACATTTTTTGGGAGAAATCATTTTCACAGCCACATACCTCATAAATAGGATGTCTAGTCGAGTCCTACAATTTTAAATCCCCCGTAATGTTCTTATGGAATCTTAACCACACATACGTTCGTTTCTTCTGAATTATCGTTAAAGGTTTTTTATTGTTTTGCTTTTGTTCACATTCATTAACAACACTGCACAAAATTTAATCTAAACTACTCCCAAGTTTCTAAGATACATTTTCCTAAATTACTCATCCAATTAAAAAGGTTACAAATATTTTTCTACACCACTAGGAAAATAGACATCTCAATGGATGTCACATTCTTTGAAAATCAATCTTATTTTTCCAAATCTAAAATTCAGGTGCTACACTCAAGTAATATCATATTTGAAATTTTTTCTAAGATACTCCAATCATTTTTCCTTTAATTGAACCAGATCATGTCCCTCAATCAGCTTTGCTTGTCCATACTCCGCCTCAACCAGCTCCATTTGAAGAAACAAACTCTGTCACAGCAACAATCCCAATTGTCTCTACTCCACCTCAACATGACATTAATGATTAAGAATTGCATATATACATAAGAAAAAGGACTGTTGAGAATGTAAATACCACTATACAGACTCGGGATTGTCAAGAGCTAGAACCAAGTTCTCCCAATTGAATTCATAAGAAGAAGAACTGTCAAAATAACATCAAGCAGAGCCTCTTATCCATCACATTTCTAGTTAGATTCAAAAATAAAATTGTTAATTCATATGTACAAGTTATACCGATTTGATTGAATTATATGACAGAATTAATATAAAGCTACAATCCTAAATCATTAAAAAAAACTATTTTATCATAAAATTACAAAATTGTACAAAAGTCACCCAAAAAAAAAGTAGTGAAAGTGGGAAGAGGAAAAAGTAAAGGCCATAATATTTCGATTTCAAAGCTAGCATGAAATAAGAGCCTAATGAAGAAAAGTGAGAAAATGGTATTTAGTTGTCTCATTTTGAAAAGAATAAGAAAAAAGAAAAAGAGGAGCAAAGTCAAAAAAATAAATCTATGATAATGTACACTTTCCAGAGGATAATGCACATTATAAGTGTCCAAAGCTAAGAAAAATTAAAAAGACACTCAATTGAGGCTACTTGGTGTTTACCTGAATCTCTAACAAGAATAGACTGGTGCCTTTGCGGCATGCTTTGTCAGGAAAGATTAAAGGAACTTGTGCGGTAGCTCACCTCAACAAAGTGCTTGAAGCCCTAAGTCTCTAATACCTAACTGAATAAATTACCAAAGCTTGCCAAACCTTTATTGAGGCTTACCTTTGATGATGTAGCAAACATCCTATGTCTGCTAAGGATCAAGTAACACGCTTTTTATAGTAGTCGAAGCACATAATATATTTGAATCTGATATTAGATTTATGGCAAAAAAAATGATTCTATTATTATACAACCAAATTACTCAATTACAAATAAAAATGACTTATTCAATATTTGATATATTATATTTATTAAAATTTAAATATAATAATTAGTTTANCAATTCTATCATTAGTACTTATCTTTCCAAGTATGGCTTTGTCCATATAAGTTCTTTTGTGAATACTTAATAAAATGGGATCGTGGGAAGCAAAAATACACTTGAGGTGACCGACGCCATTATATTATTTAATCAAGTGCCTAAACATTTTTTGGGGGAAATCATTTTCACAGCCACGTACCTCATAAATAGGATGCCTAGCCGAGTCCTACAATTTTAAATTCCCTATAATGTTCTTATGGAATCTTAACCACACATCCGTTCGTTTCTTCTGATTTATCGTTAGAGGTTTTTTGTTGTTTTGCTTTTGTTCACATTCATCAACAACAATGCACAAAATTTAATCTAAACTACTCCCAAGTTTCTAAGATACATTTTCCTAAATTACTCATCCAATTAAAAAGGTTACAAATATTTTTCTACACCACTAGGAAAATAGACATCTCAATGGATGTCACATTCTTTGAAAATCAATCTTATTTTTTCAAATTTAAAATTCAGGTGCTACACTCAAGTAATATCATATTTGAATTTTTTTCTAAGATACTCCAATCATTTTTCCTTTAATTGAACCAGATCATGTCCCTCAATCAGTTTTGCTTGTCCATACTCCACCTCGACCAGCTCCATTTGAAGAAACAAACTCTGTCACAGCAACAATCCCAATTGTCTCTACTCCACCTCAACATGACATTAATGATTAAGAATTGCATATATACATAAGAAAAAGGACTGTTGAGAATGTAAATACCACTATACAGACTCGGGATTGTCAAGAGCTAGAACCAAGTTCTCCCAATTGAATTCATAAGAAAAAGAACTGTCAAAATAACATCTCATTAAGCAGAGCCTCTTATCCATCACATTTCTAGTTAGATTCAAAAATAAAATTGTTAATTCATATGTACAAGTTATACCGATTTGATTGAATTATATGACAAAATTAATATAAAGCTACAATCCTAAATCATTTAAAAAAACTATTTATCATAAAATTACAAAATTGTACAAAAGCCATGCCCAAAAAAAAAAGTAGTGAAAGTGGGAAGAGAAAAAAGTAAAGGCCATAATATTTCGATTTCAAAACTAGCATGAAATAAGAGCCTAATGAAGAAAAGTGAGAAAATGGTATTTAGTTGTCTCATTTTGAAAAGAATAAGAAAGAAGAAAAAGAGGAGCAAAGTCAAAAAAATAACTCTATGATAATGTACACTTTCCAGAGGATAATGCACATTATAAGTGCAGAAAGATGGGAAAAAACAAAGAGCTTGGTGTTATATTCCAAAGCTAAGAAAAATTAAAAAGACACTCAATTGAGGCTACTTGGTGTTTACCTGAATCTCTAACAAGAACAGACTGGTACTTGCCTTTGCGGCATGCTTTGTCAGGAAAGATTAAAGGAACTTGTGCGGTAGCTCACCTCAACAAAGTGCTTGAAGCCCTACGTCTCTAATACCTAACTGAATACATTACCAAAGCTTGCCAAACCTTTATTGAGGCTTACCTTTGATGATGTAGCAAACAACCTATGTCTGCTAAGGATCAAGTAACACGCTTTTTATAGTAGTCGAAGCACATAATATATTTGAATCTGATATTAGATTTATGGCAAAAAAAATGATTCTATTATTTTACAACCAAATTACTCAATACAAATAAAAATGACTTATTCAATATTTGATATATTATATTTATTAAAATTTAAATATAATAATTAGTTTAATCTAAATGATTTCCAATTTGGCATGCTTTCAGACCACTGCTTAACGCACCCTAAAGATCTTTAGCCTGTATTTCTTCATAGAAAAAAAAATCCAAGCATAACCTTTTTTACAAAAAAAAAAAAAAAGAACACACACACACGAGTAAATTTTTCCACAAACAGAAAAAGGGATAATTACATACATATCATTCAAAACTTAGGTGTTTACAAAATAACCAATCATTACATTTTTTGAACTGCTAAACTCATGCATTTATGCATTCTACAATCAAATTATTGGGAATTCAATAAAAAATGAAAAATACGGGTTGGGATTTTATTATGAATTTTGATATTTGGATCAGAGTTTTAAAAAAGAATGTGTTATAATTGTAAATATCAAAGTTTCAAGTGTTATACAGCTACCCCTAGGGAGAAAAAAAGAGAAAACCAAACTACAAGGCCTGCAAAGAAATAAATTACAATTTTCCTTGAGGGCATTGATATCATTAACATCTTAGAAATTAATTTAAAAACATGATGGTTCAATGTATTCTAAAAAGGGACTCAAAAGCACCATTTAAAAAAAAAACTAATAAATTACACATTACCATTAAAAAAAAAACCAAAGGAAGAAACTTATGAAAGATCAAAATATAAGAATCGAGATAAAATTATCTCATGACTAAATAAAGCTGATCAAATGGCCTATTTCAAATCTATTATCACTAAAGTAGCCAAACACTACAAGAGAACTCTTCTTGCTTATTAAATCTGTTCACCTACCTTCAGTTTTATTTTCTGTTTATTTTTCACCTATATTTTGTTTCTTCATTGTAAATTATTTTGTTGACTTAATGAGATGGTTTCATTCCAGCTTTTCATTCAGAGCAAAATGAAAAAAAAAGGCTATGTAGAGCTACATAACATGTTTACAGAGTCAAGGCATATTAGTTATTAGACATGATCAAAATTAGCATCGATTTGTTTTAGCACTTAAGAGCTTTGTGTTCATGCTAGGCAGCAATGAAAAGCATCTCATTTGTACATTAGGATTACAGCCCTGCAAGCAAAAACATTGCCACATTTTTTACAAAACGGCGACACATTTGGTAATGAAATTCTCTAGAATATTCTACATGGACCGTATGACAGAGATACAGTTCCCATTCATTAGTAGTTTGATATTCCTATTTTTCATTCAACGCTAAGCTTGCTAAACCTTTGCTGGGGCGTGGCTTTATGAGATTTGAGCCAGCTTAATTAAAATAGTAGTAAATAGCACTTGTACAAAGATCATATAGCTAAAAATACCTGCAAATGGCCCTTTTGATAGATCTACAAGGTCTCGAAGAGCAAAAAAGTCATTGCTTTCAAGAAGATACCTACGAAATCCAAGGCTTTTTTGAATAGAACTTCTGAATGGACAGTTGACAGACGGAAGCATAGCACCTATTTTCTTTCTGAAAACCATGACATGTAGTAAAGCAGGAACTTTGGAAAATAGAAAGGGATTGACTGCACTCACACAGAGCATAGGCTGAAAAGGAAATATTATTTAATAAGTTTTCAGATGTTTATCCGGAGCCATATTCTACATCAGGAAAATGCGTACAATCTTAGATGACATTAAAATGAATATGTAATATTTAACATATATGAATTGGTAAAACCAAAATATTACATAAAAGTAGTTTTGTGACTAGTGTATAAGCCAAATAATGATTATAGTTATTAAAAAAATTTTAACACAACTATAGTTCAACAACTAGTTTTTAAGAAATAACGATAGGCTGCATGATATTAAGCATGCAATACAATCAAGAAGAAACAAAAAATAAAAAAATTTTAATTATTAAAAAAATGCTAAAAATCATATTACCTGGTCATAGATGGATTCAAGATATGCTTTAGCCAACTGAGATACTGGATGTACGGTAAAATCCCAGAGATGCAGTACTCTTGCTGGCAAAACACTAGTATCATTTGTATGGCATGAAGCACAAAATAGCTGCCCAGTATACTCACAAAACCGGGGCCTGTTCCACCCAAAAGTCTGTACAAGTTCCCGAAAGAGGGTTTTTCCAGTGTCAAGGTGTCTGTGACACCCTGCACAAGTATAGTGTTGTATTTCCAGCAACTGTCTTAAAGACTTCTGAGGTTTTATCTCAACTACAAGGGATATGGTCTTCCCCAACAGAGAAGCATCTTCTGGATGCGGCTCACCACAATCTGGATTTTCATCTTCAGCAAACTTCTGCAGATATTGAGGAACAAGAGATTGAAACAGGCCAGATTTGAACATTGCTTTTCCTGGAGTCAAAAACATAATCAATGGGCTAGGAGTTCCAAAGGGAAATCTAGAGTTAAGGGTGGAACGCAGACATTCTTCGATAAGAATACTTCTCTCCAAAACAACATTTGGAGAAGCATTACCAAAAAATTTTCTGGAGTCCTGCTCAACTCTAGACCATGCAGAAGGAAGACTCAGACCATGACCAATAAAAAGAGTCTTCAATTGGCGGTAAAGAGCAACGAAATCACGGTAGCGACGTTCAACATTCCATTCATCCGTACCACTCCAAACTTTCATTTGATATATTGTATACTCCCGGACACCAATTAATCTCTCTCCCAAAGAAACATCTCCCTTCTGCTGTTTTGCCCCAACTAACTCCACTCGATCAATTTTTGACGAGACTTGGACAGGTGGATTTATGTCATCCATGGCAGAAGTCGAAACAAAAGAACTCCCGTCTCCAAAATGACGTGGCTGCTGGCTTATATAGCCTTGATTAGTTTGTAGGTACATGGATCCATGGCTATTCCTCGAGTCAAGTAAAATTTCCTCCATTTCAAGAACCATTTCATCATAAGAATCAGATGCATCAAATTTCTTGACCTATGTGTTATCACCAACAAACATTCGAAATAACATAAATGTGCATAATTAATACATAATAAAGTCAAGCAATTCTAAGAAAAGAAATCATGGACAAGAAGGAAGATAAAAAGAAGAGCAACGTATAAAAGAAAAGAAAGTGTGTGACGTAGCAAAAGACAATTTTCACTTCAAGTATAACACCACATTTTTAGCCCGAAAACAAAGCAACAATGGTAATCAATATTAAAAAACAAAACATATATGTTGTCAAAGGTACATGGCTTCATGAATTGTCATTTCTGTTTTACTCGTACAAATGAAAATTTTCAGGCAAGGTTTCCATCTTTTCAGTTTTAGGAGTTACCCATCGTCTTTTTCCTCAACAAAAGCCCTATTTTTTAAAGGGCCGGCCCTAGAGAAAAGGTTAGGATGCCTCAATTGTTACCCGGATACAAACCGAGGAAAACGACCACTCTTGCATATGAACCTCTCCCTTGATGCATAGATATGCATAGTGGAAAGAAGGGGAGAGAGAAATTGGAGTTCATTAGTAAAAAGAGAGAGCGAAGAGAGAATAGAAGAATAAGCATTAATTTCAATTCATCAATTAATGAACCCGTTACAAGCCATTAACTATTATCTACACAAAGCAGAATAACAAGATAGAACAAAATAATCAAATCACCCCCCATCAAAAACTCAATCAACTACTAAATAATTCAAAATTAAACCTAAGATTATCCAAAAGGATAATTTAAGCAAACTGGAGGAAAATAACATAATAAAATTAAAATAAATCCTTAAAATTATAAAATAATTAAAATATTGTAGAATAATATTCTCATGGCAAGGGCCAGATAGACTCTTTACTTGGAAGAGTACCATAGAGGCCCTTCACTTGGAAGCCTTGTGTCCATGGAAGAGGCGGAGCAAATATTTTATAAAATCTCTCAAATCTTCAATATGTACAAACTAAGAATTAAAAATAGAAAGGAGGCTCCTGATTCAATCATCTCAAAGCATCATACAACTTTCCCAAAAAAAAAATTCCATAAAGGATCCTATCGACATATTCATGTGGCAGAAGTCGCAACATCAACTTTTATGTTTTTTTGTGAAGAAGTAAACAATAGCTTTAAAACATATAGAATCATTTATATTTTGGACTAGAATCTTGCCGGATTATTGGAATTTGTCGATTGAACTGCTCCAATATATTGATGCTGAAATAAAAAAATAAATCCCCATTTCCATATCATCAATAAACTCGGACAATATCTTAGATCTTGGCACAAAAATAATCTCGGAGACAACCTCGGGATTAGAATAGGTAAGATGTTTAATCACAGGTGATCAATCATCATCATAAAGTTCAATTGCAAAATCTAAATAAAAATAAATAAATATCTACATTCCTTAATTTATCATGAATATTAGATTTCTAATGGTTGAATTTTTGAAATTGAAACAAGTTTCAAAACCATTGAGATTTTAGAAATATGATACCCGAGTTTAAATTGTTGAAATTAAAATAGGTTACAATGATAAATCTTCAAAACAACAAATAAATGATAATAAACAAAAAAATACACCCTAGGGTTACGGTGACGGGGTGAGTGGTGGCTGGCAAGCATGTACATATGCTTGCAGAAGGTGGTGGTGACAACAAAGTGGTTGGAAGGCGGTTTTGGCATCAAGTGGAAGGCAGGGGAAAGGTTGCGGCGGCGGTTAGGGAACTTGGATGGGTTGGCAACAACCCTGGATAGGTTGGAGGGGCTGGGAGGGCAGTTGGAGACGTGGAATGAGATGAGGCAACAATAGGTGAGAGGGATTGGGATTGGCGGCAATAGCATGTGCTGTAGGATGGGTATAAAACAACAGCAAGGAGGTGAGGAGATGAATTGCGATAATAGGAGGTGAGGTTTACGGCTGATGGCGGGGGAAATAGTTGGGTTGAGGCGTGGGGAAGGTGGCAGAGAGTAGGTAAAAGGGAAGGAAAAAGGTACGCACCATCTCTGAACGAGTTACAGCTAGACACCTTCTCGCCATCAGATACAACCCTAAAAGGGAGAATGAGATGTTGGAGGTTATCCTAACAGAATTCTTAAAGCAAAAACTGAACCCTAATGACAATAACATAACATATATATAGTTGATAGTGACGAGGGGGAGGCTCCTGCTCTTGGGCGGCAACCCTAACCCAAATATATGGGCCAACTAGCCCTTCCCTTCTCTTGGTTGAACCAGTTTGGTTAAGTACAGTCGATTCAGCCCCCCGCCCCGAGGAGCCTGACTTCAAAATATCAGCACGAAAAGGTGATTTTGAATTGAAATGGAGGATAAAATCATATGTAAAACCATCATAGGATCTATACCGATGATATTCATGTCTTTCATAGACCATTTGACATGACTTGTTATAGCGAAGAAATAAAAGCTATGGTCACATGCAAAACTATTAGTCATTTGCACTGTAATTGAATGTGTCACCAACCACATCATCATGAACTATCAAGCAATAATTCATTCAGGGTCTATTTAAGGTAGATGCAACTTAATAATAAGTTGTTGCGCAACAGCTGTCACATGAAATTGTTGCAGATAAGCTTGTTGTTTGAAAACGGGTGTGTTGCACCTCTTTTAAAAGACGAGACTCTGAAATGAGCACTGTGGAATTGTAGGGGTGAAAAGGAATTAATAGGGTAGCATTCAGGAACCTAATTATGTTTCATTCTTGATCTTATTTTAATAATTTGATCTAGATATTTGCTATAAGAATCATAATTTCAGGAATAAGAGTTATAAGGCTGAGGGCAGGCGAATCTCATGAGCTAAAACCAATTAAGAAGCTGAAAAGAGAGTTTTGATTATATAAAACTAAGTTATAAAACTTTGAAAGGGTAAACCTGAGGTACTTTCACTCTTGGGTTTGTCTTATCTTTTGTTTTTATGAACGACTGGGTCCAATCCTCTGCATCATCTGATTACAAAACTGCACTTACCGCAACTAATTCCCTTGAACCACCTGCTTTAGGTTTTGTAAACCCAGCTGAAGCACATCAAAATACAAGTTCTGCTCTTAGTGCTTTAGTTAAACAAAACAACACCCTGATTCAACTGGTCCTGAAAGTATCTGATAGACACCTTAGTCTTGAAGATCAAGTCAAAATCCTGCAAAACGTTCGTAATAGTAACCAAACAGTTGATTCATCTATCGAAACCTTGCAAAAACAAATTGAAGACCTTTCTCTTTCAGAAGTTCCTAGATCTCCTAGGATATCCAAGCCAAAAGGTAAACTCTTTGTCTACAAAGATCCCAAATCCATTTTTATTTCTGAAAAATCCAAAAAGAATCAGTAGTATGGCCTCCTCATTCACAACTCAAATCGTTACGCTTCCAACAGTCTTAAACAACAATTCTACCTCCTTTAACCCTATATAAAATCTAGATGATCAAATACGTGATTATCGTATGCGATCCCGTGTTGCTTATGAAATACAGAGGAGACTACCAAAAAGGCAATCTCACCTAAAAACACTTGAGAGCCGTATAAATACGGATCAACAATTACAGATCTCGCAGCATAAACGCGCCAACCTAGTTCTTGCAGAAACCTTGTATCAAGATGGTTTAGCGACATCCCAACATAGAGTATATCAACACTATTCTGAAGAAAGAGTGTTGGCTACCGATAATGCTCAAGTCAACCTTTCTTTCATTCGACAACAGTCTTACCAAAGGCTAGTTCAAGAAGGAATTCAGCATATCCATCCCGGGCTTTTTATGGTCAGATTACATGGATGCAGGTACAATGACACTGCTTTTCCTGAGAGATACGCGATGGAAATCTGATGTGTCAATCATTGGAACCATGGAGGTTGACCTCTCATGTGGAACCCAACTCGTGTACACTGCACCTAATATCATGATGTCTATTCATGATTTTTACAATCATGTAGAGCTCGTAATACTCACGCATGGGTATCAGCACTGGCAAGCAGGAGAATCTAACCTCCTGGTCACAAGAGCCTTAGTATCAAGGCTTACAAACACAAGCTATGCAGGGTTCCGGTACAATGTCGTTGGAATATCTGATTATTTAGCATCCAATGGAGTACTAGCTCTACCAGGTACAAAGCATACAATTGATCAGATTAAAGGCCTTGACTGGCATTTGAGGCCTGCGGAAAATCAAGGAATTCAAATTCCCAGATCCCTCTCGATGCGACAAAGGATAGATGGTACTATATGTATATTATTCTCTGATTACTCGCACATTGCTCCACCAATTCCTTCAAAAGATCTTGACCCTGAACAAACAGTCTTTATGGCCTACTCCGACGGGCCAATTTTTTATGATTCTGCTTCCGAAAACGAAGAAGATGAGGACGACCCGTTCTCATTATTCTTATATTTTAATAAATACAACAATGACATTGAGTCATTGGCGAAAGTTGGTGGGAATAACAACCTTAGTGATGGTGATAAATATAATGTTATTTTGAATGAGGAATCTGATAATAGCTCCGTTGATGATGGCAACGAAGACTATGAAGGAAATGTTACAATTGAGCTTGTTTATAAACACCCTATCTTGAGGGAATACATTCCTCTTGAAGATTACCTACTCCGTCCCCTGCAATGTTCGGACAAGAAAAGTATTATGAAATGTTTGATTATCCTCCACCCAAACTAAAGCCAATTACCGAAACTCCACCTATCCAAAATTATTCCCCCTCAGACCCATAAACTCCACAAAAATTACCATAACAAAAAATAGTCTACCCAAATATCGAGAGTCAACTTGCTAACCTCGAATATCCCAGGCTAAGAAAAATGGTTGACAAGGCTGATAAAGCCTACGCATCCATATCATCCTCCCCTTACCTCCTGCCAAATGAACCAGTAATGAGTTCAGTTATGTACCCGCCAGCCACGTCGGGGAAGCAATATGAGCCCTCAATTTCATCCTCCTACAACAACCACAGAGTTAAAGCCTCTGATTTCAAAAGGACATCAGCAAAATATGTGGAACCCCTCATCAGCTAGAATCACACAAGGTGTTCTGTTGATACTACCAGATGATTTCTCTTTATATGATGATGTCATATCCAGATGGGAATCAATTACATTGAATTTAGTTAATGAAAAACAATTTGCTGACAACAAGGCTAAGGCCTTGTGCATTGAAAATCTTCTTGGAGAAACTGAGAATAAAATATGGATTCAATGGAGGATGACCTATGAGCAGGAATATGAAGCGCTCATTGAAATGACAGATGACCCACAAAATATTTTATCTCAAATATGCTTTGTCATCCTACTGGAGGATCCCTACCAAGGTTCAACTGACGAACAAAATCAAGCATATCTTGATCTTGAAAGATTGGTGTGCATTGAGATCAAAAATATGTTTGAATACATGAATGATTACAAGACTCTTGCTGCAAAATCAGGGCGTATGTACATTGATAGCGAATTATCAGAAAAATTCTTTAAAAAGATGCCTCATGTTATTGGAGATGAAATTGAAAAAGCCTTCAAGGAAAAACATCCAGGAAATATCATTGGAGTCATGCCAAGAATACGATTTACATATTTGTACCTATCCAATTTATGTAAACGAGCACCTATCCAGAAGGGAATCAAAGACCTGTCAGTCTGTAAGAAAATATCTATTCCAGGGTATTATAACAATCAAGAGTTACAAAACCAAGCCACATGACTTTCATGTCCGTGTAGTAAAGAACAAGAATAAGGCAAAGTCCATAAAATGCAGGTGCTACATCTGCGGGGAAGGATATTTTGCCAGAAAATGCAAAAGCAAGACTTACGCACAGGAAGCATTGGAGCACAAACGCGCTCACAAGGCGTAAACCTAGGCTCAACCTCCCATTTTAATAAAACGGGGTCGAAAATCCTTAATTCTAAATACTTGTTCAATTTGAGCCGCACACAGTCATTCTCCTGGCAGTTTGAACTTGACTTCTCCTTCATCCTCTTCTTCTTCTTCCTCGTCTTCTTCTTCTTCTTCCTTCGGCTTCTCCTTCTTTCTTTCTCTACTCCGCACAATACCTGTGCACTTGCATCCTTCTTCTTCGTTCGACTTTGCATTGTCTGCATCTTCCTCTCCTCTCGCACGTAAGGTTGGATCGGGCTCATCTGTGTCGTCTTCCCTTGCACTCCCATCTGCGTCATCTTCTTTCGCTCTCGCCCGAGGTTTACAATATTTTATGCTTCTATATTTGTGTCTATTGTAGTGTAGAAAGTAGAAATTGAGAAATTATGTGACGTTAATTTATCATTTTACAATATTGCATATATTTTGGTTATTGTAGCAGATGTGTTGTGTTTTTATGATTTCATTATAGCTGCTACATTAATTTCATTGTAACAGCTACGGTACTTTCATTGTAGTTGTTACGCAGAATCACAAATTTTTTTCTTTCATGTTAAAGTTTTGCTAGAGATCACTCTAGCTACAAAAAATCATATTTGTTTTCATGTACGCAATTTGGTAGAGGTGAATTTGATCTGGTTTTTTTAAATGGCTCAAACATGTTTACTTATTTTTATATGTTTCTACTCATTTTAGCGGATTTTTGCTAGTATTTTGAAGATTCTAATCCTTGAAGACTTGTTTTGTTCATGTTTAATTTTTTTATTATGCACAAATAATTTACTTTTTTCCTTAATATTTTTATTTCTTATTTTTTTAATATTCTGGGGTTCGGTCTCGCCCCATAATAGCTAAAATGCTCCACCCAACGCCAGCCCCTTTTAAAACATTGACCACTACCACCACTTACCCCCACCACCAAACAACCACCGCCACCTTGTCCACCACATAACAGCTACCACCACACCACCCACTTACCATCACCACCACAAACACCCAACACAACAACACCGCTGCCACCAACTCGTAGCCACCAAAAACTTATATAGTCAGCACACATAGAACCAGCACAGAACACCAACACACAACTGATGTCTTTTAGCATGCGTAATTTCCTTTACATTTATCACCTTTTTTTTAATAAAATTGGACTTTAAAGAATGATATTTTCATGTTTTTCTTGCAGGTATAAAAGATAGGGGATTGGGAGTAAATTAGAGTGAAAATGGAGGAAAAGGAGGTGATTGGAGCAATGGAGGAAATAGCAAATTGGCGCCGAAGCGCTAGTTTCAGGCGCCATGGCCTCGCAGATGGGCGCCTAAGCGCCCAACATTTTCCCGCAAACAGAGAAGATGGCGCTTAGGCGCCGCAGACAGGCTCCTAGGCGTCGGTGATTTACCAGGCTCACCCGAGAAGGTGGCGCCTAGGCATCGCAAACTGGCGCCTAGGCGGCAGTTTCAAGACAAGCCAAAGAGTTATTTGACAAATCTAGATGGTTGAAAATGCACTTTTTGGCATTTTTAAGTTGGGGAATCCTCCAAGGACACCAAGAAGTTTTAGATAAGAGCAGAGATTGTACATTTTTCTTCTTTGCTTGAGAGATTGGAGAGGGAATTTGAGTGCAATTTTGTAAGAGAGTTGTATAAGCATTACAAGAATCAGTAGAAGGCTTTGGAGGAATTTGCATCTTTATTTCAGAGGAAAAAATCTAATTATTGTGTTCTTTATTTAGTTGTCTTTGTTGTAAACATATAATCGGTGGATTTGCTTTAATGTAATGAAGTATTCTACTGTGTTAAACATGTTTTGTGAGTAGAACTCATTTACCCTTCTCTTGTGATGAATAAGTTGAATGTGTAGGATGTTAGAATGATTATAGAATTGATATTTATATCTTAAGGTAATGGTTTTTCCTTCATGTTTAATTTACTTATCAATCTGATCAGTTGACTTGTTAAAATTTGTTGTGAACCCATAAGATCTGGGAGGGTCATGGCTTCATTCAACTACTAAAAACCACAATGCACTAGTGGGTAAATGAAAGGTAGTCCATAGAGTAGTGCAAGTAGATAGAGAAATAAGTTTTGATGGGTCCAAATTGTGGACTCTAGAGTGACAGACTAGAATTCTAACTAATTTGATCTAGTGTTTAATGAATTAAAACTAGGTTAGCCAAATTGAGGGTATAAGTTGGAGACTCTAGGATAACAGCTAGAGTCATAACCAATGTAATCTAAGGTTTAAAGAATTAATATTAGATTAACCAAACTTCGTTATGCACTCGACAGAGGGTAAAGAAGAGGAATGTTCCTTTTCGTCACTAGATACATTAGCAATTCATAGTATTTGATCATACAATTTACTTGTACAATCACAAGAGAAAGATAGTTTTTATATCTTGATATTCACCAACCAAATTGATCTAGATAGGTTTAACTTAGTCATAGAATCTTAACTTAGAAGCAGCTGCTAGGAAAGTCAACCTTAATCGACATTCCAAACCGAGACCTTAGCGTAGTAAACTAGAACTTCTCTTATTGGACTCGTTGCCTCATTCTCTATGAGATCGACAATCCTGACTCAATAGAACCCTATATTATTGAAACGATACATATACTTCCGTGGGAAACGTTAGTGAGTAATAATACCTAATATTAAAAACTAAACATATTTGCTAGGAAGCAGATCAAGTTTTTGATGTCTCTACAGGACTTGTATAAAAAATCCTAATCCCTGGGGTGGATCAACAACCACCATTTCTTCCTTTTTTTTCAGTGATTCTATAGAGTGAAGCCCTAAGCAAACCACAAACGACAAAAATTTTCATGAATTTATCTCTCAAATTCCTTTATCAAATTATACATATAAATCCATAAAACCAACTCACAAAAGTGAAATTTTTTTATGAATTTCTCCCTCAAATGCTTTCATCAACTTCTCCATAGAAACCATAAAAACGACCCACAAAAGGCGATCACAGAGCTAAGCCATAAATCAAAAAGAACAAAGCCAAAAAAAGTAAAAATTTGTCAAGAATTTCTCTCTCATATGCTTTCATCGATTTCTCCAAAGGATCCGCAAAAATCAAGCCACAAGAAGTAATCATAAAGATAAGCCATAAACTGCAAAAAACAAGCCACAAAAGACAAATATTTTCGTGAACTTCTCTCTCAAATGCTTTCATCAATTTCTCCATAGAATTCATAAAACCAACCCACAAAAGGCGAGCACAGAGCTAAGTCATAATCCGAAAAAAATAAAGCTAAAAAAAGTAAAAATTTGTCATAAACCGAAAACTAGAAGCCACAAGTAGAGAAAAAGAATGAAAAGAGGAGGTACGATGGAATAGCGAGCTTTAATTTCATAACATTAATCAATAATTATGTTATGATGGCACGTCGACACCTAAGGGCAATTGTCATTATTCGCCTAAGGTTAATTTAGTCATTTGTCATTTATTATTGTTTAGTAAAAATAGGGCTAATATGTGTAAGGTTAGGAGGATGTTTGCTATTGTTGTCTTTGGGTCGTAGAGTTAGGGTTTGGAAGAGATATTCTTCCTCTCGAATTGCAAGGTTTGGGAGAGATTGTCTGTCTCTTGAATTGTAGGTGATTATCAATTGTATTCTTGTTGAGTTGTTTAATGTTCTTGCAATAAAATATATTGTGCCCTAACTTTTTATGAAAAAACTTGATCCCTATCAAATGGTATTAGAGCTCTCGGTTCCTGGAAAATCAACAGCAGATTCGCAGATTCTAGCCNACTGCTAGGAAAGTTAACCTTAATCGACATTCCAAACCGAGACCTCAACGTAGTAAACTAGAACTTCTCTTATTGGACTCGTTGACTCATTCTCTATGAGATCGACAATCCTGACTCAATAGAACCCTATATTATTAAAACGATACATATACTTCCGTGGGAAACCTCAGTGAGTGATAATACTTAATATTTAAAACTAAACATATTTGCTAGGAAGCAGATCAAGTTTTTGATGCCTCTACAGGACTTATATAAAAAATCCTAATCCCTGGGGTGGATCAACAACCACCATTTCTTCCTTTTTTTCAGTGATTCCATAGAGTGAAGGCCTAAGCAAACCACAAACGACAAAAATTTTCATGAATTTATCTCTCAAATTCCTTTATCAAATTATACATATAAATCCATAAAACCAACTCACAAAAGTGAAATTTTTTTATGAATTTCTCCCTCAAATGCTTTCATCAACTTCTCCAAAGAATCCATAAAAATGACCCACAAAAGGCGATCACAGAGCTAAGCCATAAATCAAAAAGAACAAAGCTAAAAAAAAGTAAAAATTTGTCATGAATTTCTCTCTCATATGCTTTCATCGATTTCTCCAAAGGATCCGCAAAAAATCAAGCCACAAGAAGTAATCATAAAGATAAGCCATAAACTGCAAAAAACAAGCCACAAACGACAAATATTTTCGTGAACTTCTCTCTCAAATGCTTTCGTCAATTTCTCCATGAAATTCATAAAACCAACCCACAAAAGGCGAACACAGAGCTAAGTCATAATCCAAAAAAATAAAGCTAAAAAAAGTAAAAATTTGTCATAAACCGAAAACTAGAAGCCACAAGTAGAGAGAAAGAATGAAACGAGGAGGTATGATGGAATAGCGAGCTTTAATTTCATAACATTAATCAATAATTATGTTATGATGGCACGTTGACACCTAAGGGCAATTGTCTTTATTCGTCTAAGGTTAATTTAGTCATTTGTCATTTATTATTGTTTAGTAAAAATAGGGCTAATATGTGTAGGGTTAGGAGGATGTTTGTTATTGTTTTCTTTGGGTCCTAGAGTTAGGGTTTGGAAGAGATATTCTTCCTCTCGAATTGCAAGGTTTGGGAGAGATTGTCTGTCTCTTGAATTGTAGGTGATTATCAATTGTATTCTTGTTGAGTTGTTTAATGTTCTTGCAATAAAATATGTTGTACCCTAACTTTTTATGGAAAATCTTGATCCCTATCAAATGGTATTAGAGCTCTCGGTTCCTGGAAAATCAACAGCAGATTCGCAGATTCTAGCCATGGGAAACACAGTAGGATAGTGTCCTACCTACAGTCGCAGAACCTTCAAGACAGGATCGCGGCAGGAAGTTACAGTTGAGATGTTATCTGGGGAGAGACTACGGGATTGCAGCGTAAAGAAGGATCGGAACCTTGTCGTACAGGCGACGCTTTCCGTGACCTCGCCATATGAAACTGTCATGATTGGAGCAAGCTGAGAAGCATCACAACATATAGAAACCCGAAAAACATCCTCCCACTCCGTCCAAGTGATACAGTCGTGATTAGAGCTAACCGGGTGGACACAAAGTCAGGGGTTGCGGCTCGTGACCTACCTAATCGACTCGAGAAGCAAGGTTTGGCTTGCCCNTGATGTTACCTGGGGAGAGACTACGGGATTGCAGCGTAAAGAAGGATCAGAACCTTGTCGTACAGGCGACGCTTTCCGTGACCTCGCCGTATGAAACTGTCATGATTGGAGCAAGCTGAGAAGCATCACAACATATAGAGACCCGAAAAGCATCCTCCCACTCCGTCCAAGTGATACAGTCGTGACTAGAGCTAACCGGGTGGACACAAAGTTAGGGGTTGCGGCTCGTGACCTACCTAATCGACTCGAGAAGCAAGGTTTGGCTTGCCCTATCTGTGATCCAAGAAGCACAAAGGTTTGGCCTCCCTAACCGCAATCCAAGTAACTGAACTGTGTAATATAAAAGCAAGGAAAGGANTAAAGGTTTGGCCTCCCTAATCGCAATCCAAGTAACTGAACTGTGTAATATAAAAGCAAGGAAAGGATCGCGGCATAAATACCTCGTGGTGCAATCGTGATTCGGGCTACCAACAAGGTCAGGGACATGATTTCAACACAAAGGAGTTTCTAAACCATACAGGGAGTAATGGCAGCAAAGAAAATGGATGCTTTGGAGGAAAAATTAGTGGAAGAGTTGAGCCGCATCAAATCTGAAAATAGAAAAATATTTCTCGTTCACGGAGGGGCGGTTCGAGAGAAGATTCACAGTCCTAGAAGAAATGATGAAGATCATATAAGTTCAAACAAAATCACCTTTGCATGCCACAGGATAGAGTGATAACGTCGAAAATGGACACGGGCAACAACAACCAGAAGAATTCGCGTGACATCAGGGCAACTTCCCTGCTTTAGGCGGACGAAGGTCTGCAATGTCGAGTGAAAGAGTTGGGATCGGATTCAAGTGGTAGCCTCTAGAGGAAATTGCACAACATCATAAGATTTGGAACGAGAGGCAATAGATAAAACGGGAGAACATGCGATGCAGGAACGAAAAAGATATTGAAGAATTTTGTCCTGGGAGAGGGAACTATCGTGGGTGGATCACGGTTGAGGGCTGCATCCAACTGCACCTGTGCCTTTGGTGGTGACAGCCTTCCAAGCGGAAGTCGATTCCGAAATAATGAAGAGAATGAGAGAGGTGAAGAGCACGGGAGTTTGTAAGGGGCTAATTTGGTCAATAGAGGGTATTCAAGAAGGAGACAAGAAGATGGTACTTAGTAGTAACCTCAATTTGAGCAAGATGTTAGTGGCGTTGAAGACAATGATGAGGGTGAGTCAGGACATTGGACTGAGATTTTTTATCAAGTTGCATATCATGAAAGAGACGTGATACGGAGTTGGTTGAGAATCTAGGGATCGATAAGCTATTGGATGAGTTGTTTGGGGCGATGGTATTCTCCAAAATTGACATGAAGTCGGGGTACCATCAGATTCGGATGCTACCAAAGGATGTGCACAAAATAGCATGTCAAGACGGTGAGGGTCGCTGCGATTTTCAGATTAAATGAAAAAGATTGTCAGATGATGACGTTACATGAGAGTCATACAACCTAATCCAACAACAATATTTTCCACCTTGAAGACAAAGTGTCTTTTTGAGAGGAGAATAATGTTATGACAGCGCTTGAGGGCAAATTAGTCTTTAATTAGCCTAAGAGATATTTAGTTATTTGTTATTTATTATTGTTTAGTATAAATAGGACTAATATGTTTAGGGTTAGGGTTATGCATGAGATTGGTTCTTGTACCTTAAAGTAAGGATTTTGGAGAGATTTCCTTACTCTTGAATTGTAGGATTTGAGAGCGATCGTCTACCTCTTGAATTGTAGGTGCTTATCTTATATATGTATATTAAGTTGTTTTATGTTCTTGCAATAAAATATTTTGTGCCCTAATTTTTGTGAAAAATAGTCTTAATTCCTATCAAATGGCATCAGATACAGTGCTCCGTCTGCTCCTTTCACTATTCGCAAGTGCACAACTTCATATCTTGAGATTTAGTCACAATTTGACCTAGCCAGGATTCAACAACGAGATCGACGCATACAGACGTGATCAAACCTAGCTATACATCGCGCAATTGGAGCTTGCTGGGAAAATTGACGGGATCGTTTCTTACAGAGGGTGGGATCGCTACTTCCAAGGCGCTTAAGTTGCGTCTTTTCCTTCTTAAAGAATCACGTGAAACATGCATAAATAAGTCTTTGGAGGAAGCAATGATCGGATAGTGGGATCAAGCGTGCTAGCTGCAAGAAGTCGCGATACCATGGCAATTGAAGCTGTAGAGTTGCGATACAGATGCCGACTTGCGATAGCTAGAAAGACAGATTGGATAGCAGCGTGAAGTGACCTAACCCCACTAGTACAGTCGTGATTCAATTTCTATGTGAAGCATCGCAATTCACACTGGGACATTTTTTGTGATTCAATTTCTATGTGAAGCATCGCAATTCACACTGGGACATTTTTTGTCCTCAACGACTTTCTCCTCAAAGCTCTAGAACCTACACTTGCTCCCCCCACCCGCGACGATCATCCGACACCCTCACTTTCCATTTAGACATTCCTTTGATCCTGGTCACTACTGATCGGAAGAGAAAGTTGTGTTTTAGAATCAGGCTAGCCATAACAGGTCTCTTCAGCATACATACATGATTCAGATTGACAGCGGGCTTACTATCTTGCGATACATAAGTGATTCATCGATGACATTTTGGCATACAGGTGTTCCAACCTTTCGTAATCGAAAACTTTATGGAGAGTAACGACGACTAAAAAATAGATGTTCTGGACGAGAAGTTAAAGAAAGAGACGAGCCACATCAGATTTAAATTAGAGGAACAATTCTCGGTAATGGAGGAGTGTTTCTCGTCCATGGAGGGAGAGTTCGAGCGGAGGTTCATGGCCCTGGAAGAAATAATAAATAAGATCATAGGGTTTCATGCAAAATTGTTGTTGCATGCAATGGGATCGAGCGAAGGCGTTTTAAGCGGATGAGAGAGGCAAACTAGAAGGATCCGCGAGACATCAGAGCGACGTTGTTGCTTTAGGCAAATCTAGAGATGTGAGATCAGGCAAAAGAATTGAGAGCAGACTGGAACGGCAACCATCTTAAGGAATTGTGTGGCACTAAGAAGTGTCATTATTTTAGGCGAATCTAGAACTGCAGGATTGAGCGAAGGAACCGAGAGCGAGATCGATCGACAAAACTTAGAAGGAATCATGCAACCTCCGAACGGCTGGAATGAACTGAAGCAAGCAAGATTGAACGAAGGAATCAGAGCATATTAGAGCGACGGGATCGAGAGAGAACTGCACGTCATCTAGAGGTTTGGAATGAGCAGCAACAGGCAGAACGGGACAGCGTCCAATTTGGAGCTAGAGGATATTGCTTCGAAAAATTTTATCCTAGAATAGAGAACAATGGTGGGTGGGACCCTAGCAAAATGTTGCATCCAATTGCATCCGTGTCCTTTGCGGTGGTAGCCCTTCATGCAAAAGGCAATTCAGGAGTAAGGATGAGAACGAGATAGATGGAGAAGAGCAGATGTGTTTGTAAGAGACTTATTTTGACATTGCAGCATATTTATGAGGAATACAAGATGGTGGTGTTTCGCAGCGAACATAAGTTATGCAAGACTTCGTTGACGCTGAAAACTATGATGAGGGAGATTCAAGACGCAGGGTTGAGATTCTTGATCGAGTTGCATATCATAGAAAAAACACATGAAAAAGAGTTGGTAGAGATTTCGGGGATTGATAAGCTATTGGATGAGTTGTTTGGGGCGGCAATATTTTCCAAAATGGACTTGAAGTCAGGATGTCATCGAATTCAAAAGCGACCGAAGGATGTACACAAGACGACATTTCGAGAAGGTGAGGGTCGCTACGAGTTTTTGATTAAATGAAAATTATTATTAGATGATGATGCGAGGGAGCCTTAAGGCCTGATCCAGTAGCAGTTTTTCCCACCTTAGGGACAAGATGTCTTTTTGGGAGGGGTGTAATGTTATGATCACACTTGGGGTAATTTAGCCCTTATTAGCCTAAGGCAATTTAGTTATTTGTCATTTATTATTGGTTAGTATAAATAATGCTACTATGTTTAGGGTTGGGAGGATAATTGCTATTGTTGTCTTTGGGTTGCAGAGTTAGGGTTTGGGAGAGACTTCCTACCTGTCGAATTGTAGAATTTGGGAAAAATATCCTACCTCTCAAACAATAAGTGTTTATTTTATATATTCATGTTGAGTTATTTGATGTTCTTGCAATAAATATTTTGTACCTTAATTTATGTAGAATATTTTGATTTTGATTCCTATCAGATTCCATTACAAGTCATAAACCCCTAATTATAGAGATATAGTCACAAAAACTCAAACAAATAATTAAATCTAAGCATATCAAAAAAATAATTCTAATACTTAATAATTCAAATTTAAACTTAAGATTCTCCAAAAGAGTAAATCATACTAATTTAAATTAAAATAAATCTATGAATCCTAATAAAAGTAAACCTAACCTTAAAACTTCAAAAATAATTTAAATGTACTTTCATGTGTTGTAATTCGTAGACCACACATTATTGGAATGGCGTGCACTAGGGAGGTCCTTAGTTCTATTTATCCCTAATAGATATGCATCAATTGTTGAATTGAGAATCGCACAAAATTATAGTTCATATTGACAACTTAAACTGATTCTACTTGTGCTTGCAGGAATATATGCTTGACTTATCTTCAATAGATAATGCATTTTGGAATTAGCAAACCTGGAATAGCTTGATCGCAATAAATTTCTGAAAATATGGAATCTCTAAACATCAAGTGATTAAATAATGCTGCAAGTGCAACGTTATTTCCTGCCTTTTTTGCATTAAAATGGCAAGGTAAGACTCCGGCCTTGGGGCAAAGTAAAACTATTGTATTCCTAATGATATACTCCATTCAATGCCCAATGAATTGGTGCTATAGATATTCTTGAATGTAGAATAAACACCCAAAAGTGTAATAAAAGGAATACTAGAAGTTGTTTCGTTGCAATTTTTTAGAATAAATGAGTATTTTAAATACTGTGTAAGAAAAATGTAATGGAGTTGAAATACTCAAGTTATTAAGTTGGATGATAAATTCTGAAAATCATTTTATGCATTTACTTAAATAAAAAAATAAATTTGAATCTTTTTACTAATATTTTTAAATGCATATTTTGCATTAATATTATTCTTTTAATATATTTCACATTAAAAAAAAATGTATCTAAGGAACAATAAGGTTGATGGCATTGGTCATGGTCGACGGGGTTCAAGCCAAGCACTTGGATAACACGATAAAAGCCATTGGAGTTGCTAATGTTAGTGAGAAGATAAAGCTTTTAGCAGAGAGATTGTCACGAGTACAAGGACACTATAGATTGCGGGAACTATAAGAGCCAAAAATAATAAGAAGAGTGTTGATGAGCGAGGACATTGCAAGCATAAGGGCAAGGTCCAAGCCATGGGCAAACAAAAGCATTTGAAATTCACATGATTTGTACAATTAAAAATTTAAAAGATTAACATTTCATAAAAATTTCACTTGTAATATACTCAGCCAAATAGCCCTTAAGAAAAATAGAATATAATTATAAAGAAAATTTATAATTTCAAATAAGAAGCTTAAAATTTATTATATAGTCATTGCTAACCCGCGAAAACAATAAAGCATGGGAAAAAAATTTAAAGATGCAATTATATGAAATAAGTTATTTTAATTGAAGCCTATTGTATTTCTGCCAAACACTTGCGAGAGAAAGGACTCTTTTAGGTTAAATGAAATGAGGTAGCATGTTTCCACCATTTTGATAATAAAAACCCAAACTAAATTTTCAGCTTTCATAAGTAATTACGCCTCTTGCAAAAAGTGAAGGATCATTTTCATGGGTTGTGTATCGGCTCAGCTAACCTCTCCAATGCTTTATTCAAAGATCATGAGGATTATGCACAACGCTTTACTCGAAATAATGCCTAATAAAGCCTGCAGCTAAGTTGAACCAATATTTACACAAGATACAATAGCACATGGTATGAACTTGTTGGATAGAGGTGAACATCAAAATGATTGGGCATAGAAGTAAGTATTAAAGATTCCCTTCGCAAATATTAGAAAGGAAAAATACACATAAGATCAACCTATTACACCCTATCACTATGGAATAAAGCATCCCGTACTCATTCTAGAGTAAAAAAGAAGGCACCATCAATGGACTATAACAAGAGGATAATTTTTCAGTCCACAACCAATAAAATATATATTTATAGTGTTTGAACGTTCCTGAATGATCAAAATGGCTAGCATTTTTACTGACCTCACTCTCTTGAATATTCACTTCAGCTAAATGAGAATAGCTTGGATCCTTCCCCTGAAACCTTTGTATTCTGGAATGATCACTCAAAGGCATAATGCCACTATTTTTACCAGGTTCAGCTCCACTAATTTCTTCTCCTGTCCAATACAATCTGTTGTAAAACTGCAATGGCGCACCGTTATTTTCCAAAGAAAGCTCTGATCCACCATTTATTTTTTTTTCAGAAGCTTCATATATTCCAGAGTCCTCACCAAGTGTTGATTGAATTTCAGCAGTATCAAATGGAGAATTTAAATAGCATTTCACTCCATTGCCTTTAGATAGAGTATTTTGCAAAGCAGAAGCACTAGCATATTCTGAATTTCTTGAAGTTGGATCAACAGCTTCCACTTCATGATTGTTTATTACACTAAATCTACCACCACCGATCTGGGTGTGTGTATCATTAACTTGTGTCTCATGATTGATTGCTGATACATAATTATCATCTCCCACATCCTTAACAGTAAGATTCTCAACCTCAAAGCTGGCAGTAGGTATATCTTCCACCTTTTTCTCAAATTCTCTTTCAATATGATTATCTTGATGCTGAAAAGATTGATCCAGGTGCAGCGAAAGTGAAGCCAGACCACCACTTTCTGTGTCTTGGACAAACTCATTCCAATCATTGGAGCCAAATGCCACAGAAGAACTCATAATAAGTGGATTCACATCCTCATAGTTACTTTTCTCAGCAAGCTTAAAGCTCCTTCTACAAAATCGAATTCTACCCTCATTATCAGTTCCATAATCAAGCATTGAATCATCACTTTCCGAAAGCTTAGATTGAGGAAAAGCATCTTCATTTCCTTCGATATTTATGAGACCACCAAATTTAAGATCCAAATGAGTTTCATTTTGCCTGATCCATAAAATTTCATTCAACGCACACTCTTCTTCTTTCTTCTCTGAATCACCATTACCATTGGCTCCCAGAGAAGAACAAATAACTGAAGAAAAGACAGGCAACTCCTTGCCCTTGGCTAAGCATGGTAACCGTAAATTATTATCTTCTCCCCATACGCCATGGCATGATGAGGAGCTCTCTGTGTAATCGTGAATCAAACTAGAGCCTGTACTCATTCTGGCCACGGGACTCTCGTAAGAACCATTAGCTCTTGGAGTTTCAGCACCTCCATCCGACAAATATTCGAATTCATTCCAGTGACTTCTCAGGAATTTCTTTCTCGAGTTGTGGCCCTCCAAAGGAAACTCTTCTCCGACTACATAGTAATTCCCAATCGAACTGCAGGTGCTCGCACTCCCCAACACAGAATTGGCACTACAGTACCGATCAAAATCCGATCCGTCACAGGATGAAAATTTGGACGATGCCGGCAAAGAATCGCCACCATCATCGTCGGAGCAGCAATCCGGCCGGGGGTACCACTCATCGGAGGGATTTGGAGGGGCGGCGTCCCAGTCCATTAATCATCAACAAAAAGAGCATAATAACAAGATGATGTCTTTTTGTAGAATTTCATCAATCCACAGATCACCCGGTCTAGAAATTAAATGGCCAGTTCTTTTGTATAAATTCGTATCAGCAAGAAAATTTTGTGCTCACGGGATAGGGTTTTGCGCAATTTCTCCGTTCAAACAGAGGACGATAAGAAACAAGATCAATTAGATTTTCGGAAAGCGGTCAGAGCGACTTACTCGGATCGAAGCAAATGGTATTTGATTGATTGAAACCACTTCAGTTGATTCTGCAGAGAAATCTAATCCAGGAGTCGCACACACTGGTTGCGTTTGCCTGTCTTCCTCGGTCGATTGCGGCGTTGGCATGGACCAGGCCACCCTCGTGTCATATTCTTGGCAGGGGTCAAAGACTGGCCATTAAATTACATATTTTGTATTTAAATTTCGCAAGAATGAAATGCAGACCATGCAAAAAATCCATCTTTAAAATTTTGAATTTAAATGTCTAGAATGTATTAATCAATGAAAATATGCATAACTAAATGCTAAATATATATAATTTTGTAGGGGTCCACATATGATTTTGGCAATAACTCATTGCATGATTAAAATTTTTAAGCATCATTATATTTACTCAAGTACTATGCACGATGATGTGTGCTTGAGAAATCGCGGTGGTAGAGTAATGAATTAGCGTTCCAGTATTATGTGAGAATATAACACATATTTGGAGAATAAAATGACACTTAGAGATTATAAGTTTTTATGTAAAAATCCAGAAAAGGAAAAAATCACGGGACTTAGCCCAGACAAAAATAATTCATCATAGGTTGATGAGTACAGATACATTTATGAGANTTTCACTTGTAATATACTCAGCCAAATAGCCCTTAAGAAAAATAGAATATAATTATAAAGAAAATTTATAATTTCAAATAAGAAGCTTAAAATTTATTATATAGTCATTGCTAACCCGCGAAAACAATAAAGCATGGGAAAAAAATTTAAAGATGCAATTATATGAAATAAGTTATTTTAATTGAAGCCTATTGTATTTCTGCCAAACACTTGCGAGAGAAAGGACTCTTTTAGGTTAAATGAAATGAGGTAGCATGTTTCCACCATTTTGATAATAAAAACCCAAACTAAATTTTCAGCTTTCATAAGTAATTACGCCTCTTGCAAAAAGTGAAGGATCATTTTCATGGGTTGTGTATCGGCTCAACTAACCTCTCCAATGCTTTATTCAAAGATCATGAGGATTATGCACAACGCTTTACTCGAAATAATGCCTAATAAAGCCTGCAGCTAAGTTGAACCAATATTTACACAAGATACAATAGCACATGGTATGAACTTGTTGGATAGAGGTGAACATCAAAATGATTGGGCATAGAAGTAAGTATTAAAGATTCCCTTCGCAAATATTAGAAAGGAAAAATACACATAAGATCAACCTATTACACCCTATCACTATGGAATAAAGCATCCCGTACTCATTCTAGAGTAAAAAAGAAGGCACCATCAATGGACTATAACAAGAGGATAATTTTTCAGTCCACAACCAATAAAATATATATTTATAGTGTTTGAACGTTCTTGAATGATCAAAATGGCTAGCATTTTTACTGACCTCACTCTCTTGAATATTCACTTCAGCTAAATGAGAATAGCTTGGATCCTTCCCCTGAAACCTTTGTATTCTGGAATGATCACTCAAAGGCATAATGCCACTATTTTTACCAGGTTCAGCTCCACTAATTTCTTCTCCTGTCCAATACAATCTGTTGTAAAACTGCAATGGCGCACCGTTATTTTCCAAAGAAAGCTCTGATCCACCATTTATTTTTTTTTCAGAAGCTTCATATATTCCAGAGTCCTCACCAAGTGTTGATTGAATTTCAGCAGTATCAAATGGAGAATTTAAATAGCATTTCACTCCATTGCCTTTAGATAGAGTATTTTGCAAAGCAGAAGCACTAGCATATTCTGAATTTCTTGAAGTTGGATCAACAGCTTCCACTTCATGATTGTTTATTACACTAAATCTACCACCACCGATCTGGGTGTGTGTATCATTAACTTGTGTCTCATGATTGATTGCTGATACATAATTATCATCTCCCACATCCTTAACAGTAAGATTCTCAACCTCAAAGCTGGCAGTAGGTATATCTTCCACCTTTTTCTCAAATTCTCTTTCAATATGATTATCTTGATGCTGAAAAGATTGATCCAGGTGCAGCGAAAGTGAAGCCAGACCACCACTTTCTGTGTCTTGGACAAACTCATTCCAATCATTGGAGCCAAATGCCACAGAAGAACTCATAATAAGTGGATTCACATCCTCATAGTTACTTTTCTCAGCAAGCTTAAAGCTCCTTCTACAAAATCGAATTCTACCCTCATTATCAGTTCCATAATCAAGCATTGAATCATCACTTTCCGAAAGCTTAGATTGAGGAAAAGCATCTTCATTTCCTTCGATATTTATGAGACCACCAAATTTAAGATCCAAATGAGTTTCATTTTGCCTGATCCATAAAATTTCATTCAACGCACACTCTTCTTCTTTCTTCTCTGAATCACCATTACCATTGGCTCCCAGAGAAGAACAAATAACTGAAGAAAAGACAGGCAACTCCTTGCCCTTGGCTAAGCATGGTAACCGTAAATTATTATCTTCTCCCCATACGCCATGGCATGATGAGGAGCTCTCTGTGTAATCGTGAATCAAACTAGAGCCTGTACTCATTCTGGCCACGGGACTCTCGTAAGAACCATTAGCTCTTGGAGTTTCAGCACCTCCATCCGACAAATATTCGAATTCATTCCAGTGACTTCTCAGGAATTTCTTTCTCGAGTTGTGGCCCTCCAAAGGAAACTCTTCTCCGACTACATAGTAATTCCCAATCGAACTGCAGGTGCTCGCACTCCCCAACACAGAATTGGCACTACAGTACCGATCAAAATCCGATCCGTCACAGGATGAAAATTTGGACGATGCCGGCAAAGAATCGCCACCATCATCGTCGGAGCAGCAATCCGGCCGGGGGTACCACTCATCGGAGGGATTTGGAGGGGCGGCGTCCCAGTCCATTAATCATCAACAAAAAGAGCATAATAACAAGATGATGTCTTTTTGTAGAATTTCATCAATCCACAGATCACCCGGTCTAGAAATTAAGTGGCCAGTTCTTTTGTATAAATTCGTATCAGCAAGAAAATTTTGTGCTCACGGGATAGGGTTTTGCGCAATTTCTCCGTTCAAACAGAGGACGATAAGAAACAAGATCAATTAGATTTTCGGAAAGCGGTCAGAGCGACTTACTCGGATCGAAGCAAATGGTATTTGATTGATTGAAACCACTTCAGTTGATTCTGCAGAGAAATCTAATCCAGGAGTCGCACACACTGGTTGCGTTTGCCTCTCTTCCTCGGTCGATTGCGGCGTTGGCATGGACCAGGCCACCCTCGTGTCATATTCTTGGCAGGGGTCAAAGACTGGCCATTAAATTACATATTTTGTATTTAAATTTCGCAAGAATGAAATGCAGACCATGCAAAAAATCCATCTTTAAAATTTTGAATTTAAATGTCTAGAATGTATTAATCAATGAAAATATGCATAACTAAATGCTAAATATATATAATTTTGTAGGGGTCCACATATGATTTTGGCAATAACTCATTGCATGATTAAAATTTTTAAGCATCATTATATTTACTCAAGTACTATGCACGATGATGTGTGCTTGAGAAATCGCGGTGGTAGAGTAATGAATTAGCGTTTCAGCATTATGTGAGAATATAACACATATTTGGAGAATAAAATGACAGTTAGAGATTATAAGTTTTTATGTAAAAATCCAGAAAAGAAAAAAATCACGGGACTTAGCCCAGACAAAAATAATTCATCATAGGTTGATGAGTACAGATACATTTATGAGAATAATTCATTTATTATATCACATGTTATTGCCTTGTACCATACTCGCAACTTGTTTGAGGCATGTTTGAATCATTGTATGTCATGATAGACTTTAATTGAGTACTCAACGGACAAAAAGTTGATTGTTTTAGTCTAAAATGAACATTCGTGCATTTTTGTTTCATGAAAACAAATAATGGTGATATTTCTCCAATTTTATCTTTTAACAACATATCTATTTGGTCAAATTTACCAAATTAAAGCATCATTTTAGAGAGATTTAAAAAATAGGAAGATTGAAATCATTATAGATGTCTTTTATGTGCAGCCAAAAGATTAATTTATATAAATTTCATCATACCTTTAAAATATGATCCTTAATTTCAAATAACTAAATGAGTCATATGAACAAATGATTTGGCTTTTTACCCTTATCTCCATCATTGACCATTCCAAGCACCCAAAGTTCCACTTGTTCTTATAATATTAAGGGTCCACTTAGACCAGCTATATTTTCAAGAAAGATTATTATAAAAGTGTTATAAGTATTTTTTTTTTGAAAATTTACCATATATATGTTTAAAATCAAACAATAATTTTCTTATAACTACCACATATCTGCAAATGTGATCGTGAAAAATTGATTTTAATAAAAAAAAATCATGACAAAAAAAAAACAACAGTGAAACATAATTGTGATAGCTTTATAAAAAGCAATGCACTAAGAAAACTGTCCAAACAAACCCTCAAGTTGCTTTGAGCAAATTTCTAAGAATATTGCATAGTCGTGCAAATGAATGTTTTGTTTTTATAATGAACCGAACCATGGGTGAAATCACCACTAATAAATCAATTTTGTTAAATGTTGTATCAAGTTTGATCTGAAGACATACCAAATGAAGTATATTTTATTTGGTTAGATTCATAGTTTTATATTTCATTTGGTTTGTTTTGATTATATTTTCTATAAACCTTTTATGTTAAAATCTTGAATAGAAACCAATTTTCAATATGATGATACACTTTGTTCTATTATGTAGCATTTTTTTATTAAAACAAAATGACATCAAATCAAAAGTGAAATGAACGAATGAAATGAATTTTCTATTTTATGATTTTACCCACTTTTTGGCACACCTCTAGCATTTAACTAGAACAAAATTACATTAAAAACTGTCAACACAAAATTACATATAAAATTTAAGAAATTTATTCAAAACATGAAAATATTTTGTATAATTGTACGAGAAAACAAAATTTCCTAAGAAAAATAATAATTTTTGAAAGTTAATCCATGAAAAAAATGATTTAATGCTCCCTTAGTAGAATAAATTGGAAAATAAATAAGTTTTTTATTTTATTTGAAAAATACACTCAAAAGTTCATTTTAGACCAAAATATCTTTGCTTTTGACTATCGAGTAAACATTTAAAGTTTTCATAATTTAAATTGATTCAAATAATGTTTGGACAAATTTGAACAAGGTTTGAATCATATTTTAGTAAGGTTAAGTCCATGTGCAAATCCTGTATGAAAGCTTTTAAGTATGGATTGAACAAGGTTTCAAACAAGATTTGAGCAAAAATAAACTAAAGCTTGAACATGATTCCAAAGAAGTTGAACAATATTTGACTAAGATTTGAGCAAGGATATAACATTGATTGGATAAGATTTGAGCAAATTTAGAACATGTTCCTAATATAGTTTTAATATGATTTAAAGACAATTTGAACTTGATAAATAAGCACAATATAATGTCATTCAAGAAACATACCAAACATTGATAACACCACAAGATGCAAATGAAAAAACAACTAAACAAACAATCATAACAATAAAGTATAATTTAAGAGATATAAAACACATTCATAACATAACACAATTTAAATTTAAAGATATAAATATTCATAAGATAAATAAGTATAACACAATAAAATGACATTCGAGAGAAAACAAAATATCTACTAAAAGAAGTAAATTAGAGAGTTAACTAAGATGATCTATATAAAATTCATTGCAAAAAGGTATACTTTTAAAAATATTATAGTTATTCTCCTTCGATATATGACATTATCTATAAATAAGTCAATTTTTGAATCACATGAAATTTTATTACAAAAAGGTTCAGCATTGTATTAATCTTCAATAATACAATTACCAAATACTAATATGCAAAAAAAATTGATAATGTCAAATGTTCTGTCTTTACCTATAATCTTGAACACAATGAGATTATTAGCCTTAAATTGTCTCACAATTTTCTTTATTTTACCCTAATATTATGTGGCACAAGTAGCATAATGCCTCTTTATACATGTGATTAGTGCTAGAAAGTTCACAGCAATAGAGTAATGGATTATCGTCTTAGCGTTGTACGAGATTTTTGCACACACTCAGATAAAATAAAACAACCAGTAGTGAAAGTATAAGTTTTTACTTAGAAAATTTGTAAAGAAAAAAACCACGAGGTCTGACTCAGTTGTAAAAGTTCACTATATTTTGATAATTACAGAGACCTCTTATTCCATTAGCGGGAAAGGGATACAAAGACTCCTGAATAACAACATCGACGTGCGAACAAACTTGTTGTAAGAAGTGGGAGGCAACCAATGACGATCAGTGGAGGCCAACAGGTAGTGGTCAACGGTGGTCGGTGGTGGTCAACGGTGGTCTGTGAGGATCAATAGTAGTCAGCGGTGGTCAATGGGAGCCAGCGATCAATAGTGACAGGAGTGGAGTTGGACTTCAGCTATTTCTCAAAGCTTAAAGTTTTTTCTCAATTCTCAAGCTGTCCTCCCCTTCATAACAGAGGTGATGATCTATTTCTAGTGTTTTGGGTGCAATTAATACAAGAATATGAGCCACTTTGATTGAGCGGTCTGGAGAGCTTCATTTGATCGGACAGCGTTTGATGGACATTTGAGTGCCTTAAAAATATAAAAATTAAGTAATCTTGGAATTGCTGGATTCGACTTGTCGAGACGCTTGATTTGACTATAGACTTGCTAGATTCGTCATTCATTTGACTTTCTAAATATGTTCGAAAAACATTCTAGTGTGATTTAATGACTTGATTTGAGCTTGATTTGACTTGGGTTTGACTGATTTTGATATCAGTAGGTCCGTCTCATCTAGTCAGTCGGTCTGACTATAAGTTTGATGAAATCGGAGCTCTGGATGGCTTTTTATCAGGATTTGAACATTTCTTGCTCAAAAGATTATCTCGAGATTCATGTCATGCCTTAAAATTCGTGCCAGATGACGAGAATTTGTTGATGTGTATCACATAATATAATAGCTCAAATGAGTCTTTCCAAAGCATACAATCAAAACAGNTCAACAAGGTCAGGGACATGATTTCAACACAAAGGAGTTTCTAAACCATATAGGGAGTAATGACAGTCAAGAAAATGGATGCTTTAGAGGAAAAATTAGCGGAAGAGTTGAGCCGCATCAAATCTGAAAATAGAAAAATATTTCTCGTTCACGGAGGGGCGGTTCGAGAGAAGATTCACAGTCCTAGAAGAAATGATGAAAATCATATAAGTTCAAACAAAATCACCTTTGCACGCCACAGGATAGAGTGATAGCGTCGAAAATGGACACGGGCAACAGCAACCAGAAGGATTCGCGTGACATCAGGGCAACTTCCCTGCTTTAGGCGGACGAAGGTCAGCAATGTCGAGTGAAAGAGTTGGGATCGGATTCAAGTGGTAGCCTCTAGAGGAAATTGCACAACATCGTGAGATTTGGAACGAGAGGCAATATATAAAACGGGACAACATGCGATGCAGGAACGAAAAAGATATTGAAGAATTTTGTCCTGGGAGAGGGAACTATCGTTGGTGGATCACGGTTGAGGGCTGCATCCAACTGCACCAGTGCCTTTGGTGGTGGCAGCCTTCCAAGCGAAAGTCGATTCAGAAATAATGAAGAGAATGAGAGAGGTGAAGAGCACGGGAGTTTGTAAGGGGCTAATTTGGTCAATAGAGGGTATTCAAGAAAGAGACAAGAAGATGGTACTTAGTAGTAACCTCAATTTAAGCAAGATGTTAGTGGCGTTGAAGACAATGATGAGGGTGAGTCAGGACATTGGACTGAGATTTTTTATCAAGTTGCATATCATGAAAGAGACGTGATACGGAGTTGGTTGAGAATCTAGGGATCGATAAGCTATTGGATGAGTTGTTTGGGGCGATGGTATTCTCCAAAATTGACATGAAGTCGGGGTACCATCAGATTCGGATGCTACCAAAGGATGTGCACAAAATAGCATGTCAAGACGGTGAGGGTCGCTGCGATTTTCAGATTAAATGAAAAAGATTGTCAGATGATGACGTTACATGAGAGTCATACAACCTAATCCAACAACAATATTTTCCACCTTGAAGACAAAGTGTCTTTTTGAGAGGAGAGTAATGTTATAACGGCGCTTGAGGGCAAATTAGTCTTTAATAAGCCTAAGAGATATTTAGTCATTTGTTATTTATTATTGTTTAGTATAAATAGGACTAATATGTTTAGGGTTAGGGTTATGCATGAGATTGGTTCTTGTACCTTAAAGTAAGGATTTTGGAGAGATTTCCTATCTCTTGAATTGTAGGATTTGAGAGCGATCGCCTACCTCTCGAATTGTAGGTGCTTATCTTATATATGTATATTGAGTTGTTTTATGTTCTTGCAATAAAATATTTTGTGCCCTAATTTTTGTGAAATATAGTCTTAATTCCTATCAAATGGCATCAGAGTCGAATGATACAGTGCTCTGTCTGTTCCTTTCACTATTCGCAAGTGCACAACTTCATATCTTGAGATTTAGTCACAATTTGACCTAGCCAGGATTCAACAACGAGATTGACGCATGCAAACGTGATCAAACCTAGCTATACATCATGCAATTGGAACTTGCTGGGAAAATTGACGGGATCGTTTCTTACAGAGGGTGGGATCGCTACTTCCAAGGCGCTTAAGTTGCGCCTTTTCCTTCTTGAAGAATCACGCGAAACATGCATACATAAGTCTTTGGAGGAAGCAATGATCGGATAGCGGGATCTAGCGTGCTAGTTGCAAGAAGTCGTGATACCATGGCAATTGAAGCTGCAGAGTCGCGATACAGATGCCGACTTGCGATAGCTAGAAAGACAGATAGGATAGCAGCGTGAAGTGACCTAACCCCACTAGTACAATCGTGATTCAATTTCTATGTGAAGCATCGCAATTCACACTGGGACATTTTTTATCCTCAACGACTTTTTCCTCAAAGCTCTAGAACCTACGCTTGCTCCCCCCACCTGCGACGATCATCCGACACCCTCACTTTCCATTTAGACATTCCTTTGATCCTGGTCACTACTGATCAGAAGAGAAAGTTGTGTTTTAGAATCAGGCTAGCCATAACAGGTCTCTTCAGCATACATACAAGATTCAGATTGACAACGGGCTTACTATCTTGCGGTGCATAAGTGATTCATCGATGACATTTCGGCATACAGGTGTTCCAGCCTTTCGTAATCGAAAACTTTATGGAGAGTAACGACGACTAAAAAATAGATGTTCTGGACGAGAAGTTAAAGAAAGAGACGAGCCACATCAGATTTAAATTAGAGGAACAATTCTCGGTAATGGAGGAGTGTTTCTCGTCCATGGAGGGAGAGTTCGAGCAAAGGTTCATGGCCCTGGAAGAAATAATAAAGAAGATCATAGAGTTTTATGCAAAATTGTTGTTGCATGCAATGGGATCGAGCAAAGGCGTTTTAAGCGGATGAGAGAGGCAAACTAGAAGGATCTACGAGACATCAGAGCGACGTTGTTGCTTTAGGCAAATCTAGAGATGTGAGATCAGGCAAAAGAATTGAGAGCAGACCGGAACGGAAGCCATCTGAAGGAATTGTGTGGCACTAAGAAGTGTCATTATTTTAGGTGAATCTAGAACTGCAGGATTGAGCGAAGGAACCGAGAGCGAGATCGATCGACAAAACTTAGAAGGAATCATGCAACCTCCGAATGGTTGGAATGAACTGAAGCAAGCAAGATTGAACGAAGGAATCAGAGCATATTTGAGCGACGGGATCGAGAGAGAAATGCACGTCATCTAGAGGTTTGAAATGAGCAGCAACAGGCAGAACGGGACAACGTCCAATTTGGAGCTAGAGGATATTGCTTCGAGAAATTTTAGCCTAGAATAGAGAACAATGGTGGGTGGGACCCTAGCAAAATGTTGCATCCAATTGCATCGGTGTCCTTTGCGGTGGTAGCCCTTCATGCAAAAGGCGATTCAGGTATAAGGATGAGAACGAGATAGGTGGAGAAGAGCAGATGTGTTTGTAAGAGACTTATTTTGATATTGCAACATATTTATGAGGAATACAAGATGGTGGTGTTTCGCAGCGAACACAAGTTATGCAAGACTTCGTTGACGCTGAAAACTATGATGAGGGAGATTCAAGACGCAGGATTGAGATTCTTGATCGAGTTGCATATCATAGAAAAAACACATGATTAAGAGTTGGTAGAGATTTCGGGGATTGATAAGCTATTGGATGAGTTGTTTGGGGCGGCGGTATTTTCCAAAATGGACTTGAAGTCAGGATGTCATCGAATTCAAAAGCGACCGAAGGATGTACACAAGACGACATTTCGAGAAGGTGAGGGTCACTACGAGTTTTTGATTAAATGAAAATTATTATTAGATGATGATGCGAGGGAGCCATAAGGCCTGATCCAGTAGCAGTTTTTCCCACCTTAGGGACAAGATGTCTTTTTGGGAGGGGTGTAATGTTATGATCACACTTGGGGTAATTTAGCCCTTATTAGCCTAAGGCAATTTAGTTATTTGTCATTTATTACTGGTTAGTATAAATAATGCTAATATGTTTAGGGTTGGGAGGATAATTGTTATTGTTGTCTTTGGGTTGCAGAGTTAGGGTTTGGGAGAGACTTCCTACCTGTCGAATTGTAGAATTTGGGAAAAATATCCTACCTCTCAAACAATAAGTGTTTATTTTATATATTCATGTTGAGTTATTTGATGTTCTTGTAATAAATATTTTGTACCTTAATTTATGTGGAACATTTTGATTTTGATTCCTATCAGATTCCATTACAAGTCATAAACCCCTAATTATAGAGATATAGTCACAAAAGCTCAAACAAATAATTAAATCTAACCATATCAAAAAATAATTCTAATACTTCATAATTCAAATTTAAACTTAAGATTCTCTAAAAGAATAAATCATACTAATTTAAATTGAAATAAATCTATGAATCCTAATAAAAGTAAACCAAACCTTAAAACTTCAAAAATAATTTAAATGTACTTTCATGTGCTGTAATTCGTAGACCACGCATTATTGGAATGGCATGCACTAGGGAGGTCCTTTAGTTCTATTTATCCCTGATAGAAATGCATCAATTGTTGAATTGAGAATCGCACAAAATTATAGTTCATATTGACAACTTAAACTGATTCTACTTGTGCTTGCAGGAATATATGCTTGACTTATCTTCAATAGATAATGCATTTTGGAATTAGCAAACCTGGAATAGCTTGATCGCAATAAATTTCTAAAAAATATGGAATCTCTAAGCATCAAGTGATTAAATAATGTTGCAAGTGCAACGTTATTTCCTGCCTTTTTTGCATTAAAAAGGCCAGGTAAAACTCCGGCCTTGGGGCAAAGTAAAACTATTGTATTCCTAATGATATACTCCATTCAATGCCCAATGAATTGGTGCTATAGATATTCTTGAATGTAGAATAAACACCCAAAGGTGTAATAAAAGGAATACTAGAGGTTGTTTCGTTGCAAGTTTTTAGAATAAATGAGTATTTTAAATACTGTGTAAGAAAAATGTAATGGAGTTGAAATACTCAAGTTATTAAGTTGGATGATAAATTCTGAAAATCATTTTATGCGTTTACTTAAATAAAAAAATAAATTTGAATCTTTTTACTAATATTTTTAAATGTATATTTTGCATTAATATTATTCTTTTAATATATTTCACATTAAAAAAAATGTATCTAAGGCACAATAAGGTTGACGGAATTGGTCATGGTCGACGTGGTTCAAGCCAAGCACTTGGATAACACGATAAAAGCCATTGGAGTTGCTAATGTTAGTGGGAAAATAAAGCTTTTGGCAGAGAGATTGTCACGAGTACAAGGACACTATAGATTGCGGGAACTATAAGAGCCAAAAATAATAAGAAGANATTTACTTAAATAAAAAAATAAATTTGAATCTTTTTACTAATATTTTTAAATGCATATTTTGCATTAATATTATTCTTTTAATATATTTCACATTAAAAAAAAATGTATCTAAGGAACAATAAGGTTGATGGCATTGGTCATGGTCGACGGGGTTCAAGCCAAGCACTTGGATAACACGATAAAAGCCATTGGAGTTGCTAATGTTAGTGAGAAGATAAAGCTTTTAGCAGAGAGATTGTCACGAGTACAAGGACACTATAGATTGCGGGAACTATAAGAGCCAAAAATAATAAGAAGAGTGTTGATGAGCGAGGACATTGCAAGCATAAGGGCAAGGTCCAAGCCATGGGCAAACAAAAGCATTTGAAATTCACATGATTTGTACAATTAAAAATTTAAAAGATTAACATTTCACGTGATTTGTACAATTAAAAATTTAAAAGATTAACATTTCACATGATTTGTACAAATAGCCCTTAAGAAAAATAGAATATAATCATAAAGAAAATTTAGAATTTCAAATAAGAAGCTTAAAATTTATTATATAGTCATTGCTAAGTAACCCGCGAAAACAATAAAGCATGGGAAAAAAATTTAAAGATGCTATTATATGAAATAAGTTATTTTAATTGAAGCCTATTCTATTTCTGCCAAACACTTGCGAGAGAAAGGACTCTTTTAGGTTAAATGAAATGAGGCAGCATGTTTCCACCATTTTGATAATAAAAACCCAAACTAAATTTTCAGCTTTCATAAGTAATTACGCCTCTTGCAAAAAGTGAAGGATCATTTTCATGGGTTGTGTATCGGCTCAACTAACCTCTCCAATGCTTTATTCAAAGATCATGAGGATTATGCACAACGCTTTACTCGAAATAATGCCTAATAAAGCCTGCAGCTAAGTTGAACCAATATTTACACAAGATAGATAGAGGCGAACATCAAAATGATTGGGCATAGAAGTAAGTATTAAAGATTCCCTTTCGCAAATATTAGAAAGGAAAAATATACATGAGATCAAGCTATTACGCCCTATCACTATGGAATAAAGCATCCCGTATTCATATTCTAGAGTGAAAAAGAAGGCACCATCAATGGACTATAACAAGAGGATAATTTTTCAGTCCACAACCAATAAAATATATATTTATAGTGTTTGAACGTTCTTGAATGATCAAAATGGCTAGCATTTTTACTGACCTCACTCTCTTGAATATTCACTTCAGCTAAATGAGAATAGCCTGGATCCTTCCCCTGAAACCTTTGTATTCTGGAATGATCACTCAAAGGCATTATGCCACTATTTTTACCAGGTTCAGCTCCATTAATTTCTTCTCCTGTCCAATTCAATCTGTTGTAAAACTGCAATGGCGCCCCGTTATTTGCTAAAGAAAGCTCTGATCCACCATTTATTTTTTTTTCAGAAGCTTCATATATTCCAGAGTCCTCACCAAGTGTTGATTGAATTTCAGCAGTATCAAATGGAGAATTTAAATAGCATTTCACTCCATTGCCTTTAGATAGAGTATTTTGCAAAGCAGAAGCACTAGCATATTCTGAATTTCTTGAAGTTGGATCAACAGCTTCCACTTCATGATTGTTTATTGCACTAAATCTACCACCACCTATCTGGGTGTGTGTATCATTAACTTGTGTCTCATGATTGATTGCTGATACATAATTATCATCTCCCACATCCTTAACAGTAAGATTCTCAACCTCAAAGCTGGCCGTAGGTATATCTTCTACCTTTTTCTCAAATTCTCTTTCAATATGACTATCTTGATGCTGAAAAGATTGATCCAGGTGTAGCGAAAGTGAAGCCAGACCACCACTTTCTGTGCCTTGGACAAACTCATTCCAATCATTGGAGCCAAATGCCACAGAAGAACTCATAATAAGTGGATTCACATCCTCATGGTTACTTTTCTCAGCAAGCTTAAAGCTCCTTTTACAAAATTGAATTCTACCCTCATTATCAGTTCCATAATCAAGCATTGAATCATCACTTTCCGAAAGCTTAGATTGAGGAAAAGCATCTTCATTTCCTTCGATATTTATGAGACCACCAAATTTAAGATCCAAATGAGTTTCATTTTGCCTGATCCATAAAATTTCATTCAACGCACACTCTTCTTCTTTCTCCTCTGAATCACCATTACCATTGGCTCCCAGAGAAGAACAAATAACTGAAGAAAAGACAGGCAACTCCTTGCCCTTGGCTAAGCATGGTAACCGTAAATTATTATCTTCTCCCCATACGCCATGGCATGATGAGGAGCTCTCTGTGTAATCGTGAATCAAACTAGAGCCTGTACTCATTCTGGCCACGGGACTCTCGTAAGAACCATTAGCTCTTGGAGTTTCAGCACCTCCATCCGACAAATATTCGAATTCATTCCAGTGACTTCTCAGGAATTTCTTTCTCGAGTTGTGGCCCTCCAAAGGAAACTCTTCTCCGACTACATAGTAATTCCCAATCGAACTGCAGGTGCTCGCACTCCCCAACACAGAATTGGCACTACAGTACCGATCAAAATCCGATCCGTCACAGGATGAAAATTTGGACGATGCCGGCAAAGAATCGCCACCATCATCGTCGGAGCAGCAATCCGGCCGGGGGTACCACTCATCGGAGGGATTTGGAGGGGCGGCGTCCCAGTCCATTAATCATCAACAAAAAGAGCATAATAACAAGATGATGTCTTTTTGTAGAATTTCATCAATCCACAGATCACCCGGTCTAGAAATTAAGTGGCCAGTTCTTTTGTATAAATTCGTATCAGCAAGAAAATTTTGTGCTCACGGGATAGGGTTTTGCGCAATTTCTCCGTTCAAACAGAGGACGATAAGAAACAAGATCAATTAGATTNTATCCACAGATCACCCGGTCTAGAAATTAAATGGCCAGTTCTTTTGTATAAATTCGTATCAGCAAGAAAATTTTGGGCTCACGGGATAGGGTTTTGCGCAATTTCTCCGTTCAAACAGAGGACGATAAGAAACAAGATCAATTAGATTTTCGGAAAGCGGTCAGAGCGACTTACTCGGATCGAAGCAAATGGTATTTGATTGATTGAAACCACTTCAGTTGATTCTGCAGAGAAATCTAATCCAGGAGTCGCACACACTGGTTGCGTTTGCGTGTCTTCCTCGGTCGATTGCGGCGTTGGCATGGACCAGGCCACCCTCGTGTCATATTCTTGGCAGGGGTCAAAGACTGGCCATTAAATTACATATTTTGTATTTAAATTTTGTAAGAATGAAATGCAGACCATGCAAAAAATCCAACTTTAAAATTTTGAATTTAAATGTCTATAATGTATTAATTGATGAAAATATGCATAACTAAATGCTAAATATATATAATTTTGCAGGGGTCCACATATGATTTTGGCAATAACTCATTGCATGATTAAAATTTTTAAGCATGATTGTATGTACTCAAGTACTATGCACGATGATGTGTGCTAGAGAAGTCGCGGTGGTAGAGTAATGAATTAGCGTTTTAGCATTATGTGAGAATAAAACACATATTTGGAGAATAAAATGACAGGTCAAGATCATAAGTTTTTACGTAAAAATCCAGAAAAGAAAAAAATCATGGGGCTTAGAACAAATAGAAATAATCTATCATAGGTTGATGAGTACGGATACATTTATAAGAATAATCCATTTATTATATCATAAACCCTAAACCCTAAATACTTCATTTGAAATGAAGTATTTAGGGTTTAGGGTTTAGGGTTTAGGATCTGAAGACATACAAAATGACATCAAATCTAAACTGAAATGAACGAATCAAATGAATTTTCTATTTTATGATTTTACCTACTTTTTTATCTTAAAAACGTCTTAGATGGTTTGGTCATGTTAAACGTCGACCATTAGATGATCCGATTAGGAGAGTAGATGTTTTAGATTCGACTTGTGTTAAGAAAGGCAGAGGTAGACCTAGGAAGACTTGGGCTTATTGTATTAAAAATGATCTTAATTTATTAGAACTAAATGAAAATATGACACTAAATAGGACGCAATGGAGAAAAAGGATTCATGTGGCCGACCCCACGTTGTGGGATTAAGGCTTTGTTGTTGTTGTTGTTGTTGTATGATTTTACCTACTTTTTGGCACACCTCTAGCATTTAACGAGAAAAAAATTATCTTAAAAACTTAAAACACAAAATTACATATAAAATTTAAGAATTTTATTCAAAACATGAAAAAAGTTTGTATAATTGTACGAGAAAACAAAATTTCTTAAGAAAAATAATAATTTTTGAAAGTCAATCCACGAAAAAATGATTTAATGCTCCCTTAATAGAATAAATTGGAAAATAAATAAGGTTTTTATTTTATTAGAAAAATACACTCAAACATTTATTTTGGACCAAAATATCTTTGCTTTCGACTATCGAGTAAACATTTAAAGTTTTCATAATTTAAATTGACTCAAATAATGTTTGGACAAATTTGAACGAGGTTTGAATCATATTTCAATAAGGTTAAGTCCATGTGCAAATCCTGTATGAAAGCTTTTAAGTATGGATTGAACAAGGTTTCAAACAAGATTTGAGCAAAAATAAACTAAAGATTGAACATGATTCCAAAGAAGTTGAACAATATTTGATTAAGATTTGAGCAAGGATATGACATTGATTGGATAAGATTTGAGCAAATTTAGAACATGATTCTAATATAGTTTTAATATGATTTAAAGACAATTTGAACTTGATAAATAAGCGCAATATAATGTCATTCAAGAAACATACCAAACATAGATAACACCACAAGAAGCAAATGAAAAAACAACTAAACAAACAATCATAACAATAAAGTATAATTTAAGAGATATAACACACAATCATAACATAACACAATTTAAATTTATAGATATAAATATTCATAATATAAATAATTATAACACAATAAAATGACATTCGAGAGAAAACAAAACATCTACTAAAAGAAGTAAATTAGAAAGTTAACTAAGATGATCTATATATAAAATTCATTGCAAAAAGGTTTACTTTTAAAAATATTATAGTTATTCTCCTTCGATGTATGACATTATCTATAAATAAGTCAATTTTTGAAGCACATGAAATTTTATTACAAAAAGGTTCCGCATTGTATTAATCTTCAATAATACAATTATCAAATACTAATATGCAAAAAAATTTGATAATGTCAAATGTTCTGTCTTTGCCTATAATCTTGAACAAAATGAGATTATTAGCTTTAAATTGTCTCGCAATTTTCTTTATTTTACCCTTAATATTATGTGGCACAAGTAGCATAATGCCTCTTTATACATGTGATTAGAACTTTCATCTACATACATAAATATGTGTGCTAGAAAGTTCAATGCGGTAGAGTAATGGATTATTGTTTTAGTGTTGCATGAGATTTTTGCACACACTCAGATAAAATAAAACAATTAGTAGTGAAACTATAAGTTTTTACTTGAAAAATTTGTAAAGAAAAAAAAACCACGAGGTCTAACTCAGTTGTAAAATTTCACTATAAGTTGATGATTACAGGGTCCCCTTATTCCATTAGCGGGAAAAATATACAAAGACTCCTGAATTACAACATCGACGTGCGAATGAACTTATTATAATAAGTGGGCTGCAGCCGATGGCGATCGATAGAGGCTGATAGGTAGCGGTCAACGGTGGTCGGCGGTGGTCAACGGTAGTCTGTGAGGATACATGGTAGTCAGCGGTGGTCAATGGGAGCCAACGATCAATAGTGGCAGGAGTGGAGTTAGACTTCAGCTATTTCTTAAAGCTTCAAATTTTTTCTCAATTCTCAAGCTCTCCTCCCCCCTCATAAGAGGGGTGAGGATCTATTTCTAGTGTTTTGGGTGCATGCAGAAATATGAGCCACTTTGATCGAGTGGTCCGAAGAGCTTCATTTGACTGAACAGCGTTTGATGGGCATTTGAGTGCCCTAAAAATATAAAAATTAAGTAATCTTGGGTTTGCTGGATTCGTCATGTCAAGACACTTGAATTGACTATAGACTTGCTAGATTCAACATTCATTTGACTTTCTAAATATGTCTGGAAAACTTTTTAGTGTGATTTAATGACTTGATTTGACTTTGGTTTGACTGATTTTGATATCAGTGGGTCCGTCTCATCTAGTCAGTCGGTATGACTATAAGTTTGGTGAAATCAGAGCTCTGGATGACTTTTTATCAGGATTTGAATATTTCTTGCTCAAAAAATTATCTCGAGATTCGTGTCATGCCTTGAGATATGTGCTGAATGATGAGAATTTGTTGATGTATATCACATAATATAATAGCTCAAATGAGTCTTCCCAAAGCATACAATCAAACAGAACAAGATAGTTTAAATCATGATTAAATTCTGTTGAACAATATTTAAACTTTTCTCGATTCTTATTCTGCTAATAATCAAACCATTTTCAAACCAAGTTTAAATGTAATTAAAACGTTGACCAAGTTTTATTTGAGTCATGATTATATCTTGTTTAAGCAAGGTCTCAACCTCCACCAAACAATTTTGTAACCTTATTCGACAATTCAATTAACCTTCTTGCAAAATTCAATCAACATTTAAAGAAAGTAATGTGATGCTAATATTCCTTTAAATTTAGGGTAGTCAAACATATAAAATCGCTAATCTTGAATAGCTGGTAAATGGAGCTGAAAATTGTCATGAAACTTTGCTGCAAATCAATCATCTGCGAACGACAGCCTCCGAAGATGAGGAAGGTGATGTGAAGAGAATGGTTCCACCATTTTTTAGTTTGAAAACTTATTTAGATGCTTGTTTTAACACCTCATACAAAAAAAACAAGATTATTGTAATCTGAAATGAACTTTCAGCCATTTCCCCCCCTAAAAATAAGCATGCATATCTGATTAAGTTTGAGAATTATGAGGCATTAAATTACATTGATTGATCATTAAGTTTTTATAAAAATATAGTAATTTTATACAATATAGTATTCTTTATTATTCTGATATAATTTTACATGAGAAGCTTACTTTTCCATGGGGTAATCAAAGATTTCTTCTCAAGAAATTCCCCAGTACTCCTCTTTACGTCTAACCATAAAATGGTATAAAGACTCACAATCATAAGAAGATTAAATAGAAGGACAGCACCAATAGAAAAGCAAACGCTAAGAGAAGAGGGAAACATCTCCATACCTGTGATACTTTCAAATAAATTGCATAGAACATATTTCCAGACTAAGGCTTCATTTGAGCGTTGAGTTGCAGTAAATGCCGTTGCTTGCTAAAATCTCTTGATTATCTCCCGAAATTGTTCTGCAAAAACGATAATTTTTACCATTTTAGATTGCAAAGAGCCTTCTTTGTTCTGCCAACATGCCTTTCAAAGGAGTATCACTCTTCGATAAAGCTCCTTCAAATAAAGCCTAAGAATAATTGATAAGTAGCTCAGTTTAGATGTTCTTTACTTCGTTGGCATCCGTTAGATAAGACAATACACATCGATACATACATTTTAAAATATACAAATGAGATTTAAAAAAAAAACCAAAACCTTGCATGCAAATACATAACTTCCCAACATAAATAAATCCAAATGACTTGTACAACACCTACTAGCTTCTAAAGATTTCATAAACAAAACTCGTTAATACATAACATATTACTACATACACCTACACTTTTTTCTTACTTCAGCATCAAAACACTATCATAATCTCAACCCCTGCTCCAATCGACCGCTCAGCTGCGCTTCTAACGGGCAACCAACTCTCCTTCTACCCATATTCTCCTTCTTTATAGTAACAAGCTTATCAAACAGACACCAACAAAAGCTCAGAAAATGAGGCCTCTTCATGCCTTCAGAATACGTTCCCCAGTAATCCGGGTGATATGTCACATGATAACAAGCCGATGCCTTGGCAAATGAAGTTGCACTCTTCACCCCATCAACATCTTCGTCGCACCAAGCCTTGACTTCCTTCCTCAATGACCTCACCGCCAGTCTCACTGCTTCGCCATCCTTGTACTTGTCAAACTTTTTTGACATCTTCATCAAGCTGCCAGTAAGGAGTTCAGCCTCGTTCTTCATGCCATAGTGCTCCATCAGATTTCCTAGCTTGAAATCATAGTTGTCCTTGAAAACTACGGCATCATCAATATAATCCTCAAAGCCATCAACTTCCATGTCTGGGTCATAAGACTTCCGTGCTACATCCTTCGTGAAGGAAGTTATAAGGTAACCTGGTGGTAAATGGTCTTTGACTGCCCTGAAGAGCTTCCCAATCACTCCTTTTGAGATGTAGGTTGGTTTATCAGGCTTTTCCATGAAGTCGGGATACTCTTTGACGTGAAGATGAGGAGGGATTTCTGCTGGAATGCCGGTTTTGGGGAAATCGACGGCGATCGAAAAGAGCTTTGCAAGCTCAAGGCAGGGTGAACTATGTGCTTTCATAATTTCTCTGTCGGCGAAGACTGTGTGGGCATTTGAAATGATGCCTAAACTGTCGTTGATGATGTAGTTTGTGAAGTATTCCTGGACTTCCTGCATGGCACAAGCATAAAAGGAAGCGTGGTTTTTTGTTAGTTATATTCCAAAAGTTTACGGTGTGTTTAAAAGATAAATTTTCTGGTATACAAGCAGGAATCAGAACTATGATAAGTAATGGAAAAGGTTGGTAATCAATTACGAAAATATTATAAACTGCAGAACTGTTTGTTTGAGAGTTGCTTCCTGCTTAAGCTTATAGATTGACATGAATGAACAGCGACAGAAAAAGCAAAAGACATTTGCTTCAGAATATTGAACCCATGCATTGCTTAATTGCATCAATTATAGCATATGCAGATCAACTTTATCATTCTATGAAAGAGTTTCGGTATGGAAGCAACGTTACAATATCGCAGGACCTAAAAAGTGAAATTAGATGACCAAGGAACTAATTTGGCAGAATCAAAACGCTTAATGTGTAGAAAAAGTAAAAAAAAAAAGTTGACTGTTTCCACAACTGTCTGCCAGTAAAGGGTAACTGGACAAGGCATGGGCCTGAACTGGTTAACTAAACTTTATACAAGCTGTCACTTAACGACTTTCTTTTAAGGGCATTTACAAACATAGAATGCAATTCTTTATGTATTTACATATCTCACACCTAAACTTTCATATTAACACGCATCACATTCAAATCTTTAATATCACATCAAAAATAACATTATTACCGCTTTTTACAAGTGAAGTACATATTTTCATACATCGATTTAAAGCATTAAAGTGTTTTAAATATGTTTAGGTGTGAGATATGTAAATACATAAGAATTGAGTGCTACATAAAGTAAATTTCCCTTCCTTTAATTGCTTTCTTTTAGCCTCCATAAGGTGGGAATCAAACCTCAGAGATTTAATGATAATACTTGGAAAAGAGCCAGAATTTGACATGATTGAAATGGTCAAGGAGATTTCTGATGACTGCCAAAAGCATTACCTCGATTGTAACATCATGATCAAGAGTTTCAGATGGGGGAGCAGTGTATTCCATGGGTGGAGCTTGTCTAGGAGGAATAAGCGCCGGGTCCCAACACACAAAATATATATCTCCATCCAAGTCGCTCCCTGAACACTCATTTGGGTGCGGCCTGAAAGAAAAAAAACATTCACGCAGCTAAATAGAATGAGGCATATTACAGAAAGAATTGAACGAGGATTGCTACAAAATGAATTGAACAAGGATTGCACGAAGGGAAAAAAATAAAAAAAAAACAAAATAAAAGCATTGGGTTAAATATTTGTTGATACTGTTTGTTAAAATTCTTTCAGTCCAGCCAATGGAAGCCCGGTGATGACTTTTTGTGTTGCATGCACAAAGTACACAGAATTGAAAACAAAATATAGAATTAATAATCACTTCAAATTTAAATTCTGAGAATACCTTACCTTTCACCTTTCTGAGGAAAAACAACGCAGTCAATCATGTGATAAAGATCTGGAACATCAACAGCATTCAACATGCGAACATCACCCGGATGAAGGCATGGATTCTTAGCTACAGCAACCTTTCCTTTCACCACCACAGTTCGTTGATCACTTTCCCTTGCATGGAATGTATGAAGACCATTAAAATGATGCATTATATTCCCAGTACAGGAAACCTGAACAAAAACTTCACCATACTCTAATTTTCTAGTTTCATCCAAGCATCCCATCATTGCTCTACCCTTCTGAACAAAAATCCTCGATTTAGTTCTCAATTCAAACAACCTTGATGCCCTATAAGTCTGTAACATCATTGAAAGAAATGGCTCTGAATCGGGTTTATAGCCGCACATTAGCATTTCCTTCAGAACATTCGTTGTTTCTCCGGGTGTCATGAACTCAACGGCCTCCATTGCACTATGAGCATCACTTAGAATATTATCCAATTGATCAACAATCTCATTTTGCTTCTTTTCAAAAATATTGTCACAAACTCCAAGAGTAGAAAGAAGAGTTATCAACTGCCTGTTAAGAAAGCAAGGCTGATATTTGCTATATGCAAGAACATCCAATTTAATGTTATTTGATTCAAACTTGCACATGCTATTCCGTAGAGATAACTTTCTAACTGATTTAGGATCTAAAGCCACAACACCTTTGTAACCACCATACCTTATCTGAAATGCTGAAGGCGTTGAACTTTTCAAGCCACATTTGATAGCTACTCTTTTAGCAAATTCGGAGGAAATCTTACCGATGCCATCAGAAAAGTTGTAGCCCGCCGAATTTTCAATGTCACGAATAAATTCAACTTCATCTCTACAAACAGTTAAGGTTTCTGTGGAGCTGCCAAAAGATTGGCCCAACCTAGCAGCATATTTGGCAACATTTTTTATTCTGCCAAAATCTCCCATCCAATTTCTGATGCTAGCAGCTGTTACACCATTGCTTGATGCAAACATCCAGGTAGAATTTTCCCTTAATTGGCTGGATGAGAAGGCAAGAAATTCAAAGTTTTTATCACCAATGGTAATACCATTACGAAGTGTTGATAATATCCGCTTATAGATTTTGGTGCGCCTAATGCCGGAACGAGGTGCTAAATCAGTTGAACGCATTTTTCCTTCATCCTCGTCAACAAAGGAGACCCTTATAAAATTATTAATTTCTTCAGCATAATTACGGACCACACGGTTTGAAACATTGATTTCAGGACCATAGAAGTACACTTTTGAAGGTGTTACTTGAACTCTGTGAACATATACCAAGCCATCATCCAATGCAATGGAAGCTGAGAACGAGTGATTTTTTGATCTTTGAAGTTTTGCGTATTGCTCTTGAAGCCATTTGGCAGGGTGAAAACAGGAGCTTTTCAAATATGTCATCTTTTCTAAGGCCCTTTCTATTAAATCAATGGATTTCGAAAAGGGGTTGAGCAAACTGAAAAATGTTTCATCTAGAGTTGGCCCACTGAGAATCCCATTTTGAACTAAATGATTAATCTTAAAGAGAATTTTATATGGAACTTTGAAGCCATTGGGAGGGCTCACAATAGGCACAAGACGAAAATCATATGAGTATGAACGGCCGTTCACCAAATCAAGATAAGCATCGACTTCTTTGAAGTAAACAAAATTTTCTTTTATGTTCGGAAGATCAGACTTAATGGGCAGCTGCAAACAAATCGTTGAAGATTGCCCTATGCTACATGATGGAGTGAAATCTGTTGTTCTTAACCACAGTTCATCGGAATATTTGTAATAATTTAAAGCTGGATTTTCATATATATCGAAGGAATTTTGTGAAGGCGTCATATATAATTTTGGAGCAGCTTGGACCTGACATATTGTCAACCATATTAGAAACAATGAGTCACATCTGGATGCCTAAGCAGGCAAAAGGCTTAATATAGTTGCTTTACGCACTTCAAGCAAATGCTAGGAATTGAATAAAAACCCATCCCATGATGATGGGATCTAAAATTGGTTAAAATTTTGATCTATGTTTATTTTAATATGCTTATTTAATTTTGTAAATTTTTATTTTCAAGTATTTTGGACATACCTATGATGAAAGAACCATAAGGGCAATGTATCATTTTGTTTGGTAGGTTAGGAAAAAAAACCATAAGATGTGTTCTGTAGATTTTTCTATCATTACAATAGTTTTCCCTCCCTCTTTCCCAATGTTGAGTAATATTATTCTAACAGGTTTATATTATTATGTAAATTTTATCTTTAGTATTTTGCACGTAAATATCCACAAGGACAGGATGTGTATTTTAAATTTCCCTATTATTGAGGCATGCATATATATATATATATATATATAT
>JXCR01140793.1:87637-105354 GCA_002079205.1 Phalaenopsis hybrid cultivar
ATATATATATATATATATATATATATATATATATATATATTGCTTTATTTCTCAAGTGTTTTTTTGGATGTGAATTTCCTTGACTGTGATGTAAGGGCAGAAGACATCTCCTGGAAAGATTTCTGCTTATGCGGCATGAATGTTCTTTAATTGATGACTTCTTTCCTTGGCTTATTTTAGTTTCAAATATTTGACATTACCATTCCAAACACCCTAATTTTAGTTTATTTGTTACTGTTGGTCTTTTTATCATGGCACAAAAACTGTTTGCTCATTTTTTCTTCTTTTTTTTGTAATTTGAATTTATCAGAGATTTCTTTGAAATTCATCAATCAATGCATCATCATTTTGATTCAATTTCACATATTTTGAATTTAGACCAAAGGAAAAAAAATTATATTTTTTTTGGCCTTTAAATCATAAACTCTAATTTTCACGTGATCAATCTAGCTGCAATATGAACCATGTATTTTACTAACTATTCAAATCAAATAAATCAAGTTGGCAAAATGTAAGACACAATGACTAAAATGCCGCTCAAGTTTAAAGTAGTTAAATTAAAAATGAAATAAAGTATTTAATTACACAAATGGTGATAAGATATACACCATAAGGATATGCTAAATATAAGAAATATATCCATACATATAATGAAGGTATAGCAATATGCCTATGCAGATTTTTGTACGATTGCATCCATATGTTCACGAGCTCATGATTTTACACAGATTTATGCATGTTTAGCTTCACATGTCAATGATTTAATGTATAATTTAATAGTTGTGTATCATAAGAATAATTAAGTATTAGTCTCTAAAGGTGCCTGAACCTGATTGTCGAGTTGCAATATTAAAATAGAGGCAATGCTAATGTCCAAAAGGAAATTATGTACAAAACAGGGGAATTTACATGCATACCACCCAATTCCTATGTATTTACATATCTAATAGCTAAACGTTGCTTTATGGAATTTTGGAGGAACTTTCTGGAAAAACTCTCTCATTTTCTCATTAAGCAAATAACAAATATATACCGCTTAAACTAACCCGAATACAATTGGAGAGAAATTCAAATCATCGTGATAAGAAGGAAAGAAATAAAAAATACACTAATAGGTAATTAAGGGAGAATAACTTCTCCCCTTCAAATGTTACAGCAGACCCATGGTTTCTAAACTGTGGGTGGGCCCATGTGATCCACAGTTATATTAATATTAAAACTCCCCCTCAAGTTGGGTTGTATGTATCATATATCACATATCACAAACTTGCTCTTGAGATCACTAAAGTTGTGTCGAGCATGAGTCTTTGTAAGAATGTCAGCAAATTAATAATAAGTTGAGATATAACTTAGTTGAACAACCCCTTTATTGACCTTCACAGAGATAAAGTGTTTGTAAATCTCTATATGTTTGATTCAATCATAATGTATTGGATTCTTTGAAATACTGATGACTTATTGACCATCACGGAAAATTATAATAATGTTTTTGTTCTCCATGTATAATTTCACTAGTAATTTCTTTAGTCACATCCCTTCACAAATTTCTAGGATCAAGGCACAAAACACACATTCTACACTATTACTTGCACCATAGCTTGTTTTTTACGTCTCCAAGTAACCAAGTTACCTTATAGTAATGAATAGTATTTCGTGGTATATCTTTTATCAATTAGTTTTGTCCCGGCTCGAAACTTGGAATTAACCAATGCGAGTACAAATAATGAGATGGTGAAAATTAAAATTTTATGTATTTATTTTCTATAACTAACATTTAATAAATGAAATATCACTAAAGAAAATAAATTAAAGCAATGCAGTTAAATTTACCTAATTTCTGTTTTTTTGTATCTTCTAAAAAAAATTTTATGTTTATTATTCATCTTTTAATCAAATAATTTAAACCTAACATGATAGTTTAAGACAACATTAAGCTAAGCAAAACTAGTGAATGCTCATACTCTTAAACAACAGTAATATAACAAAAAGAGAACGATACGCATACAGGTAAGAGATGTTATAAATCAATATAAAAATAGAAGATAATTTACTTTTTAAGAAATGATTTTTTATGATAGTTTATAACATTCATTACGTCTTATCATATCAATAACATGTATAAATCATTTTATTTTGTACAGTCATCACATAGGCATCGTCTAAGAATTATACCAGTTAAAGTACTTCAATATTAATATCGTTTTCTATTTATATGCATGTGTACCTTAGTGTTTCCCTGCTAGTATCATAAAGGAAAGAACTCATTCATAGTCAAACATGCACATGCAAGCATACTATGAAAATCACCGTCTAAAAAAGATTATTTCATTCTAATTTGCATAACAGTCAATATAATTGTATAAAATTCAATATATATGATAATTTAAATAATGAGTATAAATATCATTCATATAACATGAATAAAAATTAAATAGAATCATACATCATAAGTTTGTAGTAATTTAAATATAACCAGCAACTGTAACAATAAATACATCTGGTCTAGAAGGAACAAATATATTACTATAGCATAAGAACATGAGCACTCAGTTCAAAATTGTATGACGTGTTTTTAGTTTTCCAATCATTTATTCTGATTTCACCTTCATTAATTTGATACAATAAAAATATTCACAATAATTAATTAAATGCTTAAGTGGTCATTTTATACTTAACGCTCAATTACTTGATTAAAAATATACTAATTCATTCAAATTCTAACATCTTAATTATTATTATTATTATTATTATTTAATTAAACATTAAATTTTACTTAAAAAACATCATCTCAACATTTCATATTAATAAGGCATCTAACCTAAATATTATGCTCAAACCCAATTTCAACGCATATGAGTCCTTTATCGTAAACTTCCCAACACTGCCTATTTTGCTCCAAAACTCGCACAAAACCTTGTTGGCTCCACCTGGAAAAAATTTTGCTAGCATTGTTCAGATGTTGAGCTGCGTCAGCACAACGATCGTGCTCCATTGATCAATGCTGAGAAAGAAAAAAAACCCGTCATCAATGTATCGCGGCTGTACAACGTACGCAAAATTTTTTCCTCCGCCTGATAGTTCTTCAGCCCTCTATTTTCTTCTCCCTCACTCGTTCAATTATCGATGAACTCCTAGTTGACTCAATTTGACAACTTCCTTCGAGAACACTTTTTTTTCTCGAGGTAAGGCTAAGATCGACCGGCCTTCTTCCTTTTGATGAATTTTCCTAGACACTAAATTTCACTTTAAGTCACACACACCTTCGTCATTGTATTTGAATGTATCGTCCAGCTTTGCAAGTATGCTCATGCTTATGATTGGAGTCGGTGCCGCCCTCGTTTCTGCCCTAGACAACAAAATGGTCATGTGAGAGAATCTTTTGTCTTCTTCATTCGATTCCACACAACGGGAATCATCTGCCTTCTCAACCTTCCCACACTGTAACTTATCAACACAGTCCTTTAAACTTAAACCCGATCATCTGCTCAATTTAGTTTGTCGGACGACAACGATCTCTCTGATGTAAGCAGACGAGGTATGTCTTCTAATTCCCATCACCAGTATTGCATGCGTCGGAACAACCCTGGCCTTTGATCACCTCATCTCCTCTCTCGAACCCTTTGAATATCACACACATAGGTACTCCTTTGATCCTTTAGTTGTGTTTACCGATCTCCTTTCGCTTCTTCTTAAAAGGTCCTTCCGCTCGACACAACTTCCTCGGATCAATATGACTCCTATGTTTTATAAGACTCTTTGGATTTGTAATGATATAACATTATAAGAGATAAATGATCGAGCTTTAAGATCTTCTTAATTTATAAAAATTGTTCTCAAAATTTTAAACATCTACCCCAAACCTCAAGTCATTGCAAGAAGCACATGAACTATTTATAAATTTTCGTGACATCTAGATATCATTCATTATGATGAAAAGTAAAAACAAAAAAAAAATCTGCCACAAGATAAATCAACTATCTTCCACCATCAACTGAAACAAGATAACATCACAAGAATAACATCACATTTAAAAAAAAGCAACATAACTAAAATAACATACATCTCTGAAATAACAAATACACTAATCAACCCATATTAGCATCAACATTAACAAAAAGTTCTTCAAACTTTCATGTGTAAGGGCATAAACTAGTGGTTGAACTGGTTGTCTTCGTTGGCTTTGAGAAGGAGTTGAAGCTGTGAACATTATCATTTTTTGCTCGCATGTGGTATTTTAGGAAGAAGCTTCACTTGGTTTGTGTTCTCCTGAGATTCTCTAGCTAAGTGATGGACAATATCTCGTTGTATAACCAGGTTGACGACACTAGTAGCATGTATGAGAGCCCATCAAATATTAACCTTTATGTTGTTTTCTACACTTAGTATAGGTGACTACAGTACTTCAAGAAGTGCCCCCATTGAATCTATTATAACTGAACTTAGACTTCTTCCCATTGGATGCCTCTGATTGGTTCATATGCTCTTTCTCATCAATAATCTTTCTCTTGTGCATATATTTACGATTCAAAGTGAGTTGATAATCAATCTTCACTCTTCTAACTCGCTTCACTAAAACTGAATAAACATCAATTCCCAATGATACCAACGACCACCTAATAAAAAACTTTCAATCCAAAAGAAACATGTAACACTTCTCTTCTACAATAGTTATCAGTTGTAGGGCATATCTTGGCAGTGCATAGAACTATTTTTCATACTACATATATGACTTTTCTCCTTGCACCAACTTCATGAACTTGTCTTGCATTTGCTTTTGAGCCGATATAAGTACAAACCACTCTCAAAAACTCTACAATATCCTCCCAATTTCCTATCATATTGGGTACATCCCCCAATCTATCATGTGTTTAGTTGACACCATTTTTTGATGTCACATTTGTGAGATATCCACCTAAGCGTATCGGAGTAACGCTTTGTGCATATGTATTTCCCGTAACTTGAGATATCCAGTTGAGACCTTTAGGTGTGTGTAGAGGGGCACGTTGTCAAGGTCGTTTCACTAGGCTCTGGCTCTCGCTTAAGCGAAGGCTGGTCGGCATTTCGCACCTCGAATGACTTCGGTCGAGCCAAAGTGTGCTACTCGCCGCGTCATGCGGGAAACCGACTCGAGTTGGCCCGTCCACCAGCGAGCTTGTTCGGATGACCCGGGACGGTCAAACGGACCACACGTGTGTGTCCGGGACATCGATTTTACCTAAGAAAGACGTCTATTTCTCCACGACTTCATGTGCGGGCTAAAAATACGCGAATTATCGTTTTTAGCCTGATCGTAGAAAAGGTGGTTCGGACAACCCCAGATGACAAAACGGAGCATGCGAGGGCGCCCGAAACGTTGATTTTAACTAGAGATGTTCATTTCACCACGATGTCATGTTCGGACGAAAAATAAAGAAAAAAAAACTATATCCTATCTCTAACCCACATGCTCCTCTCTCTCTCTCTTTTATCGCCTACGACCTTGCTCCCTCCTCGAGCCGCACGAGCCACTGCCATTTTTCTTTCGCGAAGCTCCTCTGGGCGGCTGCTTCCTCCCTCGTGCAAAGCCTGCCGATCTCCCTCTTCTTCGCCGACGACGCCAACATTGTCGGCGACCTGCACCACCTCCGGCATCCCTCCTCCAGCAGCTGGCTGAACCGTAGTCGCCTTCTTCTTCTCGGTCGGCCAAGCATCCTCTCGCTGGCTTCTCTCGTCGACGTAACTGTCGACGCCGCCGGCGCCACCCGGAGACCCTTGCTCCACCGAGCCTCCTCCAAGCAACCAATCGCTACCATTTATTGCTCTTTTTTGCTCTGTCAGTCGCACGCCAAGCTCTCGCCACCCTGCCGGCTTGTTTCTCTGCCTCTGGAGCTCCGGACTCACCACCGAGTTTCGTTGCCTATAGCAGACCGCCACCCTTCTTCCTTCCTATTTTCTTCGTCTCGACCGGCCGCACTCCGACGTCTCCTCCTCACCGATGATCACCTCCTCTTCGCCAACATCTTTTTAGGCGACCTCGTTGTCTCATTGCAGTCGTCGGGGTGGCGACGACGTCACGACATCTAGAAGTCTGAACGACCCTCTCTTGCATACGTACGTGTCATTTGCATTTTCACATGACAAAATAGCTTATTTTAAGTACTTGCATGCCTCTCTCTTGCCCTCCTTTATATGTGGTTCGTTGTGAGGTACGTCGATGCGTGGACCGGAGCACTCTGAGGTTCATCAAAAATGTGGGCTCTCCTTCGGCATAACGAGAACGCGTCCGCAACTATCGCGGTGGTGTGATTTTCTTATCTCTTAGCCGGCCTTAAGTTTAGCCCGATCTAAGCGCGTGGGTTCGATCGCCCGTGAGGAGTGGAGGTGCTCAAGGACATGTGTCGACCGACCGAGCCACCAATGTGATTGATCGTTGATTTCTTAGAGAGAGTCGTAGCTTAGGAATTACATGCGTTGGTCAGTCTTATAGAAAGTCGAGTGATTCCCAGTTGTAAGCCTTAGGTCTTGATCCCCGTGGGTTGGAATCCCAATTTTCCACAGTTTTGACGATCATAATCTCCCTTGGAGGGATTAGTTGAGTTCAATCTTATAGAACAAGAAAAACTTTGTGGCTATTTCGTTCTATAAGATCGCGGGTGTTCGTAGAGAATGAAAGACTTTATAGCTAGTCCGCCCTATGAACGGTGGAGAGTTTCCCCTACGAGAAATCAGAGGGGGAAACCCTGCATATTGTCACGCCAAAGCTGGAGTTGGCGATGTCATAAATCCATGTGGTCATTTGCACCTCATTGTTTTCAAGTGCATGTCTTGCATGTTATATAATGCATGTCATATATCACACTTGTACTTGCACCTCACACCTTGTATTTGCACATTATACTTGCATTTGCGCCTTGTATCTCGCACTTGCACTTGCATCGGCACCACTTGTGCCTCGATCGGTCATCCCGAACCAGACACCACTTGTGCCTCGATCTGTCGTCCCGAATCAGTCGGCACCACTTGTGCCTTGGTCGGTCATCCTGGACCAATTGACATCACTTGTGCTTCAACCGACTATCGCAGTTCGGTTGGCACAACACTTTGGTTTGATCGGATGCTCCGTCCCAGTTGACCGTCCGCTTGCTCCTTTGCATGTTGTGTATGTGCATGCACATGTTTGCTTGCATGATCGATATCATCTACTTGATTTAGAGTGTTAGGTAGTCATTTTGATATCTGACTATTTTTCTTTATTGGATTGGTTTCCCTAGCCAAACATCTTTCTTTTGCATCGTGTTTGTGGTGTGACTACATGTTTCATATGTATAGTAGTGTGTTAGGGAGCTTTTCTGCAGGGAGTCATGCATCTATCCACATAACAGGTACCGCTATGGGGAGCATGTAATGATTTTTGAACCTTTTGCTTGCAGATGTTATTCAGCTCCCCCACTTATAAGATATGGCTCATTACACGTTACATGCATGTGGACTTTCCCGCTAACATCTGTTTTCATGCAGGGTTGAGTCTTTTCTTTTCCTATGTACTTCTAGAGTCTAGGAGAGTCATGTAGCATAAATAAGATACTGGCATGGGTTTCGAAGCGTTTGGCGCGGGAACCTCGTGGAGGGAAGCAGAAGCAGATGCTTGTGCCCCATATTTTAATTCTGCATTTTTACATTGATGTATAGGATTAAGACCGAACATATATATGCGGGGTCCGACCGCCTTTTTCTTTTATAGGATGTCTCCGAACCGCAAGTCGGTAGGGCCTGAAAATAACATTTGTAATAACAATTGAACCAAAATGAGCTTTAAACTTCTTCAAAACAACAAGGTCATGCAGCTCAAAGCAACCCACGTGAATCCCAAGATTATATGTATATAAAAAGAACGGTTCACACGGTTTTCAGATTTCACAAATATAAACATATAAGAGATAGCCAAAGATATTCATAAGCGGTAAGGCAAATTGCACTCCTACATTTTATTTTGGGTGCTAGTTATGTAAATGCATAAGAATTCGAGTGGTACGTATGTAAATGCCCCCATGTGCAACAATCTTGCAAGGCTAGAAAAGCTAGCAGCAGCTCAGACAAGTAGGAAATAATACACTTTTACATACTAACAACGGAAATCAAAAAAGAAAATTGAGAAGTTAAGTGAACAGTAACAAACTTGATATGCCATCAAAATTTATGTTAGAAAACATAAAATTATTCCATTCCTTTCACTTGTTCTACATTCCATCCACCCAAAGACTGAAAAGGAATGCTACAGATGCATATAATTGCTTGATAAGCTGCATTAATAATTTCCCCTCACTGAAAAATCAAGCAAGTCTGGTTGGCCTTTATTTTTCAAGTATTGGCGGACAAATCATTCAAATCAAATGCAAAGTTCAACAGAACTGATTAGATAACATTTTAGAAATTTACCAGAATATCAATAAGAAGAGCATTTGCAGGCATACCACTAAATTCCTCTGAATTTACGTATCTAAAATCAAAACTTCACCTTATACATTTATACCACCCAAATCTTTAATGTCATAAAAGAGATACCACTTTATCAACTTTTAATAAGTTAAATACGCCTTTTCAAGCATAGGTCAGGTGGCACAAGGTAAAGATTCAAGTTTAGGTTTTTGAAATGTAAATGTATAAGAATTGAGTATTATGTATTGAAACTTCTCACAAGAAATACAACACCGCAAATGTAAGCGCGCAACAATTGCATTTCCTCATACCCAATGCCTCAAATTTTTACAAATAGACCACCCAAAACTTTCAAATTTTTGCAAAGTGCAAAGATGTCACCAAACACTTTTGGATTTTTTTTTTTTTTTTTGGCAAATAAGCAAGCCAAGTTTTTCAGATTCTCAAAACATAAGCATCAAGGTTTCCCAAACTTTGCAAATAAAGTAACGAAGCTTTCAGATTTTAAAACCAAAGCACTACAACTTCTCACCCTTTGCAAATAACAAATAAAACTCTTTCAGATTTTTAAAAAAGAAAAGCACCAAGCAACTGAATGTAAGCTATGCAAGTAGCAAGTTTTTTAAGTGCTATATTTGTAAAGCCAAAACAGCATTGGAACCCCAAGGCCCCAAGCAGCAAACGAAATGGCAAAACTACAATAGCTTAAGGTGAAAGAGGGACTACACGCCTCACATCCAAAAACAGAATGAATTCACTACCAAAATGCACTTAGGGCTTTCAGGAAATTTAAAATGCGTGAGAGATTTAGGATGAGGAGAAGAAGAGTGTTACCTCCCTCAAGATATACCCAAAACCAACAGAGCTCAAAAATGCCCAAGCTCATAGAAAACAGACCAACTAGTGAAGCTCCACCAACGCAATTCCAACGGCTTCCCCAAAATTTTGGCAGCACCTCCCACTCTCAAGAATTTCGGCCAACCCTAAAGACCCTTCCCCAAGTGGGGCTTCTATAGCTAGAGGAGGAGAACAAATTTATCGTCACTTACCTGGGAGGTGAGCCGAAGCTTGAAGGCGATGGGCGGGAGTGGCGACAAGGTTGCAATGGCAAGTAGCGACAGAGTGCAGAGGGAGTGGCGGCAGAGGCTGCATGGAGCATGACAAAATGGAAGTTTTTCGCAAGGCACGAGGAAGAAGCTTTAGGTAGAGCGGCAGACGTACGAGGAGGGGACCTCAGGTCTAAGTCGCGTGAAAAAGAGGGAAAAAATATTACATCAGTACTACGCATGTAGAGTAACGTGTGTAGCCAATGAAATCATGCCACGAAATCCCGCGCGACAGAGAAAAAAAACGGCGCAGTAACACAGAGAATATCCCCCCCGTGTTATTCATGTGTTATTGTGTCATGGGAATATTCCTAGTGTTATAATAACACAATAACACATCAATAATACATGAATAACACATAATAACATATGAATAACACGAGGGAGAATATTATCCCGTGTTACGGCGCCGCTTTTTTCTCTGTCGGGAGTATTCCCCTGTTATTCAGGTGTTATTGTGTGTTATTTATGTGTTATTGCGTCATGAGAATATTTTTGGTGTTATAATAACATAATAACACATCAATAACACATGAATAACATGCAATAACACATGAATAACACGCAATAACACATGAATAATACGAGGGAATATTCCTCGTGTTACTGCGCCGTTTTTTTTCCCTGTCGCGCGAGGTGTCGTGGCTCGATTTCATTGGTTATGTGCGTAGTACTGATGTAATATTTTTTCAAGAAGAGGGGCTTCGGTTGGGACGAATGCGGGAGAAAGAGGCGGACGAGCTAGGGCTCGCGTGCGGCTCGCTCGTGGGAGAGAAAAGGATCGGGCCAAATGGAGAGAGAAAAGGATCGGGCCAAATGGAGAAAGATTAGGTGCGTGAGTGCGGGAGTAAGGATTTAGGGATTAAAAATAAGGATTTTTTTCTTTTTTTATTTAAAAAGTGTCAAATTTCGTGTAATTTATTCGAACGCGACGCTCTAGCAAAATGGATGTCCTTTTTAGGTAATTTTGACGTTCCGAACGCGTTGGCGCAGTTCGTTTTATCATCTGAGACCGTTCGGACAACCTCGTCGATGATCGGGTCAAAAACACGTCGAATTCAATTTTCGTTAAAATTTCATATCACTATCGATCGTTTCAAAAAATTTATTTAAGCTTTCGACAAATAACGGCGCAAGCAATGCGAATTGTGAAAAACAAATGTGTCGATTTTTTGAATTGCGAAGTTTGTGCCCGCAAAGGTGCAAATTGTGCATAAGACAATCCTAAGGTTTAATGACTCTATAGAGACTCCTTTTGAATTTCCTCATATTGGTTTCAACCTACCAAGTGCTAGAAGCCGATACCACACATGCGAAACTCCAAAAGGGTAAAGAAGTATGTGGGATTTCTAAAATGAGGTGGGTCTCATTTCTAAGGTTCTAAGGTAGTCAATGGGAGAACCCTATGGCTAGACCTTAAACCCTAAGAAAAAAACTAGACCTCACTAAAAATGAGGTCAACAACTGTAAATAAGAATTAAGTTTAGAAACATAAAACACAGATTAAAGATGTAAGATTATTTGTAAATTTCACACTTCCTCTTCCTTTTACAGTCTGCGATTCTAATTGTTGTATGGTGTGCAAGAACTAACGGATTGAAAACTAGTAAAATCACTTCTCATATGTTCTGATGCTCTAGGGTCCACTATCCATGGTTGATTCTTACTATTGAGAGCAACAAGAGCAGATGGAAGACTACCTTGTTATGGTAAAAGGCTGGTAATAGGCTCAAAATATTGTCCAAGAAGCCTTTGGATAGCTTCAAGTTGTTCTTCAAAGAATGTATTATGTTTGTGGGGTTTGTCTTCTTCTGATGTTGTGTTTGCTTGACTTTACCCATCACCTATGACTTTGTTGGGCTTCCAATCTCGCAATGTTCACACTACGATCTATTCCTCTTTTATTTGTTGACCTAAGATGATTTATGAGTGTATAAAACTGAGTTATCAGTAATTGATGTAGTGGTTTTACCTGTCATCATGAGTTTCTTCCAATTTTCTTCGTACTTCAATAAAGACTTCACAAATTGAGGAAGAGGTTTGGTTCTCATGATTCTTACTTCGAAATCATCTAGTTCCTTGTTAAGTACTAGAAGGAGCTTGAAGGTTCTCTTTTGTTTAACAATGATTTCGTAAAGAGAAGAGTAATGTAAGCACTTCCATGCGTATGTTTCATATATATCTAATTTATTTCATAAAAGGTGAGTCCACAGAGCAATATGCACAATTTGAAACCGCAACCCATAGTAGAAAACTCCGCCCTTAACCATCATGTCACAAATAAGGGCACTCATATATATCAAGTTGAAGTCAATAATTGGAGAGAGTGTAGAAATATTGAGTAACATTCAAATCACCCGGTTGCATGATACATAAGCTTGTTCCAATATCAAACAACTAAAAGGTGTTGTAAACAATTGAATAGGTTTCCCTTGCGCCATCCCAGATTTTTTGTCGTTTTATACAAGAGGAAGTTTTATCTAATTTTCGTGATAAAAAAGTTGACAAGTCATAATATGACCACGTGACCAAACCCACAATTATTTGTATTTTTAATCTCCTTAATTTTGCCAAAAAATATGTCTCAAATTATATCTAACGGCCAGTGTGAACAAATGTAATGATTAAAATAATTTTTCACGCTAAGGGTACTACGCAAGTATACGTATCGTTTCAATTAATATATGATTTTTCTTAAAAATCTCAGCATCGATCTCACGAGGAATGCAGTAACTCTTAAAATCAACTTACAGAAATTCTATTTAAATTGCAAATTAAGAAAATAAGAAATTTAAAATAATATGTTTACTAAAAATTACTACTAAATAGTTAGAAAGAAAGGAACAACTAAATGTAACAGTTTAACAAAATATAATGAGTTTCGATATTATGGAAAATATTTCCCCTTATAAAGAGATTTTAATTTATGTAATATTTAAATGATTTAAGACAAAATTGAGGTATTATGACAAATAGAAGCATACCTTATTCTTTACCCCCTTCTGACGCAGGCAAAGAACATTAACAAACTGAAGGCCGATTCATTAACATCTCGATTCTGCATCAGTGTTATCTAGCCTCTCACCTCTAGATGCCCCTAAGCCTATGCCACCATGATGGCCGAATCCCAGCGTCAGGGTACAAAACCTTAAGCCAAATTGATAAGACTCTAGTTTGTCACTCTAGAACTAACCAATTTTACGTCCATCAAAACGTATCTCCCTATTTATGCACTTCCCCTTAGGTGATCACAATGGCTCTGCCTAGAATGAAATGTTGTATCCAATAATTGAGTGAAATCATTGCTCTCCCAGGTTATTACGTTTCTCAACAGATTTTAACCTCAAAAGTGGCCAGTTTGCAAAGTAAATGAAGATTCGGTGAAAATATCATCAAAATTTTTAAGAGTAAAAAAAAATCTTTAAATCATTTTCATCTCACAAGATTAAGTCTCATATGCAAAAAGAAAGAAAAGAAACTACTCATAATTCATGGAGATTAGACAAAAATAAAATATTTGCATTTAAATTCAAGTCTTGCAACAAAAACTTAAACACAATAACAAAATATTTTATGTCTTCTCCCCAAGTAAACTTCTGAAGTTTCCTTTAAGTAATCTCCAAACTTCTTCACACTAAAACATACGCACACTTACAATTGAACACAAAATATGAAAAACATAATTTACTATTGCCGCCCAATTGAAGTTTTTAGGCTCTAAAAGGTCTCTAAATTCGGCCAAATCATTCTCATTAAATAGAAAACATAAAATAATCAATGGTTGCTTCAAACACCCTTCCAAAATTCGGTCAAATTCGATGTATCTTCTAGAAAGTTAGTTACTGGCGCTATAACGCCAGTCTGAAGGGTTATAGCTCCCATCTTCGCTCGTTTTTGGCGTTATGGCACCAAGGGGTGATGTTATAGCGCCACAAAAAAATATTTAATTTTGCTTCATTTTCCTCTCATTTTCTTTAAATATCCATTCAATGTACCTGAAACCAAAAACATGCAAAATATTTTTTTTAAAGTACAATATTATTAAAAATGTAAATAAAATGTTTATAAAATATGCACTAAAAACAAGTTATTTTTATGTTGATCACAATGTGATGTTATAAATATTTCATGTATGATATTTAGGATCCGTATGGTGCAACATTTTCATCAGTGAGATGAACTTTTCTTTTGCCACAAACATACATGAACACGCATTGAGAGTATTAGAGAAAATTGTTGTCATGAAGTTTGTGATTGATGATGTAGAAAGAGATTTTAAATGTTGTAAAACCAAAAATCCTAGATTCAGGTTCAGACGTAACTTATGAGAGGAAGAATCAGTCTTCATGTCGTATTTGGTCATGAGAAGGTGTCCGCAGGAAGCGATTTCAGTAGAGAATGTAAGACATGGACGCGTGATTTCCTCTAAAGAGAAATTATTTGTCACTAACACAGAATTTGCACTTTGAGAAATTTTTTGTCACCCACATAAGATTTTCACGAGAAAGAGAAACTATTTGTTGTCGACATAATATTGTCACTGGAGAGAAAAATTGTCTGTCGCCAACATAGAATTTCTACGAGAGATATGAAATAACTGCCACCAGAGGACGAATTGACGTATGGGACCTCGACCAGTGAGGCCGGGATTTTCAATAGAAAGAAAAAGTCGAACAGTAGTTTGTTCCCAACAATAGCGAGAGAAAGTATTAGGATTTCCACCATAGAGAAAAGTCCCAACCAGCAAATACTCAATACTCAATCCAAAAGTTCCACTAGAGAGAAAATTCAATCCGAGATTTTTCTCGGAAAATTGATGCTCGGAAAACTGCGATTGACACCTGAGAAGTTGTTGGGTTGCCTACGTCTGGAAGCCTGCTAAAAGTTACGCTCGACAGGGAAGGCCAGGGAAGGAGCAAATCTGATAGAGGGCCTGCAGGGACTGGAGGGTGTAGGTAGAGACACCTGCAAAAAAAAGAGAGCTGGAGTTTTCTTCTAGGCTTTCATACCATGTAAAATTTAGGAGGAACTTTCTTAGAGGAAAAACTCTCTCCTTGTCTCCTTAAGCAACCTAATACAATTGAAGGGAAATTCAAATCATCATGATGAGAAGGGAACAAAATGAAAAACACAATAATGGAAAATTAAGGAAGAATAACTTCTCCCTCTCAAATGTAGGGGAGATCCTACAGTTTCCTAAACCGTGGGTGGTCATGTGATCCACGGTTATACGCAGATCAACATTTATACTTCTTGTGGTAAATCAAAGAAATAATTTGTATTTCACTGCCCTTTTGAATTGATCATACAAGGTATTATATAGGAGATTAAAAGAAGAAAAACTAGGAAACGATTTAACTAATTCCCTTAATTTAAGAGATTACAAATTTATTTTAATTTCCTTAATTGAAGGGATTTACCAATTAATTATAATTTTCTTAATTAAGGAAATTAGAACTAATTGTCACAACTTTATTTCCATCTCAATCACATCTCGACACTCCCCCTCAAGCTGACGAATAGATGTCTTTCATTCCCATCTTAGATACAAGATCATGGAAACTTGAACTGTTCAGCCTCTTTGTTAGAACATCGGCTAATTGTCTTTCTGATGGAACATAGGACATACAAACTAACCCTTCCTCCAATTTTTCTTTGATGAAATGTTTATCAATCTCAATATGCTTTGTCCTATCATGTTGTATAGGATTATGAGCTATATTAATGGGAGACTTGTTGTCACAGAAAAGCTTCATAAAACCCTCCCATGGGATTCTTAAATCATCCAAGATGATTCTCAGCCACAGTAATTCACATAATCCTTGAGCAATAGCCCTGAACTTTGATTCTGCAGATGGCTTTTCCACTACATTCTACTTCTTGCTCCTCCATGTCACTAGGTTACCTCCAAGAAAAGTACAATATCCTGTAGTTGATCTTCTATCCACTATGGAGCCAGCATAGTCAGCGTCGATGTATGCTTACAGAGTAAGAGTGTCATTCCTTTTGAACAAGATTCATTTCCCCGAATTGCCTTTCAAGTAATGCAGTACCCTGTAGGTGGCCTGAAGATGAGGTACTCTAGGATCATGCATGAATTAACTGATCATACTTACAAAATATGCTATATCTGGTCGAGTGTGAGCAAGGTATATGAGTTTGTCAACCAATCTCTGGTACATTCTTTTATCCACAACTGGTTCTTCTTTAGCTTCTCCCAACTTATAGTTTGGACCTATTGGAGTAGCGATTGGCTTATACCAAGTCTTCCCAGTTTCTGTCAATAAATCAATCACGTACTTCTGCTGAGATATGAAGATCCCTTGTGTGGAATATGTCACCTCAAGACCGAGGAAGTACTTCAATTTCCCCAGTTCCTTGATTTCAAATTCTTTTACTAGTCTCAACTTCAATTCATGCTTCTCTTTCTCATCATTTGCAGTCACTATGATGCCGTCCACATAGACTAAAAGAGCAGTCACTCCCCTTGCAGCTGAATGTTTAATGAAAAGAGTGTGGTCACCTTGGCTTTGATTATACTCAGATTCCTTCATGACTTTTGCAAATCTGCCAAACCATGCTCTAGGAGATTGTTTCAACCCATAAATGTCTTTTTTCAGCTTGCACACCTTGTTGCCTGTGTCCCCTTCAACTCCCAGAGGGATGTTCATGTAGATTTCCTCATTTAGATCACCATGAAGGAAAGCATTATTTACATCATACTGTAGCAGTTGCCAATTGAAGTGAACAGCCAATGATAACAGGGTTCTCACAGTGTTCATTTTTGCAATTGGAGCAAAGATTTCCTGATAATCCACCCGGTAAGTCTGAGTGTACCCTTTGGCTACTAACCTTGTCTTATATCTTTCAAGGGATCCATCAACCTTGTACTTTAATGTAAAAATCCACTTGCAATCAACAATATTTTTTTCCCTTTGGTTTGTCAACGATCTCCCATGTTTTATTCTATACTAAAGCACTCATTTCCTCTTTCATAACGTCTCTTCATTCTTTTTTGCCAATGCCTCAGACACATTGTTAGGAATGGCAATGGTGTTCAAACTCACAATGAATCTTTTGTGGGCTGGGGATAGAGGCGCTTGAGAGATACATAGTGAGATAGTGAATAGAGTGGATTAGATTTTTGGACTTGTGTCAGTTCAGGAACGGCCTTTCTCCTTGAATACACCTGAGGAAATCTCGGGAAATCATTAATGAAACTGGTTGGAGTAGGAGATGATAAGCGTTCAGGATCAAATGACTCAGATGTGATTGGGTCAGAGAACTCGGGTTCAGCTGGAATAGGAGGAGAGTTTGATCTAGGTTCAACAACACGGGCTGACACATGTGGAAGGTCAAGGGTTTTAAGTGGTTCAAAGGGCTCACAAGTACTATCTTCCGTCATGGAAATCTCCGCCTGAAGAGAGGACTTGGAAAAAAAGGATTTATTTTCTATGAAAGTGACATCTGCAGAGATATAAAATTTTCTGGTAGAGGGATTGTAACACTTATATCCCTTTTGAGTGGAGGAGTAACCTAGGAAAACACATTTGATGGCTCTGGGATCTAGCTTCCCTCTATGTTGTTTGTGGACATGAACAAAGGCAGTACACCCAAATACCCTGGGAGTGAGGCCATTTGAGGTTCTGAAGTGAGGGTAGAAGCTATTTAGGACCTCTATGGGGTTATTGTTTTCTAACACACGGGAGGGAAGTTTATTGATCATGTGTGTGGCAGTAAGAACGACTTCTCCCCAATAGGACTTTGGAACATTCCCTTGAAAGAGTAAGACTCGGGTGATGTTGAGTAAATGTCAATTCTTTCTTTCAGCTACCCCATTTTGTTGGGGTGTGTCCACACATGATGAGTCATGATTAATCTTCTGTGATTGAAAATAAGGTGAAAGAATTTGATTGAAGTAATCTCTAGCATTGTCTGTCCTAAAGCTTTTTATTTTGACCCCAAATTGATTTTGAACCATTGAATGGAAGTTAGGTATAACTGTGTTAACATCAGATTTTTGTTTAATAAGGAAGAGCCATGTAACCCGGGTGCAATCATCAATTAAGGATACAAACCAACGAGCCCCAGAAACATTAGGTATAGTGGAAGGACCCCATATGTCACTATGAATCAGATGAAAAGGATGAGAACTTCTTTTATTGCTAATAGGAAAAGATACACGGGTATGTTTTG
>JXCR01140793.1:106225-129337 GCA_002079205.1 Phalaenopsis hybrid cultivar
TATGAAAGTTCAAGCTTATACAAGCAATCTTCCCATGATGTGAATAGGGATATCTTCCTCAAGTTAAATCCAAACTCAATTTTGACATCCTTCGCTGTCCAGAGAATATATAACTTATTCTCAGAAATCTGGCAACCAAAATGCACTATAACATCCTCCAAAACATGTGACGCAGTGATAGGCTTAGGTACAATGTCACGCTCAACATCTCTAGACCTCAAGTAAGATTTCTCGAAACACAAACGCTGCTGACGAGTCATATATTTGACCTTCGTAGCTCCCGTGCTGCNTGGCTGACCCATCCATAGTATGTGGTTCTAGCATAACACTCCTACTTTCTTCTGCTCAGATTAATGAGATTGTCTCTTCTAGAGACGGTGTATCCTCCTTGCCGAGGATTTAAATTCTAACATGATCAAATTCAGGATTCAATCCTACCAAAAAATCATATATCTGATCCTTCTCAATAAACTTCTTCAAGGTGGCAGCATCATCAAGGCATTTCATCTCAATTACACGATAGTGATCCAGTTTCTGCCACAGATTCTGCAATAGAGTTGCATACTCTGTGACAGATTTGTTTCCTTGTTTGGTTGCTCTGGTTTTTTCTTTGATTTCATACACAAGAGCAGCATCGCGGGCTTTCGAGTATGTGCGGTTGATATAGTCCCAGATTTCCTTTGCGGTGTTCAAGAACATGCAAGTGTCATTGATCGTTGGGTCCATAGAATCCCATAGCCAGGACATAATCATGGAATCCTCCTCTTCCCATGCTGTAGAGGCTAGATCCCTTTTTTCTGGTATGGTTCAAATTAGGTGATTAATCCTCCCTTTGCCTTTTAGGTATGTGCGGACAATTTGGGACCATTTGAGATAGTTTTTCCCATTGAACCTGTTGGATGCTCGAATATTTTGCAACTCTCCAATTTTCTGAACAGCATTGTATTCATCAGAATGGTTGGAGTAGTTGGAGATAATGGTTTCGGACATTGACATGATGGAGAAGAAAAATTTGCAGCAATTAAGGCTAGAATCAAAGTAAAAGAATCGCAGCAATTAAGACAGTGAATAAAAAAAATCCAAATAGTGGCAAAGATCCCGAGATCTGCGGCACGAGATTGCAGCGGCAAACAGCGGAAAAAGATCGCAAGCTCTGCAGCGACCACACAGCGGCAAACAGCGCAAAGTACTTCAGCGGCAAAGGACGATCTTCCTCGTGACAACGTGCTGCTCCTCTCGGATGAAGCGAAGAGGATGGAGCGCAGATCGCAGAGAACCGAGATGCCGAAGAAGATGGGAACGAACACGAAGGCGGAAGCAACCCGTGCTCGGAAGGGCGTAGCGGAGGCGGAGAAGAAGGAGAACGAGGCCCGTGAAAGGAAAGAACGCTACTGGATCGAGGCAGAGGGGCCGAAATCCCGTGCCGCCAAGAAACGCGAGGACGATACATCGTAAGAATCGAGGAAGAATTGAATCTTCGAATGGCGGCAGCGGCCGCTCGACGCGCTGAGAATCGTAAGATCGCAGAACAGGAGCTCCTCGATCTAGAGAAAGCCAGTCGCAGAGAACCGACCCTAACCGAAAGAATCGAATGGCGGCAACAGGCGGTGTCCTCTAGGGTTTGAGCCTGGCTCTGATACCATGTGGTAAATCAAAGAAATAATTTGTATTTCACTGCCCTTTTGAATTGATCATACAAGGTATTATATAGGAGATTAAAAGGAGAAAAACTAGGAAACTATTTAACTAATTCCCTTAATTTAAGGAATTATAAATTTATTATAATTTACTTAATTTAAGGGATTTACCAATTAATTTTAATTTCCTTAATTAAGGAAATTAGAATTAATTCTCACAACTTTATTTCCATCTCAGTCACATCTTGACACTTCTAACTACCAAATCTTTCATATGATAGCAAAAACACCACTAATTTAACTTTTAAAAAGAGAAACACACTTTTTCATCCATAGGTAAGGCGGTATGTATGTACAAATGAAGTTTAGGTGTTAGATATGTAAATGCATAGGAATTGAGTGGTATGTATGTGAATCTTCCAAAAACATTTGTCCTAGCTCTCTACAATTATAATAAAGATTTAGGGCTGTCAGGTACGCTCAAGCGATTAATTTCTTACATGTAAACTAAATGCCTATCATACCATTACATTTTAAAACCAGGATTTAAGCCACGGAAAGTTTAGGCTTTCTTCAGAAATGACTACAAGGTAGATCAACAAAAGCTAAACGAACTTCATCAGAGTTTTATTCTTCAAGGTTTCTTCTGCGGTGCATTTGAATCCTCAAACTTATATTTGACCTTTCAATTAATTTCCCCAAGACTATCAAATTGCTCTTTATTAATCTCAGATTATGTTCTCTGTTAGCCTAAATGTGAGTAAAATACTCATTACAAGAGCTGATAACACTGTGACTAATTTAAAGAGCAACAATTGGTCAAATTTTAACATATTCAAAATTGTGACTAATTTACTTCTGACTTGAAGATGACTAACTAAAAATATTCGATTCAACACCACAAATCTGTCAAATTTTTGTTTCTTTACCATTTTTCTTTCATCCATAATTACTTTTGAATAAAACAAAAGTGGAATTGGCAAGTATTGCATGGATGGTACCCTCAACATTAGTAACTATAAGAAGCGGTTACTTATCATATATAATCATGCATAAACGCAATGTATCAGTCAGAACTAACCTGAATTTGGAGAAACCGGCAGCGTTGAGCAACAGAATGGCATAGTTGGATCTCCCAAATGCTTTCATATGAAAGTTCAAGCTTATACAAGCAATCTTCCCATGATGTGAATAGGGATATCTTCCTCAAGTTAAATCCAAACTCAATTCTGACATCCCTCGCTGTCCAGAGAATATATAACTTATTCTCAGAAATCTGGCAACCAAAATGCACTATAACATCCTCCATAACATGTGACGCAGTGATAGGCTTAGGTACAATTTCACGCTCAACATCTCTAGAAGTCAAGTAAGATTTCTCGAAACACAAACGCTGCTGACGAGTCATATATTTGACCTTCGTAGCTCCCGTGCTGCTTATGAACTGCACAATTGCAAATGCTTTTGATGTACTTTTGATAACTTTGGGATGTCTAAGCTTCACAGCAAACACAGATCCTTCTCCGGTGTAATACTCCAGACATTCTTTCACTTGAATTGCCGTAGTATGAAGAGGGAAACCAGAAACCTGAATTGTTTTACCTCCTATTTTTGAATCTGAAGCATGAATGTTCAATTTCAATTAATAAAAACGATTAGAAGCCAGAGAATTGATTTTAAATATAAGCAATAACAGTTTCTTTAGGGGCTGTTTATGGTCATTTTTTGTTTTATTTTTAAAAGGTATGTTTGAATTGTGTTTTCCAACTTGTTTGTTTGTTTTTGAAAATAAATCAAGCTAATTTTTAAAATACTTTAAATACTTTTTTAATATTTTTAAATGAAAATCACCAAAGCCAACCCCCATTATTGCTAGACACTAGCAATGCCACTATCAGTTCTCATCGCCACCATATGAAATATTCAATAAAAACAAACAGAATACTTATTTCGAATGCCAAATATAGTCTTATATCATATCAGAACATAAATAAAAGATAAATATAAAAGCAAAAAAATAAAAGGTGATTCCAAATAGCTCCTCAATAATGACATAAATTCCTCTGTTGCATAATTAGCACGATGAGACTTGCAACTTGAAACACTATGATAGGCCTCAATTCTCTATAAAGATGGCGTAAAAGTTCAAAGTTGTTAAGTTCTTATATTTTATCTCAACCATGAGGGCAAAATGTTTGTTGAATAGATCCTTGCATACTCAATATTATTGGAGGAATTAATAAAATATAAAAGCTCTAGTGCCTATGTTTCATCTACACAATCATTGCTTGGATGGGTGGGAATCTTGAGCTCCGCCCAGTCATCCAAATTTGTCACTTCGCATGGCTTGTCCATGGCGTCTCACCCTCGAACCCATGTGTTTGAGTGCATGATGTGCTAGTCCTAGTGCTTACCAATGAGGCACATGAATTGAGCCTTGTTGCTGCTCCTGGCAACAGCATCCTTCATGGCTAGCACATTGTCTAGGGCTGCAGCCTTGCTAGCTATTTTGTTTGCCTACGGCTTCTCACCACTTCACATTTATCCCACATTTCCTTGCACAAAATCAATACACTAACATCTGTTTTTCTAATAACTCTCTCGAGTAGTCCAATCGATACACAAATTCCCTCTTTCCACAATAGGCTCATGCTCCTACACCCTTCCCTGCACCTCGCAGGTGCTCTAGCTTTTACCTAAACCCCCTACCAGGCCACCTTCATCACCACCACTTGTTTTAATGGCTTGTCTTCTAGAAGAACTCCTCCTACATATCAACATGAATTGGTGCCTCATATTGCTTGGTCGGTTACTTGTTCAGCGGGCTCATTGATCCTTATCAAATCATTGTAATCTATGAAAGTATATTACAACAGACTCTTCTCTTAAGGATCCTATTATGTGAATGGCTATCTAGCGTGCATGCTAAAATGGCCTTCCTACTTCAACTTTTCCAAGTAATCACCCATCACTCAAGTTTGGATTGCTTTTCAGTATTTCAACTAATCCACTTTATGTTATCTTGACCCTATGTTTTTGTAAACCTTTATGAATTGTTCAAATTAAGAATAATGCATTTTATCGATATGAACGGGGGTATAAATAACCCTTACAATAATCTTATAATAGGAAAAATAATAAAAAGTAAATGATATGAAAGGAAAGATATATCACATGATATCTCCAATAATTAATTCATATTAATTATTATGAATTATTAGGAGACAATAAGAAATAATATAAATTAGGAAAACAAATAATTCATAATATATAAAAAGAAAATATTTTCTTATATTAAGGAAAGAATTTATTCCTCATAACTAGGAATAAATTATTTTCCTATTATAAGTCTTAACGGGAAAGTCAATAAATCCTGTAATTTAAATTAGATATTTGAACACTCCCCTCAAGTTGAACATGGTTGAAAACCATATTCAACTTGAATTTGACAACATCGGTTGCGGTATGCTGACTGGACAGGTAGCATCAATTTGTCAATAAGAAACTCCAACAATCCTCAAACCGTAAGTGTCGAAGCCGAAGGTCCCGTCGGTAGCAGATATGCCCGCAGGAAGTTCTGGCGGCAGGAAAAGTCGCAGGAAGAAATTTCACCCGCATGAAGGACTGCAGGAGGGACTTCCAGTGGAAGGAAAGCCATCAAGTGATACGTCCCACTGTAGGTAGGTGCTTCGACGGTCCTGGAAGGAAATCGGGAGGTCCGACGGCTGGAAGATCCTGCAGGAAGGAACTTTGACTGAGAAAACTGCAAGGAAAAACGATCATGGGAGAGCCTGCAAGGAAGTCAGTGCTCTGTGTGATTATGCGGGGGACAACGATTTCCACCAGAGAGTGAAAACTGGGATTTCAACTGGAGATCTTCCATGATTTGCACTGAAGAGAGAAAATAAATCCCATTGGCGAACCAAATTTTCTACTAGAAAGAGAAAACAATGTCCGTTATTTGTTGAAAATGTAAGTCTACAGTTGTCCAAATGCCTGTGCAAGGAAAACCTCTGAAATCCTAATGGTGTCGTGAACCAGACATCTACGCAGTGAAAAATTTGAGGCACAAAAAAGGCTGCAAAAATTGACTCCGACGACTGGCGATGCCTGCATAGTAAAAAAGCGAGGTGCAAGAGAAACTACAGGAATTGAAGATACAAGAATTGTCGGATGCAGAGAAGAATGTAGAGAGGTCTCCGGTTGTGATGGTTGAATCGATGAAAGGTCGGGACACAGGAATTTGGCTCGGGGTGCTTGACGCATAAGAAGCAGGCGGCCTTGAGGTCCTCGCACTAAAAGCAATTAGCAAATGCAAGGACCTCGAGTACGGTGTGGTGGGTAGTCATTTAGGGAGCCATCGCGACTGAAGCCTTCAACAGCACGCATGGCACGCGGGGAGAGGCGGTTGAACTTGATGCCCTCGCAAGAAATCTTGGCGAAACCGCCGTAGAGCAGCGTTGCAAGGGGTCTGGAGAAAAAAATCGTTATTCCCCTCCCTTCCTGCACATAGGATGGCAGGAAGGGAGTCTGACGATTCTCAAAGAAGGGTCTAGAGTACGAAATTAGGCTCTGGTACCATGTTGAAATTAAGAATAATGCGGAGTGGAATACTTTTGAATACTTTCATTAATATGAACGGTGGTATAAATAATCCTTACAATAATCCTATAATAAGAAAAATAATAAAAAGAAAATGATATGAAAGGAAAGACATATCACCTGATATCTCAAATAATTAATTCATATTAATTATTAGAAGATAATAAGAAATAATATAAATTAGGAAAACAAATAATTCTTAATTTATGAAAAGAAAATATCTCTTTATATTAAGGAAAGAATTTATTCCTCATAACTAGGAATAAATTATTTTCCTATTATAAGTCTTAACGAGAAAGACAATAAATCATGTAATTTAAATTAGATATTTCAACATGAATAAATGTTGTTATGGCTCCTCTCTAGATCTTCTATGGTCAGAACTTTGGTTAAATTGAAAGTTAACAATTTTTCTTAAAAAGGAAGCCTCATCCTGTGGCTATTGCTAGAAGATAGAATATGAAGACATTTCTTTCTATTGTTCTTCTGGAAATTATTTTGGGCATAATTAATGAACAATTCAAGGTTCATCTGAAAAAAAAAAATTGAAACTTTCAAACATATGAGGTGCATACATATAATCAAGTATAATCAAGATGCCTATCAAATCCACAGACATCAAGATGTTGGATTATCTAAAGATTAAATAGATCACAAAAAATGAAACAAAATTATCATTAATCTTTCTATAAAATATTACATTGATAAATAACATTGAAAAAAACAAATTACTTTTAATAGATAAAACTTGTATTTAGAAATTACTGAGTTAAACAAATCCTTACAACCAAAGCCTGTAGAAATGAACATCATATACACTGTAAAACATAGGGGCTATTCTCTACATAACACATAAATCTTGATTTTTTTTATAAAAATAACTCCCAACTATTTTTATATTTTAATAATACCACCCAAATGTTAAAGAGTATAGCATAACTACAATCCTGTAATTTTCTTACTTCACTATAGCTCAACGAATTNATCTTAGTTCGTGTTCGTCTCGTCAACTTATCAAACAAAATTAACGAGTCGAATAAGAGCTGTTCGCGAACAACGAGCCGTTTTGACAGCCCTACTTGGAGTCATTTCATCATTAGTACATCATGATGCCACTTATTTCATGAAACATGTTATTTAATTAATTAATNGGTTTTGACAGCCCTACACCCAAATGTTAAAGAGTATAGCATAACTACAATCCTGTAATTTTCTTACTTCACTATAGCTCAACGAATTNGCACAAGTTGTTCGCGAACAACGAGCCATTTTGACAGCCCTATTCCCGACGTCTTACCCACATATAAATCTTTCTCAAATACATATGTTCTAATTTAGTATACAATATAGTATTTAGAAATTTTTATGCATTTGTTATTNATTAATTAATTATTATTATTTTAATAGAAACTTGATTGCCACATGCCAAGCATTGTGTTCTATATTTGTTGAGCTTATCATACCTTATTGTTGAAGAAAAAATCTTAGGATCGGATTCCCTCAAACTCGTGCTTTGCCACACAAATTAAGTTAAAGAATTCCTTATGAGCAATACTTTATTCAAACATAAGTTTCTTATTTAAGAAATAATGATATATGTCATAAAGGTTAAGTTAATTTACNTCCTTATGAGTAATACTTTATTCAAACATAAGTTTCTTATTTAAGAAATAATGATATATGTCATAAAGGTTAAGTTAATTTAACCAAAAATAGAGTATACTTTTCATTTATCTAGTTAGATAAAATATTATATTTAAGATAAATATTTACATACATATTAGTCAATTCCTTCATATTTACATTTCTAACCGTTAAATTTCCATTTTAGTGTACATTAGGACCGTCAAAAAAGCTCGTTGTTCGCGAATAACTTGTGTTTGGCTCGTTCGTTAAGTAAATGAGCCGAACAAGAACAGTTCTTTGTTCGCTTGTGTTCAGCTCGTTTTAGCTTGAAAAATATATATATATATATATAATTATTTATANGTTCCTTCATATTTACATTTCTAACCGTTAAATTTCAATTTTAGTGTACATTAGGACTGTCAAAAAAGCTCGTTGTTTGCGAACAACTTGTGTTTGACTCGTTCGTTAAGTAAATGAGCCGAACAAGAACAACTTTTTGTTCGCTCGTGTTCAACTCGTTTTAGCTCGAAATAAAAAAAATATAATTATTTATATAATAATATATTATATATATATTTATATCTATGTTTAAAACATAATTGCTCTTGTGGTAATGTGGTTATGTGTCTTGTTTTGTATATATTTGATCCATGTTCGAATTCAACACTCGACATCTATTTTTTCAGTTTAATTTTAACGAGTCAATTTCGAGCCAAACACGAACACGAATATATAAATCGAGTCAAACACAAACACACTGTTTACGAGCCGGTTTCGAACACGAGACAATTTCGAACACGAGCAATTTCGAACGAACCGAACACGAGCCAAGCCTGAGCTCGCTCAAGCTCGGCTAGTTTACAACCCTAGTGTACATACCATCATAACTATACATGAAAGTTGCATTTCACTTTTTAAAAGTTATAATGATGGTATTTTTTAGATGATATGAAAGATTTGGGTGCATAAATATAAAAAAGTAATATTTAAGTGTTAGTTATGTAAAATATAATAATTGGACGGTATAGATGCAAATGCCGGTTTTATTTTTCTAATATTGAATAAATATGTGAATGCATGATAGATGTCCAATATATTATATTATTTTTATTATATCTTTCCATAATTTAGATGCCATTAATTTCAATAAGAAATTAATTGGAATGTACGTGTGTATAATTGTATTTTTAAGTATTGATATACTTCAAAGTAAGTAAACATAATATATATATATATATATATATATATATATATATATANAACCGATTTGACAGCCCTATGCAAGAAGGATAGCGAAGCAAGCCAGATATGAAAGCATAAAAAGCTGGTGTTGTTGGGTCGGCAACACATCCCATAAATAGAAAAATGCATTCAGGCACCGCATAAGCACATGTCTGCTTCTAATTATATACATAAAATAAGATTAGAATTAAGGTACTATACACGAGTTTATAACTCTTGTTCTCTATCACGTGGTTTTGCTCGTATGGCGCCTCAAAACCCTTGTTCATATCTTATTTCTAACACAACACTTTCCTAGGGCTCCAAAAAATACGTAAGAAAGTAAGAAAAGATATGGCATGCATGAAAACAACTTTAGCGAGAAACCCAACAAACATGGAACGCATATGAGCCCGATCTGGCGAGAGGAGCTAAGCAGTGCCTACAAGAAATGGATAGTATATAAATCATTACATTTACCCCTGTTGCACATGTGGTGTGTATTTTAGGCATGACTCTCTGCAATGACAGTGACCTAATATACTACCATACATATCAAAACAATAAGCATGCAAGTACACTAAAAGCACAAAAGAAAATGTCTGGCTAGGATAACCAAACCGACAGAGAACTATAGTCAGGATATCAAAAAAGACTACCTAGCATCATAATCCTTAGCCTAGCACACTATTTAATGCAGTGTCCTAGCACAACATTTAAGTGAGTGCAAGGTTGTGTCAGAAGTCTAGAATATGTTTTGATAGGGTCGTTGTTACCGACCCCATCCTAAAGATCCAAGGATTCTAATAAGTGCCACTAGATGTAGGTTTTGAAAAAGCTTTTGAATATTTGACCTAACGTGCGGTATAAATTAAATATGTAAGTAACTTCAAAATATATTTTGAAAATATCATGCGTATAAGTAATAAAAATATAGATTTTTATACTTTCAAAATAGTTCCTAAAAATAGAAGGCATAAGTGACACCTATTAGACATCTTGGAACCATAGCACAAAAGATATGTGCTAATGACGACACAGTAGCTATTATTGCCCCACCAAGGCATCTCAATGAGCAATCTTGTTACCCCGTCATGATGAGCAACAAGTCACTCAGCTAACTAGCAAGATTCATCGTCAAGACGTGAAATGCACATAGAAGTGCACAATGATTGAGAGATGACAAACATTCACCATTATCATACAACCCATATAATAGTGATGAATGCTCGGGCAGTGCCGAATGATGCATGGAAAACAACAACACAGGTAAATGAGTGTGACGTGGAGGTAGTGACCCGGAGGGTGGGTGTACCGTAGAGGTAATGACCCGGAGGGTGAATGTGCATGGAGGTTATAACCCTAAGGGGTAGGTGTGTCGTGGAAGTAGTAGTCAAGAGACTGGGTGTGTCAGAGAGGCAATAGCCCTAAGAATGTGTGTGTCTTAGAGGCAGTGACCCGAAAAAGAGTGGGCGTGTCGTGGAGGCAGCGACCCGAAGAATGGGTGTGCCATGGAGGCAGTGACCCGAAAGAGTTGGTGTGTTGTGAAAGCAACGACCCAAAAAATGGGTGTGTGTCATGGAGGTAGTGACCCAAAATGGATGAGATTTTCATGGAGGCAACGACCCAAAAGAATGAGTGTGTCTTGGAGCCAGTAACCAAGAGGGTGTGGGCATGTGGCAGAGGATGCAACCTAAATAATGGGTGTGTTGTGGAAACGGTGATCCGAAAGGGTATGTGTGCGATGGAGCAGCATCTAAAAAGAATGAGTGTGACGTGGAGGTAGTAACACAAAAGAGTGGTCGTGTTGTGGAGGCAACGACCCAAAGAATAGGTGTGACGTGGAGGCAGTGAACCAAAAGTGATGAGCTTGTCATGGAGGTAGTGGCCAAAAGAATGTGTATGTCATTGAGGTAGTGACCTGAAGGGTGAACGTGTTATGGAGGCACTGTCTGGAAGGATGGGCGTGTCGTGGAGGCAGTGACACGAATGTGTGGGCATGTCATCGCAATAGCGAGCCGAGAATGGGTGTGTTGTGGAGTCAGTGACCTGGAGGGGCACCTACAACAGTCCGGAGCTACGTCATAAAAAATAAAAGGACGTAAATCCCATTCGAGAGAATCACAATGGATTGGCTTTGGGGCCATTCCTACATTCACAGGAAACACATAAGGGTAGAGAGTGTACGTGCAAACCACCTATGATGCGGTGTTAAGTGACATAAGGATGCCATGAAATAAATATATAAAGAAACATACCATTGGGAGACATGAATACTCATCATGAACGTATGAGGGGAATATGCTCATGGGTGCATGATAGTGTGCAAGTGTGGATGTACTAATACAAGCAATGTTAAGAAGCATGTAATGAGTATAACATACCAATATTGAAAAATTGATTAGGTCAGTGGTGATGTTGATCTGTCGTGTCAACGGACAGTGGTCGATAGACCAATCAAGTCGATGGTGGCGCAGATCGATCATGTGGACCGAAAAAGGTCGATCAGACATGTGTGCGGCCGATCGACGAAGGGTAGTCGATCGATATGATTGGGTCGATGGAGATCAATTGATCGAGAGGACCGGAGATTATCGATCAAGTTGGATTATGCGGCAGATAAACAAAGAATGATCAATCGATATGCTCAGGTTGGTGGCGACCGACTGATCGAATGGGCTGGAAAAGGTTGATCGGGTCAGGGTGTGCGACCGATCAACAAAAGACGATCAATAAATGTGATCAGTTCGGTGGGTGGCCAATCAATTGAATGAACCAAAGACATTAAATTAGGTTGGTGTGTGATCGATTGACAAAGGGTAGTCGATCAATGTGATTGGGCTAGTGTGTGATCAATCAATCAAGTAGACCGATGATAATTGATCGAGTAGAACAACGATAATCAATCAAACCTAAGGGTGCGGTCGACTGACAAAGAGTGGTTGATCGATAAGAATAGCCCGTAGTGGTTGATTGATAGAGTATATTGACAAAAATCAATGGAACTAAGGGGTGTGACTGATCAACGACACATGCAAAAATGGATGATTTTAATGCAATTTTAAAAATAATACATTTTGCTGCATACAATAAAAATGTGAAACACATGCAATTTGAGATTTGATTAGATTCGACGATGAACTGTGCCCTCCCTAGCAAACTCACGGGGTACCTTGGGTAAACGAGGAGACGAAGCGAGCGTCACTACAAAATAATGGGAAACCACCTCCATTTGCTCGGTATGATGGGGTTCTGTGGGGGAAAACCTTCATGGTGTAGGGAACGTCAATGTCTTAAAACTTTACTCCTGTCATCGTTAGGATGAAACCACTGGTGCAAATGCGAGATTGCAACAATCCTGACATTAGGATTTTTGCTAAAAATAAAAAAAATGAATAAGGTTTTCTCATGGATGCACGACGGAAATGCAAGGGTTTCTAATCCTCTGAGATTTACTATAGGAAATCAAAATCCTAACCTAATTTCTCTTAAATCTAAGACTTATTGGCTATAGAATGAAAATTGCAAGGGATTAAGGAATTTCACCTTTATGATGGTTGATCGAAGTGTTTCTTCTCGTAGAAAGAAGCTCTCATCGCCGGGGAGATTGACTATGCCGTTAGATTTTGCCTCCTCTAAAGTGATGAGGAAGCTCTCATCGTTGGTGATTTGAGACGTTGAGAAAGCTGGAATCTTCCTTCTCGATAATTAGGAAGAAGCTTTCCTTGTCGGAGAGTTTCTGGAGACCAGGAAGATGATAAAAGAAGATGATGAAAATGAGAAGAAAAAGAGGGAAAGGACTGAGTATTCTTTTCCCTAAATTTCTCTTGAAGAAAGATGAAGGATTTTCCTCTCAAAGCTCCTTAGATTCTTCTCATAAGCTCTCTAAGCTGTCCACGTGCCCTCCTTCTTTAATGTCGATCGTTCTGCCTGAATGAGTCCTTTCCTCTATGTTATTCAGGTATAAGGGGTTTATACAAAGGTCCAAGGCCACTTTCCTAATTTGGAATTCTCCCAAAATATCTCATATGACTTATTTGGGTGAAGAACTAGACAAAAGGGGAAGGACCAACGGTACCAGTTGCCTTGTCAGCGGGAATTTGGAAACCAGAGGGTTAAAATTTGTGAATTGGTCCCAGCGGCGTGGTCACGCCATTGTTCAAAGCATCACTGATGAATGTCCAACATGACCACTCCCGATGCCTCACATAATTACGTTGGGCGCTCTGTTTGGGCGGCATGTGGTCACGCTAATGAACGAAATCAGGCACCTGCTATGATTTGGACGTAGTGATGCCTTATTGTGGTGTAATTATGTCACAATCTATTTCTTCGGCATGGCCACACCACCTTTGGGAGTGGTCATGTCGACTGCAATCTTTATGTGTTCTTCGAGGAGGTCTCCGCTTGGTCGCGCCACTAACCAGGCATGGAAACACCTGAATTAGGCATGGTTGTGCCGACCCCATAAAGCTTGGGCTTCCGAAGACGCTCACCAAGGGGGTTCCAAACCCCTGGGAACCTCCGGAGGATCGAATGTGAGCAAGTAATGATCCATGGATCTCTATAGGGACCGTAAATGCATCTCAAAAGAGTTTGAGAGGCCGAATTGTCTACTATCGTTGAGCAGAGCGGCTCCAACATGAAAATCATCTATTCGAGCTTGGACTTAAGGTTTGAACACTGTGAGGGGTACTCTATTTGAAGGTTTGCGTCGTGGGAATGTTGATATTAGCAGGACATTGTGTCACCAGAACGATTGTCAACCTAGAGGATGCCAGAAGAAATGCTGACTTGGTCATGATCGATTTGGGGCACGACTATGATGGTGTAGAGCCCAAGTATAGTGTAGTGTCACTTAACGAGNTCAAAGAGACAGGCAGCAATTAAGCAAATTCAAAAAATAATAATAATGATAATAAAGGTGACAATGCAAATAATTATTGTAGCATGGCTGAAGTTTAGTTTAACTCAACTCATTCTAGTGATTCTAAAGAAATTCATAACTATCTATAGCTTGCTCAAAGTCCATAAAATACTACCTAAATTTTACAACAAGGACTTCAATACAAGCAATAAATCTCTTCTGGAAAGCACAATTCAAATAAACTTCCATGCCATCAACATTGAACTTAAACCGGCTATTTAGGACCGGCTTTATGCATCGTCATATTCCAAACATTCCAGNGCTACCTAAAATTTACAACAAGGACTTCAATACAAGCAATAAATGTCTTCTGGAAAGCACAATTCAAATAAACTTCCGTGCCATCAACATTGAACTTAAACCGGCTATTTAGGACCGGTTTTATGCATCGTCATATTCCAAACATTCCAGCTTAGTTTTATTGGAGATATTAATATATTTTCCATAGAACTTTTTGCACTTTTATCTAATGTTATCTTAGATGACTCATTTTTCTGCTTAATTCATTGACGTTAATCTTATTTACGACTTATGAGTGCTTGCAGCAAGAGTTGTATCTGTATATGTATATATATATATATATATAAAATTTAAGCCTATAAATTTCTCTTCAAATTTAGGGATATTATTTTTTTATATGACCTATGTGTACATTTATGTCATTTGCATATATCCAAATTGTCTAAAGCCAATTTTTCCACACACACACCAAAAAAAAAAAAAAAAAAAAAAAAAACAATGAATANTCATCTAATGTTATCTTAGATGTACTAATTTGTGTGTGTGTGTGTGTGTGTGTGTGTGTGTGTGTGTGTGTGTACATTTATGTCATTTGCATATATCCAAATTGTCTAAAACCAATTTTTCCAAACACACATAAAAAAAAAAAATCTACTTTGAACATATATCCAATATCAATATTTCTTGATTGAACCTTTCTAATTCTATTCCAAATTCATATTAATATTTTTAATATTATCATAATCAATTTTAATATTAGTGACCTTGCGATGATCCAACATTTTTGGATAATCAAATTTTAACAAACGCTTCATGTTTCAATAGCACAAACATAAAACTTTTAGGTAAAAGAAATCATTACAATTATATCTTAAATGGAAAGGCAATAATGCAAGCATAACGTAAATATAAAAATAAAGAATTGCAAAATCTTAACATATTTATAGATTTATATGTATAAAGAATTGCAAATCTTAACATATTTATAGATTATATGTGGATTTAAGTTTCCAAGTTACACTTTTGGCCATTTCCAAAAAAAAAAGTTATACTTTTTGCTAAAATATAATGCAAATGCTCGGCAAAAATATTCACTCACAAATCTTTNAGTTATACTTTTTGCTAAAATATAATGCAAATGCTCGGCAAAAATATTCACTCACAAATCTTTTATATGGTAAACATCTCATCAACCAATGCATCAAGTATAAAAAAAATCAAGCACCAAGTGTGCATGCAATTTTTTAACATACATAGATTTCTATGGAATAAAGATGTCATTTTCAATAAAACTATATCATTCTTTATTTGATTTATTTTTTACAAATAATTGATTAAGTGTTTAGTTTGATATATAGTAATAGAAAGATAGCTAAAAACATTTGATAATATAAAAATATAAATAATATTTTCAAAGTAAATTAATTAGCATTTATATAATTAAAAGTTATTTAAAAATATCAGAATACTATTAAAAAATATAGAAAAATATTAATAAAATATGTAAATAAATTTTAAGTAAAATATCAAAGCATTAAAAAAAAGATAAAATGACCAAAGTGACCCCACTATTTGTGAAACCAAAGGTCTGATTTAATCTCTAGAGTCTTAAAATAAAAATTAAAATGATTCAGTCATTAAAAGTAAAGACAATTAATGCTAAAGCTAATAAATGGGAAAATAGGAGTATTTTAGGATGTTACATTTTAAAATTTTAACAAAATCTAATTTCCTAATTTTTTATTTAGGATATAATCTATCAATACTATAATATATTTTTTTTAATTTTCAAATGCACAATGATGAAATTAATATTGATAAATTCTTTACAAAATATCACAAACTTAAAATCACATATGAAGGTTCATAAAAATTTGAATATTTAAATTATTAAAATATTCTNCAGTCTTAAAATAAAAATCAAAATGATTAAGTCATTAAAAGTAAAGACAATTAATGTTAAAGCTAATAAATGGGAAAATAGGAGTATTTTAGGATGTTACATTTTAAAATTTTCACAAAATCTAATTTCCTAATTTTTTTAGGATACAATCTATCAATACTATAATATTTTTTTTAATTTTCAAATGCACAATGATGAAATTAATATTGATAAATTCTTTAAAAAATATCACAAACTTAAAATCACATATGAAGGTTCATAAAAATTTGAATATTTAAATTATTAAAATATTCTCACTTGTTTCACCAAGTGATAACTATAACCTTAATTTCAATCATTTCTAACAGTGGAATCATGTTGGCTCCTATTTTAAGAGTTTAGAAACTAAGTTGAACATTTTATATAGTCTATGAAAAAAATGCCTCTCCCCAAATAGTGGGAGAATATTTTGAGATTCTTTTGATCCTTTTCTTAAACCCAAACATTTCATAAAAAAATTTGTATCTGGCCAATATAGTCACAAAGTATCACATTTCTCTACTCCATTCCCGAAACTAGACAAAATTTACCTAAAATGATCCTCATTAAGGAAATTTTAAAATAGAATATACTTGATTTAATCCCTCAACTATACAAAATTGAACCCTATGAATTGTTCGATCAATTTTAAATAGTCATAATACTAAATTAAAGAAATGATAAACTTTAGGACTGCATTTATCACATATGAATTGTTGAGAAACTATAATTGGAATTAATCCCATCAAGAAGTATAAAACCCCAAAAAATTAGCAAATTTAAGAAAATATTATATATTTTTTTAGTTGTTAAATAAAACAATATTTTTTATAAAGAGTTCTAAAATTTAAATAAAGTCAAAATATAAATAGTTTGGAAATTAATGCTTATTATTATGTGTTGAATTTTTTATCCAATAATAGTAAAGAATTTAAGGCAAACATATCAAGGTTTTATACAATTGGATTTTTACTTGTGATCATCGGAAAGCAAATAATTTAAGGCATACAGATTGAGACTCTATATCATTAGATCTATCTTTTTATGACTCTCGGATTGTGATCAATGTGTTTTCCTAAAGGATTGACAGTCTCTATTTATTTTTCCTTTCTTTTTAATTTTATTCATATTTTGTAATGTCTATGAGAGATCTATATATATGTCATCCCTAGTACAAAAAAAGTTGAGATTCTTGAGAAGATTTTACAATGTTTTATTATTTACTTGGTATTAACCTTTATTTTTATTTTCTAATATTGGGGCTCTCAATTCTAATCTTATTCCTCTTGGTGAGTTCTCATTCTATTCATTCTGTGTGCATTTTTTAACATCTCTTCAAAGGAATCAATCATGATTAATGGTGAAAATCAAACCAAAAAAGAATTTCAGGTATTTCAAGCATCATATCACTTGAACGAAAAAAAATATCTTGAGTATTTTTTAAAGGGAAAGGGAAAGACCCAACATCTTGTGAATCTACTTCTGGAGCCCAAAGGCCCAAAATTATTATTTCGGGGAGAAATTGATTCATAATCATGACATGGTTGTGGAACACCATGCTACCAAATATCAATTGATCTTTAATATTCTCTCCAAACAAAAATATATTATGGATCTCCTTAAAGAAAACAAGATGACAAACTGCAAGTCATGTAAAAATTTTACTAAATCATGACCAACATCAGACTTTGAAAAAAAAAAAAAACTAATGTAAATATCGGGATAATTAATATCAAAGAAAATTAATTGGCCAACATATTGACTANATGATTAATGGATCTTAAGGATTTTTTAAAGGGAAAAGGAAAGACCCAACATCTTGTGAATCTACTTCTGGAGCCCAAAGGCCCAAAATTATTATTTCAGGGAGAAATTGATTCATAATCATGACATGGTTGTGGAACACCATGCTACCAAAAATCAATTGATCTTTAATATTCTCTCCAAAAAAATATATATTATGGATCTCCTTAAAGAAAACAATATGACAAACTGCAAGTCGTGTAAAAATTTTACTAAATCATGACCAACATCAGACTTTGAAAAAAAAAAAACTAATGTAAATATCGGGATAATTAATATCAAAGAAAATTAATTGGCCAACATATTGACTAAAAGAATTTACAATCCAATATTTTAAAATATCATAAACAAACTTGGAATGGTAAATCTCTACCATCCAGATTGAGGGAGAGCGTTGAATTTTTGCTTCAATTATAATAAAGAATTTAAAGCACGTGCATCAAAGCTTTGTAACATTGGATATGTTTGCTTATGACCATCGGATAGCAAACAACTTANAGCGTTGAATTTTTGCTTCAATTATAATAAAGAATTTAAAGCACGTGCATCAAAGATTTGTAACATTGGATATGTTTGCTTATGACCATCGGATAGCAAACAACTTAAGACACACGGATTGAGGCTCTATAACGTTAGATCTGCCTCTGTATTATTCTTAGATTGTAATCTATGTGCTTTCTTAAATGGTTGACAGTCCCTATTTATTTTTCCCTTCCTTTTTGATTTTACACCTATTTTGTAATACCTATGGGATATATATATATATATATCATCTATTGTAAAAAGAAGAATGAAAACTCTTGAAAGTTTCTTCCATCGTTTTATTTTCTACATTATGCATTTAAAATAAGCAAATTTCTAGAATACAGAAAATTCATCAAAATTTTCAAAAATAAAAATTCATCAAAATTTCCTAATATTTAAAACTATAACAAAATGTGTAACTAACCAAACTCATCTCTAAGAATTCAAAAGTCTAGTCAACAATTAATTGTTTAGCATAGCCTTCCATCATATTAGGGAGAGGTAATAAACTACGTAAGAATTGTTGTCAAATAGCTCTTTATTGCTCTGCCTACCTCACTTCAAAAGGATTGGAGTAATAAAAATTATCTAAAAATCACTCTCTCCCACTCTTTAAAGCCTTCTGACCCATACACCTCTTCCACGCTCTCTTTATTTCCTTTCTCCCTCTCCATCTTACTCTCTCTTTATCACCCTATTTATTTATAATATCCCTCTATTAAAATCTAAACTAATGGTAAAACATCAATAAGACTTAATGATATTGATTTATAAATACATCTAAGGAAGTCAATTTAGGTTCAAAGGCCAGATTTTCAACCCAAAAATGACCCGACATATAAATAATAAAACTAAAATCCGACCCAAAGGGATAAAAAATCTCAACTTAAACCCAACTTAATCAAATGAAAACACAACATGACATGATAAAACAAAAACTATTAAGTTGTGACGAGCTGGTATCAACCAACTCAAAATGAACATGATTATTCAATTTAGCTGCACTTTGACAACAATAAAATAAGGAAAAAANGTGATTAATGGTGAAAATCAAACCAAAAAAGAATTTCAGGTCCTTCAAGCATCATATCACTTGAACGAAAAAAAAATATCTTAAGGATTTTTTAAAGGGAAAGGGAAAGACTTAACATCTTGTGAATCTGCTTCTGGAGCCCAAAGGCCCAAAATTATTATTTCAGGGAGAAATTGATTCATAATCATGACATGGTTGTGGAACACTATGCTACCAAAAATCAATTGATCTTTAATATTCTCTCCAAACAAAAATATATTACGGATCTCCTTAAAGAAAACAAGATGACAAACTGTAAGTCGTGTAAAAATTTTACTNATTGTGGAACACTATGCTACCAAAAATCAATTGATCTTTAATATTCTCTCAAAACAAAAATATATTACGGATCTCCTTAAAGAAAACAAGATGACAAACTGTAAGTCGTGTAAAAATTTTACTAAATCATGACAAACATCAGACTTTGAAAAAAAAAACTAATGTAAATATCGGGATAATTAATATCAAAGAAAATTAATTGGCCAACATATTCACTAAAAGAATTTACAATCCAATATTTTAAAATATCATAAACAAACTTGGAATAGTAGATCTCTACGATCCAGATTGAGGGAGAGCGTTGAATTTTTGCTTCAATTATAATAAAGAAGTTAAAGCACGTGCATCAAAGCTTTGTAACATTGGATATGTTTGCTTATGACCATCGGATAGCAAACAACTTAAGACACACGGATTGAGGCTTTATACCGTTAGATCTGCCTCTCTATTATTCTTGGATTGTAATCTATGTGCTTTCTTAAATGGTTGACAGTTCCTATTTATTTTTCCCTTCCTTTTTGATTTTACCCCTAATTTGTAATACCTATGGGATATATATATATATATATATATATATATTCTCTTGTAANGCGGATTGAGGCTCTATACCGTTAGATCTACCTCTCTATTATTCTTGGATTGTAATCTATGTGCTCTCTTAAATGGTTGACAGTCCCTATTTATTTTTCCCTTCCTTTTTTATTTTACCCCTATTTTATAATACCTATGGGATATATATATATATATATATATATATATATATATATATATATCATCTCTTGTAAAAAGAAGAATGAAAACTCTTGAAAGTTTCTTCCATTGTTTTATTTTCTACATTATGCATTTAAAATAAGCAAATTTCTAGAATACAGAAAATTGATCAAAATTTTCAAAATTAAAAATTGATCAAAATTTACTAATATTTAAAATTATAACAAAATGTGTAACTAAACAAACTCATCTCTAAGAATTCAAAAGTCTAGTCAACAATTAATTGTTTAGCATAGCCTTCCATCATATTAGGNGATCAAAATTTCCTAATATTTAAAACTATAACAAAATGTGTAACTAAACAAACTCATCTATAAGAATTCAAAAGTCTAGTCAACAATTAATTGTTTAGCATAGCCTTCCATCATATTACGGAGAGGTAATAAACTACGTAAGAATTGTTGTCAAATAGCTCTTTATTGCTCTGCCTACCTCACTTCAAAAGGATTGGAGTAATAAAAATTATCTAAAAATCACTCTCTCCCACTCTTTAAAACCTTCTGACCCATACACCTCTTCCACGCTCTCTTTATTTCCTTTCTCCCTCCCCGTCTTACTCTCTCTTTATCACCCTATTTATTTATAATATCCCTCTAATAAAATCTAAATTAATGGTAAAACATCAATAAGACTTGATGATATTGATTTATAAATACATCTAAGAATGTCAATTTAGATTCAGAGGCCAGATTTTCAACCCAAAAATGACCCGACATAAAAATAATAAAACTAAAATCCGACCCAAAGGGATAAAAAATCTCAACTTAAACCCAACTTAATCAAATGAAAACACAACATGACCCGATAAAACAAAAACAATTAAGTTGTGACGTGCTGGTATCAACCAACTCAAAATGAACATGATTATTCNGTCAAATGAAAACACAACAGGACCCGATAAAACAAAAACAATTAAGTTGTGACGTGCTGGTATCAACCAACTCAAAATGAACATGATTATTCAATTTAGCCGAACTTTGACAACAATAAAATAAGGAAAAAAAATTATAAGTTTTTCATGAAAAAAGAATTAAATAGTTGAATCGCTATTTTTGAATTTTTTATTAAAAAAATTTTAATAGTTAAATTACTATTTTTGGGTTGACTCAAACCTGACTTTTATAAACGAAAACTTAACCTAACTTTNTGAACTTTGAAAACAATAAAATAAGGAAAAAAAATTATAAGTTTTTCATGAAAAAAGATTAAATAGTTAAAACGCTATTTTTGAATTTTTCATTAAAAAAAATTTAATAGTTAAATTACTATTTTTGGGTTGACTCAAACCTGACTTTTATAAACGAAAACTTAACCCAACTTTTTTTGAGTCGCATAACCCTAAACAAATCAAACCCGAATATTAAACAGACATACATCAGGTTTGAGTCAGGTTTCTCCCCATTGCATCCAATATTGACGCCTAAACAACGCCCACCATGTAGACACCTACATCAAGGGCAATTCAAAACACATAATCAACAATTTTATATTTGTGTATTTGTGTACCTTTGTAAATTTTATGGAAGTTATATTGCATTGTGTTTGAATATAATTGTCTTCATCTTATTTGTTTTGAAGTAACTAGTCATTTTTGTATGCTAAATGCTGTAATAACTTATGATCCATATAGCAACAACAATAACAACAACAAAACCTTTCTCCCACTAAGTGGGGTCGGCCACATGCTTAACATAAGTCGAATCTAAAACATCTACTCTTCTAATCGAATCATCAGATGGTCAATGTAAAATTATTAAATTTATGCATAATACTTGAACATTTTCACTCTCAGATTTTCAACCCTCAGTTAAGACCTTAAAAGTTGGTGGCCCTTCTCTCTCCATCCCCCCTTGGAGATCATTCTTCACCTTTCTCTTGGAGGGACCTATCATCACCCTTTTCTAGGCACATATTTTCTTTTCTACTCTTCTTCGTTAATCTCTATGAAGAGATTTACTACAATCATATATTTTTTCAATAGCTCTGCATTGAGAATTTTTTTAGAGTATTTTGGTTTAATTTTATTAGGTTTACTACATTATAATGAAATTAGGGCACTTAGATAAATATAGCACTTTGATAAATTAGGGCACTTAGATAAATTAGGGCACAATTCTTATGTATTTACATATCTAACACCTAAACTTTGATTTTTATATTAATAACACTTAAATCTTTCATATCATATCAAAAATATCATTATCACTAACTTTTAAAAGGGAAATACACATTTTTGTGCATAGATAGAGTGGTGCAGTTGTAAAAATTAAAGTTTAAGTGTTAGATATGTAAATAGATAGAAATTGTGTGGTGTGCATGTAAATCTTTCATAAAACTAAGGTTCTCATGCCGAAATTACATTTAAAACAATCAAGTCACAACAAGACCCAACAATCTTATTGCCATTGTTCGCTATGTTTCCAATTTGATTCAAGTTAAGTTCAAATATAGACTTATCAAAAATTCAATTTTGAGCCAAAAAACA
>JXCR01140793.1:144143-161639 GCA_002079205.1 Phalaenopsis hybrid cultivar
AATTCAAGTTGGTTGGTTGAAGTGGAGGAATGCTTCGGGCCTTTTGTGTGATAGAAAAGTACCGCTAAGACGGAAAGGAAAATTTTATAAGATGGTGGTGAGACCTGCAATGCTCTATGGCGCTGAATGTTGGCCTTTAAAANTATATTTACGATTAAATTTGACCAAATATTAGAAAAAAAAAAGCAAATAAAGTATTTCTGGCTCATAAAATCTTACGTTTTACTCTAATATATTTATCTGATAAGTGTATATAAAAATATGTCAGTGTGGATCATAATGAGATCTAACAGTCCATATTGAAGAAAATATGACAAATGAGGGCTCATCGACAGAAGACGGGGAGGCCCACTTTGGGCATAGTCGTCTAAGTCAAAGCCGACAACCAACCGAGCTAGGCGAAGGACAAAAAGTTTGGCCAAAAGATCCAAATCTAAGCAAATCAGACTAATGCAAAACAAATGAGAATCTGAGCATATTACAACAAGAAAACCGACCGAAGGTATTGATCTACCTTCAGAAAGATTCGACCCCAGGAAAGAATCTAGTTCGTCATTATCATCAACCGTCACGCGAGCGCCCTCGACGCTTTTCATCAAGGGCCAATAATTAGTAACATAATATAATCTTCATATTCATCCGACCAATTCTCCTCGATGGGGAATGACAAGCTATCTGTCAGGTCACAATAATTCACCATCAACTCAATATATCCTAATCCAATGATTATGGGTCAATGACTAAACTAGATNCGCTGGCCGAAGGTATTGATCTATCTTCAGGAAGATTCGACCCCAGAAAAGGATCTAGTTCATCATTATCATCAACCGTCACACACGAACGCCCTCAACGCTTTTCTTCAAGGGCCAATAACTAGCAATATAATATAATCTTCATATTCATCCCACCAATTCTCCTCGATGAGGAATGACAAGCTATCTGTGCCAGGTCACAATAATTCACCATCAACTCAATATATCCTAATCCAATGATTATGGGTCAATGACTAAACTAGATCAGCTGAACAACAAAGCCTATCCGACCAAGTTTGTCATCTAAACCCAAAGCTAATCAAGCTCAGCCGACCCGCAACACGAACTCAACCTGGCCGGCTAGATCGGTCTCACCGTGTTGAAATCATACTAGTCCAACTAATCTAGCCAGGGAGAAACATTGCAATAGGCAAACATAAATATGTAAACTATCTAGAACATCCTATAAACCTTATAATATCAATACATCATACTCTCTTCCCTCATGTTTTATTCCTTGGACAAACTAGAATTCAACAATAATATATTTATTGAAGCATTGCATACCAATGATTATTAAATACTGATGCAACATTTTTAAAAACTTAGTTTTTCAGGGATTTCAGAATCAAGATNACTGAAAAGCAAAGCCTATCCGACCAAGTTAGTCATCTAAATCCAAAGCTAATCAAGCTCAGCCGACCCTCAACACCAACTCAACCTGGCCGGCTGGATCGGTCTCACCGTGTTGAAATCATACTAGTCCAACTAATCTAGCCAGGGAGAAACATCACAATTGACACATATAAATATATAAACTATCTAGAACATCCTATAAACCTTATAATATCAATACATCATACTCTCTTCCCTCATGTCTTATTCCTTGGACAAACTATAATTCAACAATAATATATTTATTATTGAAACATTGTATACCAATGATTATTAAATACTGATGCAACATTTTTAAAAACTTAGTTTTTCAGGGATTTCAGAATCAAGATTTTAGCTCTAAAATGAGAGGTTAAGACGCCATGTTCAAAGGCAATTAAGCGTGGCGGCATTTGTGCCACGGACTCGACCGCAAATGACCGTGCGAGGAAGCTCCTCAGCAGGAGAGATTCTCAGATCGGAACCGTAACAGAACCGAAAACAAATTTTAAGCCTATGATTATGTCTGCTTGTCATGCGTTATGGTCAAGGAGATAANGCGCAAATGACCGTGCGAGGAAGCTCCCCAGCAGGAGAGATTCTCAGATCGGAACAGTAACAGAACCGAAAACAAATTTTAAGCCTATGATTATGTCTGCTTGTCATGCGTTATGGTCAAGGAGATAAAAACAAATGCTTTTGTTCTGTGCCGGACTGCCGTATGATATTTTAATGACCGTTTTAAATAGTTTTTCATACAATTTTTATGAGCTTACACGTAGGGCTGTCAAAACAGCTCGTTGTTCGCGAACAGTTCGTGTTCGGTTCGTCAATGAGTTCGTGTTCGATTCGTTCGATAAGTAAACNGGATAAAAACAAATGCTTTTGTTCTGTGCCGGACTGCCCGTATAATATTTTAATGACAGTTTTAAATAGTTTTCATACAATTTTTATGAGCTTACACATAGGGCTGTCAAAAAAAGCTCGTTGTTCGCGAACAGTTCGTGTTCGGTTCGTCAGTGAGTTCGTGTTCGATTCGTTCGATAAGTAAACGAGACGAACGTGAACACATTTTTTTCGCTCGGTTAGTTAAAGGAACTAAACACGAACAGTGATACGTTCGTTCGTGTTCGAATCATTATTGTTCGAAATATAAATAATTATATTACAAATATTTATGATATTTAAAAAAATTAAATTTTATAAATTATAATATATAATAATAATAATATATTAATATACTATATTAGTAATATACTAATATAGATATTACATATTTATATAATATNCCTGCAGCACTGTCCCGCTCGCCAACCAATCTTAACGGGAGTGCGGCAAGAAAACAGGAGAAGATTTGTTCGACGTGCAGACTGCATGGACGCTTCGTGTATCCCTCTTGATGGCCCCCCACCAGCTTTGTCTTTTTTTTTTTCTTTTTAGTGGGATTTGCTTGCATGTCACCAATTCTTTTATATTTCCACCCAATTTTTATTATATTTGTAATAAAAAGTGGTGGTATGTATGTGTTAAGTTTAAAATTATATGCTAAGGAATAGAGCACAAGAGAGGGGAAGAGAGGGGAAGAGTTTGACAATAAATATTACAATCGTGTAACTTTTATTTATTAAATGAGTCTTTAATTATAGAAAATGAGATGTCTGAATGCATTTTGTACTACTAAAAAATAGGCACGATGAGTTTTTTTGGTCAGTACATAATTATAGGATAGGAAACCCGGGAAGGCATCCGACCGAATTTTGGGTCGGATAGTCATGTGCTGAGAGTCTGAGAGAGCGACCAGCTGAGCAATTTTCTACACAGCTATGACCGAGGGCGAACCTGGAGATCTCTGGCCAATTGCTTTGGATCCGACGAATTTCATTGTTTGTCCTGCTTGATTGAAGAATGTCGGTGGATTCGTCAACTTGAGCTTTGCACTTGTAGATCTTAAGGGTGGCGGTTGAATTCTGCTCGTCTTTGGATCATTTTTTTCCCGGTCTACAGATGTCTTAAACTACTGCTGTGGGACTGGGTCAGCCACATCATAATTTTTTATCAGTCATCACATCTACTTGAGATTTGTGCTGACACATTTTTTAAACGTACAACATGTAAACCTCTTTTTTTTTATTTTAAGTGTGGGTGCATGACTAAAAGCATACATGGATAGAGTAAATCGATCAAAGGATTATATAAAAGATATTCGCTCTCAAAATTGAATGGTAAGCAGTGGCTAAGGCGTTTCAGGAAAACAGTTCAAGAAACACACTCGACGACATGTGCATGGTGGATTTAGTATCATAGTCCACTGAATCGATGAGACAAACTCATCCACTCGTCGCCAACCAGATTGACAAAGAATTTACTTGGAAGATTGGACTGAAGCACGCCCGAGAAAAAAAAAAGTGTTAAGAATATTGATAATTAGGAAAGGTATTACTAGAAGAATATTGGAATGACTACACGAGACAAAAACACTAACAATGAAAAAATATTTCTTGAGATCTGCATGTAATAATGTCTAAACAGTAATGGCACAATTAATATCGTCTTTAAGCTTCAATTGTTCAATTTGAAATTTAATAGATCATTTGAGCAAGAACTTATAATAGAAGAGCTTTTCATTTCTCTCCCATCGTAGTTAAGAAGGTAGCGATGAACTAATTGTCATTTAATAACGTTACAGATGAGGCATTAGTGAGGAGTTGTAAGGAGGGTAGAAAAGGCAGAATCATGGTTTAGGGAGTAAATTTTGAATTAGCCACTTCAAAATCAAGCGCTCTAAAACGAAATAAGTAAGTGATTCTCATCGATTGGTTTGCATCTCTCTAATGGTCGTGCATCCAAGACTTTATGAATTATTTAGCAATATATATTAAAATAAAAATAATTATAATTTAATTTAGCATGATTAATGAAAAAAATGATAATGATTGATGTGTGCTAAAAGATTCGTGACGGTAGAGCAGTAAATTATAGTTTTAGTATTGCACGAGAATCCAACACACACTCAAAAGAAATAAAACAACCAGTAGTGATGCTAGAAATTTTTACGTAAACCTGTAAAGGAAAATAACCATGGGTCTTGACCTAGTTGAAGAGATTTACTATAAACTGAAGATTACAAGTGCAACCCCTTGTTCTACATGTGGGAAAGGGTTACAAGGTTTCCTAAATTACAACGTCGACATGCGGATAAACTTGTTGCATGGAACAAGCGTCGACACAAGCGGCCTGCGGGTGATGGTTGGTGTTAGTCGAAGGTGGTTGACGGTGATGGGTGGTGGTCAACGACAGTTGACAGTGGGAATGATGCTGGTTGACAGTGGGAATGATGTTGGACTTCAGCTTATTCTCAAAGCTTCAAGCTCTTCTTAAAGCCTCAGGGCTCCAGTTCTCTTTCGCCTCATGAGAGGTTTGGGGCTATATTTACAAAATTTTATGTGCAATTAATGTAGAAATATGAACCACTTTGATCAAGCGACTCAGAGAGTTTCCCTCAATTAGATAATTTTTAAAGGATAGTTGAGTGTCTTAACGATATCAGAATTGAGCGATCTTGAGCTCGTTGGACTTTTCTTGTTGATGTGCTCGATTTGACTATATTCTAGCCAGATTTGGCATCTAAAACACACCCTGCACACAGTAAGATTCGAACATGTGATCTGAGGGGACTTACGACCTTCAAAGTGGTTGCTCTACCAATATACCAAGCTATGCGCGCGTGCGCGCACACGCGCTCCCATACACACATGCAGTGTTCCAGTTTTTAATATTTTTGGATGTTGAAATCGGTCTCACTCAAAAAAAGGATGGCAATCATATTTGGAGGAACATACAAATGTTGAATCTAACAGTTTATAGTCGAATCAAGTGTCTCGATAAGAATAATCCAACGAGCCCAATATTACTCAATTTGGATATCGTAAAGACACTCAAATGTCTATTAAACACTATTTGATTGAGAAGAGCCCTTTGAGCTATCTGATCAAAGTGGTTCATATTCATGCTTTTATTGCACTTAGAAATCTATAAATTGAGCGCCAACCTCTTACTGNTGTATATATATATGTGTGTGTGCGCGCGCGCTAAATTTTTTACTAAATTGTTTCTGTATATATAATGTGAATATATTTACGATTAAATTTGTCCAAATATTAGAAAAAAAAAAGCAAATAAAGTATTTATGGCTCATAAAATCTTATGTGTTATTGTAATATATTTATCTTATAAGTATATATAAAAATATGTCAGTTTGGATCTTGATGAGATCCAATGGTCTATAATGAAGGAAGTATGACAAATGAGGGCTCATCGACAAAAAATGAGGAGGCCCACTTTCGGCATAGTTGTCCGAGCCAAAGCCGACAACCGACCGAGCTAGGAGAAGGACAAAAAGTTTGGCCAAACGATCCAAATCTGAGCAAATCAGACTAATGCAGAACAAATGAGAATCTGAGCATACCACCGCAAGAAAGCTGGCCGAAGGTATTGATCTATCTTCATAAAGATTCGACCCCAAGAAATAATCTAGTTCGTCATTTTCATCAACCGTCACACGAACGCCCTCGACACTTTTCATCAAGGGCCAATAATTAACACTATAATATAATCTTCATATCCATCCCACCAATTCTCCTCGATGAGGAATGACAAGCTATCTGTTAGGTCACAGTAATTCACCATCAACTCAATATATCCCGATCCAATGATTCTGGGTCAATGACTAAACTATATCAACTGAACAGCAAAGCCTATCCGACCAAGTTAGTCATCTAAACCCAAAGCTAATCAAGCTCAGCCGACCCGCAACACCAACTCAACCTGGCCAGCTGGATCGGCCTCACCGTGTTGAAATCGTACTAGTCCAACTAATCTAGCCAGGGAGAAACATTGCAATAGGCACATATAAATATATAAACTATCTAGAACATCCTATGAACCTTATAATATCAATACATTATACTCTCTTCCCTTATGTTTTATTCCTCGGACAAACTAGAATTCAACAATAATATATTTATCGAAACATTGCATACAAATGATTATTAAATACTGATGCAACGTTTTTAAAAACTTAGTTTTTCAGGGATTTCAGAATCAAGATTTTGACTCTAAAATGAGAGGTCAAGACGCCATGTTTAAAGGCAATTAAGACGTGGCGGCGGAAATGCCACGGACTCGAGCGCAAAATGACTGTGCGAGGAAGCTCCTCAGCAGGAGAGATTATCAGATTGGAACAGTAACAGAACCGAAAACAAATTTTGAAGCCTGTGATTATGTCTGCTTGTCATGCGTTATGGTCAAGGAGATAAAAACAAATGCTTTCGTTCTGTGCCGGACTGCCGTATGATATTTTAATGACAGTTTTAAATAGTTTTCAATACATTTTTTATGAGCTTACACGTAGGGCTGGCAAAAAAGCTCGTTGTTCGCGAACAGTTCGTGTTCGGTTCGTCAAAGAGTTTGCGTTCGATTCGTTTGATAAGTAAACGAGACGAACGTGAACATATTTTTTTTCGTTCGGTTAGTTAAACGAACCAAACACGAACAGTGATGCGTTTATTTGTTTTCGAATCATTATTGTTCGAAATATAAAATAATATAAAATATTTATGATATTTAAAAAATTAAATTTTATAAATTATAATATATAATAAATTAATAATAATAATATATTAATATACTATATTAGTAATATACTAATATAGATATTATATATTTATATAATATAAGTTCTATAATTAATATAATATATTATTTATACATATTAATATTAGGGATGTCAAATTGGCTAGTCGTTCGCGAACAGCTCGTGTTCGGCTAGTTCGTTAAGAAACAAACACGAACAGTGACTTCACGAACAATTTCGAATACCATCTTATTTCAAGCAAACTAAATTTCAAACAAATCGAACACGAACACAAGCTCTGTTCGTTCGTGTTTAGTTCGTATACACCCCTACTTACACATGTAATACTTAAAATTTGGTATTTATATTATAACCTCTAGTTGCCATAAATCTATGCTTAAAAAAGGTGTGATTGAATTTTAAAAAGTTAGTAAAAATGATATTTTTTATGGAATGTTAAACATTTGAGTGTTAAATTGATTTAAATATTTAGCTAAATTAAGTTGTACATTCTTAAGAAGGCTATGAACTAAAGCCTATAATTCGCCCATAATTAAAAAAAATTTCTCGTGTTGATTTTGGCAAAATAAATTTTCAGATATATAATTTAAAAATTTTGCCTCCTTAACATCACATCAAAATATAGTATGATTCCTAGCCTTTTTTTTTTAGTGAAATATGTCTTTCCATTCATAGGTTTATGACAACATAGTGTTTAGAGTGTAAATATCAAATGTTAGNTAAACACAAGCTCTGTTCGTTCGTATTTGGTTCGTTTATACCCCTACTTACACATGTAATACTTAAAATTTGGTATTTATATTTATAACCTCTTGTTGCCATAAATCTATGCTTAAAAAGGTGTGATTGAATTTTAAAAAGTTAGTAAAAATAAAAATGATATTTCTTTATGGGATGTTAAACATTTGAGTGTTATCCCCACTCCTTTTATTATTATTATTATTTTTATATTCTACTAAATTGATTTTCTATCACAATTTTCAATTTAAAATTAAAGCTAGTCAACCTAACGAGCTAGGTTTAAATTGATTTAAATATTTAGCTAAATTAGTTGTACATTCTTAAGAAGGCTATGAGCTGAAGGCACACTTATAGTGGTTGAGAATGTATTTTCAGTGTGTGATGTGAGTCGTGGGTTTGAATCATATATATTATTAGGGCTGTGAATTCGGCTCGTTGTTCGTGAACAGCTCGTGTTCGGCTCGTTAAGCAGTTTGTGTTCGGCTCGTTCGTTAAGCCTAANCTATAATTGATATAATATATTATTTATACATATTAATATTAGGGATGTCAAACTGGCTAGCCGTTCGCGAACAGCTCGTATTCGGCTCGTTCGTTAAGAAACAAACACGAACAGTGACTTCACGAAAAATTTCGAACATCATCTTATTTCAAACAAACTAAATTTCAAACAAACCGAACACGAACACAAGCTATGTTCATTCGTGTTTGGTTCGTTTACACCCCTACTTACACATGTAATACTTAAAATTTGGTATTTATATTTATAACCTCTTGTTGCCATAAATCTATGCTTAAAAAAGGTGTGATTGAATTTTAAAAATTTAGTAAAAATGATATTTTTTGATGGGATGTTAAACGTGTTAAATAGATTTAAATATTTAGCTAAATTAAGTTGTACATTCTTAAGAAGGCTATGAGCTAAAGCCTATAATTCGCCCATAATTAAAAAAAAATTTCTCCTGTTGATTTTGGCAAAATAAATTTTCAGATATATAATTTAAAAAATTAGCCTCCTTAACATCACATCAAAAATAGTATGATTCCTAGCTCTTTTTTCTTAGTGAAATATGTCTTTCCATTCATAGGTTTATGACAACATAGTGTTTAGAGTGTAAATATCAAATGTTAGGTGTTTAGATGTTAAGTTCAAAAAAATAGTATGATATGTATGAAAATTTACTTTTCTTTTATTGTTACTATTATTTTCGCTATATATAATGACCATGTTAGTTCTAAGTTTTGCTGAGAATCCTCCAAACAATTTTCAATATCACAACGGAATATGATCACAAGATTCGAGAAAACTGGAACAATAAATTTAAACCAAAAGCATTATAAGAAAATAATAAAAAATGAACACATGAATTTTACGTGGAAAAACTCGAGAACGAGGAAAAAACTGCAGAGTTGCACCACCACAAATTTCACTATGAATTTCAGAGTTTTATTAAGGATTCACACAAGTTACTCCTCCATACTCACAGGAAGAAACTTACAGTGCACCATTCCATACTCTTCCAACTGATCTGATGCGGTTACGCACGCTGAAAAACACCAAAATCATTCTCACCAACACATCTCTCATTCACTATGATTTTGTTGATGAAAAATACGGAAGAGTTATAATCTAAGCTCGTACATGCGTTGCTCTAAATCATGACATAAATACCAGTCCTCGTGAAAACTACTTCGAGCACTAGGGCGCCCAATTCTATGGAAGCAAGTGCCCCCCAACGCCATAAGTGGGAGCCTAAGCGCCCACTTTTGGTGCCTAAGAACCTAGTTTGGGCACAAGAGTCCACCTTCTCATTCTGGGAACACTCAATGGCACTTAAGTGTCTATAGTCCGACGCCTTGGAGATATTGTATATGTAGTGGGAGTGGTAAGCAGGCACATGGGCAATTCAGGAAGACATCATTGTCAACCGGTAAAGTGGATTTTTAGGTATTTAAAGAGAACAATCAACATGACACTTTGTTATAGAAGTGCAAGGACCAATCTACATGGATTTATAGATTCAGAAATGGTAGAAGATGTGGATATTAAAAGAAGTACTATCGGGTATATCTTTACATTAGGAAACACAACGACAAGTTAGGTTTATAGGTTGCAAAGGATTATTGTACTTTCAACTATGGTGGCCAAATATTTTGTTATCAGTAAGGTTATTAAGAAGATGATTTATCTACAATGTTTCACGACAAAAAATTGGGCAAGGAACAGAGGATTAAAAAACTCTATAACAACAGTATAAGTGTGATCCATCTTGTTAAGAATGCTGATTTTAATGTCAAGAAGAAACACATTCAGTTGATGTATCATTTTATTCATGCTCTCATAATAGTGGGCAGTTGTTCATAGAGAAAATGCATACAACTCAGAATCCTGTGGATATATTGATGAAGGTGGTGACTATCGAGAAACAGAAGCAATGTTTGGCTTCAATTGAGTTTCATTAAGGTTGAGACCGGGGATGAGCCACACCGCGGTACGTGACCACGCGTGACTATGAAGACGATTCAGATGGAGGTGCGTGTACAATGGACTAATGCTGGGTAATATCATCTCCAAGCGGGAGATTATTTGGTTTGTAGAGCTGAAGAACCTACAAATGCCCCAGTGCTCGACACATATGCATTGGGTTGTGGATCATTCAAGCTCCCACATGGGCACTGCTCATAGAGAAGCCAATGCCTATGTGTTGGCTTATGATGCACATGCACCTACTTTAAGTGGGCGTGTAGTAAAGTTGGCACATAGGCCCCAACCATTAGGTGCCTAAGCGCTCAATTTAGACACTCGATCTAGAGGCTTTGGCACTTAGGTGCCAAGTCCAGGTGCCTATGTGTCTTGAGCAGTTTTATGGGCCAATTTCAAGCACCGTAAAGTGTTGGCTTTCTGTGCAAGTTCATCAACAAGTTTCTGGTGAAGGAGAAAAGTCTCAGAGAGGAGGATTTCATAATGAATTTTTCGGTAGTGTGGCTCCATTGTTTTTTCCTGTTCTCGGGTTTTTCCACGTTAAATTCTCGTGTGCTTTTCTAGTTTGCTTTGTTGTGCTTTTATTCATAAATTTGTTCTAATTTTCTCAAATCTACGCAATCTTATTATGTTGTGGTGTGGTTTAGATTTTTGAGACTAAGCCGTGATGAATATTGGGAAGGGGCGTTCTATTTTCTCCCAATAGTATTTACATATCTATCACCTAAGCTTTAGTTTTCACATAATTTCTATCTTAAATATAAATGGAAAGTTGTATTTCTCTTTTCAAAAGTTAAAACATTGATATTTTTATATGAGACATAAAAGATTTGTACGGTATAAATGTAAAAAAGAAAAGTTTAGGCGCTAAACATGTAAAAAATTGAGCGATATGTACATGCAAATGTCCCTTTTTGAAAACACACTTGAATGGAGTAGCTTGTTTGAAAAATTATGCTAAAATGAGTTTTTTTCTTTTTTAACCACCAACAAATTAATTTTTGCGTTCATTAGAAGAAATTATTACGTTCAGCGATCGCACGTTCGGCCGATAGATAGAATTACTTACAGACATACCATTTAATTATTATGTATTTACATATCTAACATTTAGATTCAATTTTTACTTACATTTCACTTTATCTTTGCATGAAGAAGTGTATTTCACTTTCTAACAATTAAAATAGGACTATTTTATGTGACATGAAAATTTTGGGTGGTAAGAATGTAAAAAGTAAAGTTTATGTGAGTCAAATACGAATGAAGGCTATCCTCTCAACATCAAGCAATTTATTATATATATATATATATATATATATATANTTATATTTACGAGACAACAAGACATGAAATATCATAGAAAAGGACTGTGTGGATTGATAAAGTTGTCAAATGAAATAGTTTGGAAGCTTACTAAAGTTAGACATGTTCCAAGTCTAAAGAGAATCTTAACTTTATGATACAGTAAGCAAATTTTGGGTTCATAGATATTTTCACAGGTGACTTCTGAAAGGTGGCCAGAGTGCAATGACTCAAGAGAATATTGAAGGATCCTTACTTGATCAATGAAATGACAAATTTTATTTGAAATCATGATTCTATCACTATATTCATTAAAATATACTGATAAAATTGGTTCATTGATTACTTAAAATCATAAATAAATTCGTAGATCACACAAGTTTAAAAAATGAATCTCGCCACCGCCCAATAAAAAAAAAAGGAGAAAAAACCAAAACACTTTTATTAAAGGATGAGTTAGAACTCTCATATTAAATAACGGCGGCGCAAATTGTCACGTGCATGCCGCAAGTAAAGACAAAAGCGAAGATTAATGTAGGAAGGCGTTCTGCAGCACTGTCCCGCTCGCCAACCAATCTTAACGGGAGCGCGGCAAGAAAATAGGAGAAGATTTGTTCGACGTGCAGACTGCATGGACGCTTCGTGTATCCCTCGTGATGGCCCCCCACCAGTTTTGTCTTTTTTGTCTTTTTAGTGGGATTTGCTTGCATGTCACCAATTCTTTTATATTTCCACCCAATTTTTATTATATTTGTAATAAAAAGGGGTCGTATGTATGTGTTAAATTTAAAATTATATGCTAGACAAGTTTAATGAATAGAGCACAGGAGAGGGGAAGAGAGGGGAAGAGTTTGACAATAAATCTTAAAACCGACTTTTATTTATTAAATGAGTTTTTATTTATAGAAAATGAGATGTCTGAATGCATTTTGTACTACTAAAAAATAGGCACGGTGAGTTTTTTTGGTCAGTACATAATTATAGGGTCGGAAATCCAGGAAGGCATCCGACTAAATTTTGGGTCGGATAGTCAAGTGCTGAGAGTCTGAGAGAGCGACCAGCTGAGCAATTTTCTAGGCAGCTATGACCGAGGGCGAAGCTGGAGATCTCTGGCCAACTGCTTTGGATCCGACGAATTTCATTGTTTGTCCAGCTTGATTGAAGAATGTCGGTGGATTCGTCAACTTGAGCTTTGCACTTGTAGACTTTAAGGGTGGCGGTTGAATTCTGCTCGTCTTTGGATCATTTTATTTTTTAAATGTACAACATGTAAACCTCTTTTTTTTATTTTAAGTGTGGGTGCATGACTAAAAGCATACATGGATAGAGTAAATCGATCAAAGGATCATATAAAAGATATTCGCTCTCAAAATTGAATGGTAAGCAGTGGCTAAGGCGTTTCAGGCAAACAGTTCAATAAACACACTCAACGACATGTGCATGGTGGATTCAGTATCATAGTCCACTGAATCGATGAGACAAACTCATCCACTCGTCCCGTCGCCAACCAGATTGACAAAGAATTTACTTGGAAGATTGGACTGAAGCACGACCGAGAAAAAAAAAAAGTGTTAAGAATATTGATAATTAGGCAAGATATTATTAGAAGAATATTGGAATGCCTACACGAGACAAAAACATTAACAATGAAAAAATATTTCTTGAGATCTGCATGTAATAATGTCTAAACAGTAATGGCATAATTAATATCGTCTTTAAGCTTCTATTGTTCATTTTGAAATTTAATAGATCATTTGAGCAAGAACTTATTATAGAAGAGCTTTTCATTTCTCTCCCATCGTAGTTAAGAAGGTAGCGATGAACTAATTGTCATTTAATAACGTTACAGATGAGGCATTACTGAGGAGTTGTAAGGTGGGTTGAAAAGGCAGAATCATGCTTTAGGGAGTAAATTTTGAATTAGCCACTTCAAAATCAAGCGCTCTAAAACGAAATAAGTAAGTGATTCTCATCGATTGGTTTGCATCTCTCTGATGGTCGTGCACCCAAGACTTTATGAATTATTTAGCAATATCTATTAAAATAAAAATAATTATAATTTAATTTAGCCTGATTAATGAAAAAAAATGATAATGATTGATGTGTGCTAAAAGATTCGTGGCGGTAGAGCAGTAAATTATAGTTTTAGTATTGCACAAGAATTCAATACACACTCAAAAGAAAGAAAACAATCAGTAGTGACGCTAGAAGTTTTTACGTAAACTTGTAAAGGGAAATAACTATGGGTCTTGGCCTAGTTGAAGAGGTTTATTATAAACTGATGATTACAAGTGCAACCCCTTGTCCTACATGTGGGAAAGGGTTACAAGGTCTCCTAAATTACAACTTTGACATGCGAATAATCTTGTTGCATGGAACAAGCGGAAACAACAAGCGGCCTGCGGGTGATGGTTGGTGGTGGTCGAAGGTGGTTGACGGTGATAGGTGGTGGTCAACGACGGTTGACATTGGGAATGATGTTGGACTTCAGATTATTCTCAAAGCTTCAAGCTCTTCTTGAAGCCTCAAGCCTCCAGTTCTTTTTTGCCTCATGAGAGATTTGGGGCTATATTTATAAAATTTTAGATGCAATTAATGCAGAAATATGAATCATTTTGATCAAACAGCTCAAAGAACTTCCCTCGATTAGATAGTGTTTAAAGGATATTTGAATGTCTTAACGATATCAGAAGCGAGTGATCTTGAGCTGGTTAGACTTTTCTTGTTGATGCGCTCGATTTGACTATAATCTCGCAAGATTTGGTATCTAAAACACACCCTGCACACAGTAGGATTCGAACTTGTGACCTGAGGAGACTTACGACCTTCAAAGTGGTTGCTCTACCAATAGACCAAGGTATGCGTGTGGGCGTGCGCACACGCGCACCCACACACACATGCAGTGTTCCAATTTTTAATATTTTTGGATGGTGAAATCAGTCTCACTCAAAAAAAGGATGGCAATCATATTTGGAGGAACATACAAATGTTGAATCTAACAGTTTATAGTCGAGTCAAGTGTCTCGGCAAGAAGAATCCAACGAGCCCAATATTGCTCAATTTGGATATCGTAAAGACACTCAAATGTCTATTAAACACTATCTGATTGAGAAGAGCCCTCTGAACAAAGTGATTCATATTTATGCATTAATTGCACTTTTAACTCTATAAATTGAGCCTCAACCTCTCACCGTGGGGGGGGGGGGAGATGAGGAAGAGCTAGAAATTTTGATAAGGAAATGAAGTCCAACATCACTAATGCCACTATCGACCACCACCCTACCCATTTCTTGTGACAAGTTTCTCAGCGCTTTGATGTTATAACTTGAGAGAGTTTGTAACCCTTTCTCGCCTGTAGGATAAGGGGTTGTAACTTGAGATTTCTTCAATTGGGTCAGTCCCCGTAGTTTTTTTCATTTACATGTTTTCCTCATAAAAACTACTAGTGCCACTACTGGTTGTTTTTTCTGAGTGTGTGTTGGAATCTCCTGCAATGTCAAGACGTTAATTTATCGCTAGTGCCACAAATATTCTAGCACGCGACAGTGATCATTTAAATATTATAACTAATATATTAATTAATTATCATTTTTTTCAATGATTAAAAATAATACACACACACACACTTTTATATATCTCGCGACAGTAGAGTGATTATTTAGTATGTTAGCGTTACACGAGAATTCAGCACACACTTAGATTATAAAAGTGATGCGTCAAGAAATACCAATTGTTTAGGTAGAAAACCATGGATACAGAAAAAATCATGGGGTCTAGTTTAGTTGAAATAATCCACTATGTAATGTTGAGTGTAAAGTTTCATGTTTCTTTTGAGTAAAGAAATATAACATTACAAAGTTGATATATAATTATGTTTCAGTACAATAGCCATAACAGGTTGCGAAGGTCAAAGTCAATTGTTGTGGAGTTAGTAGTCTGCTGTGAATGTTAAATGTAAATGGCGGTTGTAGCGTTAACTTATCATAGATGTCATAGTTGAAAGTTATGGTAGTAGTTGGTCATGTGAGACATAGATGGTTGCTTCAAAAGATTTGGTTAATGACATATGTTGTAAGGGAGGGATATAAGAGTTATGAGCCGCGTACTTGGTCAACATAGGCCGCAGTGAAAAGTTGTAATAACTTCCATAGGACAAAAGGTTGGAGTTCGGAGTTGTGTAAGCTGTGAGCCGTGTAGGATGTAGTTGATGACATAGGTCATAGAAGAGAGTTGTAATAACATATGTTGGTCATAAAGGCTGGATTTGGGGGCAGCACGAGCTTTGATAACGTCTGTGTATCGTAGAGATTATAGTGGGAGCTGCATGGGTTTGGGCAACATTTGTTGGCCAGAGTTGGGAGTTGGAGGAGCTGTGATAACCTTTGTATGCCACAAAGGCCATATTTGGCAGCTGCACAAGCTGTGATAACGTCCATATGCCACAAAGGCAAAAATCAGGAGCTACCTGAGCTGTTATAGCATTTATTTGTTGTAAAGGTCGGAGTTGAGAGTTGCATGAATTGTGATAATGAACACATGTCACAAAGGTCGGAGTTGGGAGTTGCATGAGCTATGGTAACATTCACAGGACACAAAGCCCGAAGTTGAGAGCTGCATAAGCTGTGATAACCTTCATAAGCTGTAGAGGTTGGAGTTGGGAGCTTGATGAGTTGTGAACCACGTATGCCATAATTGGTCACATAAGCCATATTGGTGAGTTGGAATAATGTACATAGACCATAAAGGCCGAAGTGGGAAGCTGTATGAGATGAGATAACATTCGTAGGCCTTAGAGGCTAGAGTTGGGAGTTGTACAAGCTGTGATAATGTTCTTAGGTTGGAGCGGCAAGCTTTGGGAGCTGTAGGAGTTGTTATATTCTCCGCAGGCTGGACAGGTTGGAGTTGGGGCCTACATGTGTTGTGGGTCGTGTAGGCTATAATTGGTTACTTATGCCTTAGTAGTTAGATTTAATAATATATGCAGGACACAAAAGCTAGATTTGGGAGTTACATGAGTTAAGATAACGTTCATAGGCCAAAAAGGCCAGAATTTGAAGCTGCAAGAGTTGTGATAATGTTCATAAGCCACAAAGGCCAGAGTTGAGAGTTGCATGAGTTATGGACCACATAAATTGTAGTGGTGGGTTGCAAAGAGGGAAATTTAGCAGTCCAGAGAAAGTCAATGTATCTTGAGTATGACAATTGCAAGCAGCTATTGCAGAGTGCAATGTTACATCATCTTCTGGGTACATTATTACACTAGTATGTAAGTGGCTTTGTTACATCTATTAAGGGACAATAAATCGTGGTTGACGGCTTGCGGTGGGTGGAAAGTGACAATCAACGACAGATAGAGAGTGATAATCAACGATTGTCAGCGGTTGTAGGAGTGGACGACACTCCATAGACCATCGGTGTGAAACAATGGACCTCGACTTATTATCCTCTAAGGCTTGGACTTCCTCTATTTCAATGTCTAGGTCACTTATTAAATAATAGGTAGGGCTATATTTATAAAGACTTCCCGACAAACAAAGAAAGAGTATGAATCACTCTATCTGACGATTAAGAGAAATCCTCTCAATTAGGTGCTATTATGTAAATTGAGCAATCTTGGGCATGTCAAATTCATATTATTGAGAAACCTGATTTGATTATAAGCTTATCAGATTTGTAATTTATTTGACATTCTAATAGAACAACAAAAGCTTTCAAAAATGGCTTAATGATTTGATCTTGGCTTGATTTGACTTATATTAGACTAATTTTGATGTCATTGAGTTCGTCTTGTCAAGCCGATCAGTTTGCTCAAAAATAATTTGGAGAGTTCTACCATGCTTCGAGGACCGTGCCTGATATATATATATATATATATATATATATATATATATATATATATATATATATATATA
>JXCR01140793.1:166012-200493 GCA_002079205.1 Phalaenopsis hybrid cultivar
CGTATTTGGTGTGTGTTGTTACACCATCATCGGAATGCAGCTTGCACCGTATTTGGTGTGTGTAATTGGGGGTGGGGAGGGATAGGGTTTTATTGATATAATCCAGATTGAAAATAAAGAAATAATCTGGACCAATCCATCAGACGACCAGGAGAGGTTATTTCAAATGGATGGTGTTCGGTGGACCTTTAAGTGCCTTAATGGTGTCAAAAGTGAGTGATCTAGGGGTCGTTGGATTCTTCTTGTCAAGACGTTTGATTTAACTATAAGCATATCAGATTCATAATCTGTTTGACGTTCCAATTATGTAGTGAAATTTTTTCAAAAAAACAGTTTAATGACATGACCTGTGTCTGTTTTGACTCAGATTAGACTAATTTTAGTTTGATTGTAAGTTTGCTGAAATTTGAGTTTTGGATAATTTTTAAGCAAATTTTGAATATGTTTTACTAAAAAAATTTCTTCTAAGTATGTGTCATGCCTCCAAATTCATGTCAAATAATGCCTCAAAATTCATGTCAGATAATGAGAATTTGTTGGTGGGATATCTGTGATAAAATTTATAAACATATCTTTTGTAATCATCTTTAAAATAGTAATAGTCAGCTCCCTAACATGAATAAGAAAACCTCAAGTAATAATTAAGAAATAACATCTGATGAGTCCCTCTTACTTCTGAATAAATTACACATAAATCACGTCTTTCGTTTCATCCGCATAAATAATTGGCAATTACATACGCTGCATCATTACTATTTACAAATCTAGCACCCACTTCATTCATTGATCAAATTCTCTCTCAAATACCAATATGCACGACAAAATCTTAACTTATATGTTTCATCTTTATCAAATCTTCAATAATTTGATTGTGCCACACAAATATATCGATTATATAATTCAAAAATATAAATTATNAATGCTCGACAAAATCTTAACTTATATCTTTCATTTTTATCAAATCTTCAATAATTTGATTGTGCCACACAAATATATCGATTATATAATTCAAAAATATAAATTATGTAATTTATAATTATCATCTGCAGCTAGATTTTATAAATGGCGACGTCTTGGCTGTTTTATATGTAATTATTCCTGAATAACTGGTAGCTCTGTTATAAAACCCTGAGCTCTGAAACTTGAAGAGCGCCTCATGAGATCACTAGAACTCTGAAAGGCAGCAGCTGCCTTCTGCACTTCACAAACTATCTTTCTCCCCAGTTTCGTCGCCTCAGTTCGATCGGAATCCATTCTTTTTTTCTTTTCTTTTGGCGTCAGGTTAAGTTCCTTCCTCTCCAAGTCGAAATTGGCAAGCCTAGAAAGTCAGCTCACCTTTCTTCTTAGTTACTCCTTTTGGAACCCAAAACCGAAAAGTGTTCCTTNAGTAGAGGGGTAAGGGACATGGATGGGGAGCTTGCGGGAGCCATGGGCTTCATTTGAGAGAAAAAATCTTAATCCAAAGTTTAATAGTGGGGTGTTACGTGTCAAGTGGGCATCACTGTAATGCATTGATGTAAGCCGGCGTTAAAAGCGGCGGGCCCACTTAACATGTTGCGTCCTATCATTGGACTTTGGATACATCACGAGCCCTTATGTAATTTTTTTTTTTTCCATTTGAGAAGGATTATTGTGTTTTCTCTGCCAAACAAATATTTATATTTGGCGACGAGATGTTTTCGGAAGATCGAATGCAAAAATAATTTAGTTTAGAATGGAAACTTAGAGTCCCGTTTTGCAACAAGAGAGCCCCCGAAAGTGTGGATGACATGGATTGGAGAAAACAGATAGGGCATTTTGGCGAACATGTGGATGGCATGGTCCCCGAAAGTGACTAGAAATTGATTGGGTTAAAGCAATGCATAAGTCGCGGTCCGTCCTTAAATCTCTCCATCCCTTTCAATCTTTTGAGATCGAGATCTTGATTGAGATCATGGTCTGGATATTGGAGAGGGATTTAATGGGGTATGAGTGTCCGACAACAAACGTTGGTAGTGGTTGTTGTGCCCGCAAAGGAGCCACACTATTTGTAATGGCTAATGGCCAAGTTGTCTTTGAGACAATAGAAAGGGGATCTACGTACATTCATAGCATTCAAAAAATTATAAGGGAATACACATCAACGACTATCATGAGCCGAAGAAGAACGGATTGACCAACCGTTGGGTTGACCTGTTGAACTCATATGTCATATGACAAATTGTCGGGTATCAGCCACCCATACGTTAAGGTCTAATAAAGAATTGTTGGACATTCATATCATTACGGTTTGTCATCGACATGCTACATGAAAAGATATTGTATACTAAAATCATTTATTATCATGCATGTACTCTATAAATTGATATGATCTCCTAGACCTGCAGGTCAACAGTTGCTTCTTCCCCCAACTTAAAGAGCTTATTCAAGCTCTTTACGAAGTCATCATATATTCCATTCCCTTCTACTCCGTTTATAAGTCTGGATTATATTGTGTGAGCCTATGAACAATTTAAAACCCAACGTCTTAAAAGAATTCAACAATTAAATTTAACACCTGAATTAAACTTTTTTACATCGTCTAGCACTCCGTTAACTTCCTTATCAGGTCATATTGGACATTCATCGGGATTGATGATGTGTCAAAGTAGAATAAGTATGAGACTGAAAAAGATCAGGAAAGGAAGATTAGATCAAGGATGACGCAAAATAGCATAATGAAAAAGGCCAATTAGCCTTGGTTGAGGTTGATAAGGATCAAAGATGAGGCATTGTAAGAAAAGAAATAAGGTTGATTGTGAATAGAATGAGATCAAGTATGATTAGGGTTGAGGTCAACTAGGACAATGTGATAGGGAGTATGCACTATTTTTTATTTTAATTAAATTTAAGCATAAAATATTTTACATGCATTTAAATTCCCTAAAAAATTAAGATGCTTTCTTAAGCAAAGTAAATTTATAAGATAGTACTAATTTTGATGAAGTAGGTATGTAATGGTATTTTTTATCTATGATATTATATAATTTTAATATAGTGGAATTTGTATTGTTGATGTTTTAGTGTTGTATAAAGATCCAACATACAAATAAATAAATGAAAATGTTGCAGAAGAAGACTAGATTTTTCACGTGGAAAAACCTAAAAATGAAAAAAAAAATCACGGGGCCTAGTCGAATTAAAATAGTTAACTATAAGTGTGAAATTAGAAAGATATACATTTTTCTCACGCATCAAAAAGCAGAGTTATAATTTTACACCGGATACAATATTAATATATATGCAACACAAAAGAACTTCATGTGTCCGAAAATAATTGTGGTATTCTGAATACGATGATTGTAAGTAGTGGTTGCTGGAAGTTGTCATTGGAACTTTAATATGATGTTATATGTAAGAACACATTCCATATACAATATTATCACACAGAGATTGCCGATGGGATGAGTAGGAGCATCCATTGATGGCTAACAAGCGGTGGTTGACGGTTGTCTATGGCTGCAAAGGCTGTAATTTATCATTGAATATTTAGTATTGCATTGCACGTTATGAACACAGTTAGGGACATCATTATCAAGCAGGGGTCATCGACAACACTAAGCAGGGTTGACAAGAGATTGTCGACGATAACCAACAGGCGATGGTTGGAGGCTCTGAAGGTCGAAAGTTATCGTTGGTTATGTTGTCCAAAAGAACAGTGAAATTCTCCCTCCTCTTAAGTAACTAAATTATTTGGTTATGTTGTCGTTGGTTATGTTGTCCTCGAAAGTTATGGTTGGAGGCTCTGAAGGTCGAAAGTCCTCGAAAGTTATCGTTGGTTATGATGTCCAAAAGAATAGTAATGCAAATACCAACTTAAAGATTGAATTTAAAGTTAAGTTAACAATTTTTTTTCAATTACTCTTTCATTTATCATAAGAAGTCTTAAACACTGAAAAAAGAGAGATTCTAAATACAAATAATCAATAAGATATATTTTGAGTTCGTAACTTTCAACTCATGTAATCTAATTGAAATAAAATGTTTGAATGAATTATAATATTTTCTTAATGCACATTAAGAAGTAATTAAGAGTTATAAATTCATAGGAGATTAGACATTTGAAATTAATAATATACATGCTTACTTAGATATAATAATTCACACTATAAAACAAAACAAAAAAGAGAAAGATAAAAGATTTTTAAAAGAATCTGATCTCAAAATATAAAAAAATTAGTCTTTGAGAAAATGAATTTTGGGTCATTTGATTGATATGTTAATTGACTTAAGTATATCTTTGATTAATAAATATATTTTAGTCAAACTGCATGAAGTGCTTTAAAATTCATTTGTTAGGAAAAGAGATAATTAAATAAATGCCAAGTTATTAAAAATTAATGAAAATGCACTTTCCTAATAACATTTGTACATTTTTTATAAGACTATTTAATATTATTGAAGAATAAGGAATTGCTAAGATGAGAGCTACTAAAAAATTCAACTTAGGGCAAGTAATTTATAGATTTGGTGGAATATGATGTGTAGTTTAAATGTGATCTTCAATATTGCATATTAGTATATTTTTATGTTAGTTTTACATTTATGGAAGGTGTCTTTTGTTAACTTTTGCAAGGTGCAGGTCAAAAGCTTGTTGGAAGATCACAATGTAGAATCAATAGTAAGCATATGAGCAGCACCCAAGCGCTAACTTTCAAGTGCCCAAGCGCCTTACATCATAGATCGATGAGTACCAAATACTGAGAGACCTGAAAGAGATACCAACCTTGCAGCACCTCGACACCACAATCCAATGACGATGCACTACAATGCAGTGACTAGGCCCATATTCACAAGGATTGATGGTTTTGACAGTTCAATTGCATCATTTCATGCCTAATGGGTTAAATAAGAATGATACAAAGAACTATGTGCTCCCCTTAGTAAAATTAGAGTCTAAAAAACTTATAAGAATGTGTGGGAAGATTGTGAGGAAAGTATGTGAGGGATTTCTCTAGTATATTGTTTATGTTATTTGTTTAATCTTGTGGAGAAGGACAACATGTATTTCTTGATGTTTTTAAATATACATTGAAATTTATCATTCCAAACAAATTTGGAATCTTTTTAGTTAATGTTGCAAATGGGCAACACCTGCCAGATAAATTTGAGATAAAGCATCTTGTATATGCAAACCTATCATGAAGGATCTCAACTATCTCAAAGTTTTAGGAGGTTTCATTTCTAAGATAACTTCGATCTTGTCAAGATTAATCTCTATCTCACAATGTCTCACTACAAAGCCTAAGAATTTACATGAAACAACTGCAAGGCGCATTTTAAATGGTTCATTTTTCTGGTCGCAGTGACACAATTGTTCAAAAATGACTCTTATGTCATACAAATAGTCTTCCTTTTCTTTAGATTTAATTGTGAGAGCATAAACAATGCATTCCACCTGATCATGGATAAGCTCATTAAGAAGTTGGGTCATGGCCCGCTGGTAAGTGGCATCTGTATTTTTTAAGGCAAAATATCATGCATTGTAGTAGAAGAATCCAATCAGTGTTCTAATATTGTGACCTTTTCGTCCCCAAGGGCCATTTAGATTTGGTTATACTCAAATGAACTATCGTTGAAGAGGAAAACCGCATGATTCAAGACAACATTCACCATGAATTTAAGTACAGGCAATGTGAACTCTTCTTTTGGACATGCCACGTTACGAACCTGAAAAATCGACACATATATTGATTTAACCATCTTTTTCTTAATAGGTATGATGTTGGCTAACCAGTATGGATATCTCTCCTCCCTAAAATATTCAGCCCTGACCAATTACTTAAATTTGGTGATGAATTGTTGTTCGACCTCAAACCATATGGATTGGGGAGTTTGTTTGATAGGAACGTCTGTTGACCTCATTTTTCGTGAGGTCTAGTTTTTTCCTTAGAACTTAGGATCTAGCCATAAAACTTCCCAATTGACTATCCTAGAGGACTAGTGATGGGACTCATCACACTTAGAAATTCTAGCTACCTCTTGACTCTTTTATATAGTCTTACATAGGTTGTCGCAAGTCCTCAACTCTTATTTGACATGACTAGGACCAACATTTTGAAGCTCAAAATGAGTTCATATAGAGTTATGAGGCCTTAGAAAGACCCTGGGATCCTTGGCCATTCACACCCCACTACATCACACTCCTCACCTACCATAGCCCCCCATACACCTTTTGGTCACATGTCTCATCATTGCACCATAAGCCCCACCAAAATACCCAAAAATACCAAAATTTTTAAAAATTCCCAAGATTCCCCCAATTTCTCTAAATTGCCCAAATCACTCAACTCCCCACTTCAAACTCACCAAAATATCTAAAATAGTCAAAATCCACAAAATTACCCAATTTTCCCAACTTTCACCAAAATTACCAATTTTACCTCAAAACCAACTCAAATCCATCAAGACCAATTTAAGCCGCCAAATCCACCCTAAAATCCATCATGAAAAATCTAAGTCTTCATGAAGCCCATCATGATCCCATTTTCAACTCCATCATACCCAATTTCCAAAGTCCAAATCCAAGCCCAAAACACCATTCCCTACTTAATTTCAAAAGCCCATGACATAAGCCCAACATCCAAGTCTTCCTTAACCCAAATCCACATGGCAAAATTCAGCTCCCATGATCAATTTAATCAAGCCTAAAGTCCAAAAATCTCATGATTAATCAAACCCAAAGTGGAATCCATGAAAATCCTTTCAAAGCTTGGAATTCTCCCCCTCCTTTTTAATGCAAGCCATGAAGGCCATGCATGAACCATAAGCAAGCCATGTGACTTCATCCAAGCCAATTGGAAGTCATGAAGCCAAGCATTAGTCACATGTAAGCCACCATGCCATTTGAGGCAAAAGGAGAGCCTCCTTTCAACCTCTCCTTAAAGTGTTTAACAACTTTCATGGTTCCCCTAAACCCATGATTAAGCCCTAATCTCTTGAATGGGTACTTGACCACACTGATCCACTTGACCTCCACCAGCCTTAGCCACCTTGGGGGTGCACAAACCCATTTTCATGAGCCTAAACCCAAGCTAGATGAAATTGATCCAAACCCCTTTCCTTTTTGATCAAACAACCTTACACATGCTTGAGCACAATTGGCTCCACAACTCCTCACCGCTAACTTACCACAACTAGAAAATGACCTCACACACCTTGGCCGAACACCCTAGCCGAGAAACCCAAACCTAAGAGCCACTCATGGGAGAAAACTCAAAATTGATCCCATCCAATGTAGCTCACTCCCATTGGATTCTTGCCACTGTCTTCCCTCCACATAAGGGCCACCTTAGACCTCTTAGCTTGGCCAATCGAACTCCATGGCCGAGCCTATAAGAAGGACCCCTCTCACAACCAAAAGGGAAGAAGTGCGTGAACCTAGGGAAAAACTCTGCCCAATTGTATCCAACCATTCCTACACTCACATGAACTTCATCCCCATCATTATTAGCCCCTCTCCGCCACCCCAAAAAAATAATTTCTTCATTGAAATCCAGGGCATTTTTCAGCCATTTCATCAACTCACCAAAACACCAAATCAATCCTTTCAAAAGCTTCCCCATACTTCAAAACCACTTCCTCGATCCAAAGCCCCCTTTCTCGAGCCCTCCACCATAGCTCTAGACCACACTCGATCCACGACTTTGTCTAGGTTATACCAAGACCCATCCATAAAGCAAAACAACACTTGGAGGAGGTTCATGGCATCAAGACGAAGCTTCTCAATGAATTCAATTGAGGCCTCGCCTCTTGGACAAAGGTATATCTTGAATACTCTCTTTTTTTACCTTGATTTGGTCTTTTCTCAAGAGAAAAAAAACAATTCATGCTCACCTAGCCGTACATATATGTTTGCCTCAATTAGATGAAGATGTAGGAACAAACTCAATCAAACTTGATAAAGTATTAAGAGAGATCTTAGCTCTAGAGTGTGGAAAGTGCACGAGATATGATTCATTTGGGATGATGAACGAGTATCGTCCATTCTCGTGTATTCGAAATTGATAGTGTAGATTGAGTCAAACTAGGGATTGGACCGATATACGAACCTGGATCGTGGGCTGACCAGGCAGGCTACATGAAAAGCACAACCAATCGGGCGCGCAAAGCATCGATTCTGCCTAAGTTGGGGTGGTGCTGAGTGGATTAGTGGGATAAATCTAGATTTTGATTTAATTAAATCCAAAAAATGAAATATGATTCCAAAAAAAATCATATCTTGGTACAGAAAAATCATAAAAATAAAATAAAAATATCTCTGTGCTCAATAAACAGAGATGAATTCAGTAAACTAAAAATAAAAAAATATTTATTTGAAATTTATTTTTAAGGTAATTAAATACATCTAACATTATTTAAATCATAAAAAAAATAAATATTCATCAAAATGGCTGGAAATTTTTAGAGTTTATTCCTCATGAGATTAGAGATGTTCTCTAATTTATTCCTAAAAGCCCTAATTTTCTATGATTAAATGTCTTTATTTAATTAAAATAATTATAAGAAATAAAATANTTTATCAAAATGGCTGGAAATTTTTAGAGTTTATTCCTCATGAGATTAGAGATGTTCTCTAATTTTTTCAAGGTCAGAGAACACCTCTATTCCTAAAAGCCCTAATTTTCTATGATTAAATGTCTTTATTTAATTAAAATAATTATAAGAAATAAAATACAAATCAGAAAAATATGAAATTAACTTTGGTGAGTTCACTTTCGTCAAAAGATTCAAGAAAAAAATTAGAATGAATTTTAAAATTTTAAAAACTATTTTTTCAAGTATTATGTATTTAAAGCAACTAAAAATTATAAAAATTAAAACATATTTCAAAAANAAGAAAAATATGAAATTAACTTTGGTGAGTTTACTTTAGTCAAAAGATTCAAGAAAAAAATAAGAATGAATTTTAAAATTTTAAAAAACTATTTTTTCAAGTATTATGTATTTAAAGCAACTAAAAATTATAAAAATTAAAACATATTTCAAAAAATCATGAAATTTAACTTGACTGGTCCTCTAACCTTGTCCAACATTATAAAAGTTTCTTAAGGACAGAGGATATATTTTGGAGAATTAAATTAATTATCAATGGAATTTCATAATTATTGGTTTAAATAATTATAATAAATAAATAAATATCAGAAAATATAAGTTTTCCTCTGTTGTATTAAATAGCCCAAGAGTAAGGGGTTAGCAAAGTTTCATGATCATTTGAATTCATATATATATATATATATTAAATAGCCCATAGAATATCTCCTACTTGGCTTAATGGTTATGTAATTAGTTATGTATCTTTTTTTTAATGTAAAATGCAATTAAACTAGTTATTCTTTCTTTGATATTTAGTAATTTTTTTCTAATTTTTTAATGGCAATAAGCATATCTAGGAGGAAATAGAGGGAATGGAAAATTAATAAACTTCTTCCTCTAAAGGATATACCTTATAGGATATACCTAAACATCATGTGAACTCTTGAGGCTTTTTTATTAGATAGTCCTGAGATTTTTATCAAGCCATCATGCCTATATTGATGATATTGATAATTGTATTTGATCTTCATTATATTTTGCTTGTTCATAAACTTTTTATCAATCCTTTCACTAATATTTTTACCACATCATCTTCCTCTGACTTGTGTGTTATTCATTTTTGACTCCATATATATATATATATAATGAAATAAAACTTTTAGTTTGCCAACTGTGCTTGATTGCACTCTTCCCTATAGTGAAGTTCTTCTTCAATATTGGTAACACTTATTCTTGATGAAGGATTTCTTAGAATTTGATGTAAAGTTTATTAATATATTATTGTTTTTTATTTAAACATTCCTTTTTAGGATTTCTTTTATATTATTTTTTAGCAACTAGCCTATACTTGAACCAAAATTAATCAATCAAAAGATCTATATTTACAAAGCACTTTAATTTTTTATTGTGACCTTTATGAGTTATTCTTGGGGATTATTTCTCATATATATTAAAAAGTTTACTTCTTTTTTCATGCTTTTCTTAATCTTCTAAGTAATTAGTTTTGGATTTAAAACTTTTAATTATTAATGTCTTCAATGAATTTTCTTGCAAACGAAATTTAACCCTAATCAGTCATTATCATGGCAAACTTGTTAACCGTCCTACAACATAATTTATAATATTAATAAACCAAATTTTTTAACTTTTGAAAAATGAAATAATGAAAAAGACAAACCTTTCCAAAGGTTCTTATATCATTAATTTAAGCTCGGTAATTATCTATGTAATACNGTCATATATATTAAAATGTTTACTTCTTTTTTTGATGCTTTATTGAATCTTCTAAGTAATTAGTTTTGGATTTAAAACTTTTAATTGTTAATGCCTTCAATGAATTTTCTTGTAAATGAAATTTAACCCTCATCATTCATTATCATGACAAACTTGTTATCCGTCCTACAACATAATTTATAATATTAATAAACCAAAGTTTTTCACTTTTGAAAAAATGAAATAATGAAAAAGACAAACCTTTCCAAAGGTTCTTATATCATTAATTTAAGATCGGTAATTATCTATGTAATACTATTAAGAATATTCAAATCATTTGATCTACTTGATTGGTTCATTTATCATCTCATGGATGTCAATTACCTATAAGAGCAAAAATATATATATATACATATATATAAAATTTAAATTTTTAGAATACAAAACATCATTTAAACGGACAATAGCTAGGTCATTATTATTCCCAACTTGTGTGTGCTAAAACATGCCAAAGTCTCTACTGTATGTTCCTATCTATATCGAGTCCAAAAAAATGTGCCTATCATACCATAAGAACCATATTAAGTTACTCTTGGTGAAAGCGGTCAAACACTCGCAACCAATCAAATATCAATGACTACTACTTTTAAGTTGAATCAATAATAATGATGAAGGTAGTTCATAATATCTTAGTGTTCATGTACTTTGACACCTCCTCCAAAAGGCCAACCATAGTTTCTAATTGATTCTTGGTCATTGAAAACTTGGAGGGCGGCTTCCTTTAGCTAAGAGTGAGCACTTCATTTTAGCACTTCATTAAACTACATAATAACTAAATAAGTGGTTAAAGTGAATTGGATGGCATAGCCCTATGGGTACTCTCACTCAACTTGATGTACTAAAGAGTGTGAGAGGACTTCTTGGAATTCTGATATAACAACTTAGTAACCAACTTATCATTTAGTCATCTAACAAGTGAACGTAATTTTTAGCATATTAGAGAACCACCACCACCAGAAGCTTTCAAAGAATTTTCATAAAGATTAAAACAAATATTAATTGAGATTAGAACTAGCATTTCATCTTTGTACTCTATCAAAGCTTTTATATGGGTACAAGTAATTCCATTGACATGGTTATGTTATGATAACTTGAATATTGACGGGACATCCTTATCAAGGATCAATGTACAGAAAGTAGAAGAGAGAAAAGACTAGTCATAAAAGCAAAGAGATTACAAAGTTGGCATGAGAAACCTTTTATCATTGCCTTTCATTGATTCATGATGATAAAGATAGCAAGTTAGTTATGGTTGGAATAACTAAAGCTAGCAATAAGTGTAGTGGATGCAACATTGAAGCTCCAATGATAACTTTTTCTTCCCATAAAGCTCTAAGAACTACTTTGACATGACATAAATCAGACAGACAAGATTGGAGCCTACAAAAAATTGGTTAGTCAGCTCACTGCTTTGGCTACCAATCAACATGATTGATGAATAATAACTAGGGAATCCTATTACATGATGCCCTATCTCAATTTTCTTTCAAGTACAAAGGTGCCAAAAATGGCACCCAATAGACCAGAATGATGAATTCTTCCATTAAAGCCAATAACAAACACATGAAAGCAACTATAAAGTGCGTTAGTTGGGAAAGAGGCACATGGTACACGCCATCATTTTGTTATGCAAATAATGAAATGCCATGTGTTACATTACTCCTTATAGTGTACATTATTTTGACATGTGGATGCCACGTGCCAAAATTTTGATGGCTGATAACAGATGAGAGGTTATGCATTGCATGTGACTAATAAAAGGCATGAAAGAGCATTGCAGAGAGTGTAAGTAGAGGAGTGGATGTCATTAGATACCAGAGGGTGTCCAGCGTCATGCTGCAGCGTGTACAGAGGAAGACCGATGCTGATGTGATGGGAGATTTGACAATCCAGATGAACGAACTTGCTCAAGACAAGGCCAGCATACTTTCGAAGGCTGGAGTATAATTTGCTAAAAAACCAAGATGCTGGGAAGTAAACATGTGACATGGTCGATTCATTTCTCATAAATATTTAGAATAATTGACATGCATAACATAAAATTCTCATGTAATTAAAATTTAACATACTTACAGTTTGGTTTGATGGATTCATACATGAAAAGACATTTTATTTTTTTAAAGTTAATAATTAGTTTTATAAATATAAATAAGAAAGTTATACGTAAATAAATGAGGACTTGTGCTGTTTGTAAATGCTACTAATATTTATTCCTTCAAATTTAAAATGCTGCAGCTATATTTGATTAAATCACTTTTAAAGAAAATATTGGGTGCCGATAGCACACGTAAGCAGAGTAAAGAAAAAATATTAGGTGTGGATCACAATTGTTGTCAGTAGGTGCGGCATTTGCACCCAATATTTTCTCCTATGTTAGGGGTGTACAAGGCGAGCCGCTTTCAGCTTGAACTTGAAACTAGTATTATAATAAAATGAATAATTGAAAGACAAATGATAAGAAATAGCCTGAAATAAAATATGAAATATCATTTCTTAAATAATTTTAATAAAGTATTAGATTTAATATATTATGTCTATTATTTATATAAATTATTTTTTAAACAAACCGGCACACGAGCTAACAGTCTATGCACTTAGTTTGTTAGCTCGTCGAGGATAGCTCACGAGTCACTACTAAGCCAGATCATGAGTCAGCCCGACTCAATGAAACCCCTACTGTAAATTGTATCTCTATCACCCCAAGGATTGAGATTAGTTATCTAAGTCAATACACAAATGATAGATTACATGNAAGGTGTATTTTTCTATCAGGCCTCCTGCTTCTAGGGAGCAATAGCACATGTCTACGATATATTCTAAGATTTACTTTTCTTCAGCAAAATAATATGCCAATCCAAAATCTTATAATAAGCGGATAAGAAAAAGAAAACAGTTATCTCAACAAGAGAAATAATTTCAATCATCCATCTCAACGTCTATTGATATTTCCTCCTTGAGTCTGCAAATTATATGATGAACTCTTTATCATGAGTTAATATTGATGATAGCTCTCACCTAGTCTCCAGCAAAAAAATCCATCCATCATTCATAATCCCATAAAATATAATTAACCTTCTATTGATACGTTAACCAAGACTCCTAACCAAGTTTTTTAAAGTTGGACCAAACACCAAAGCAAAACGAGAAGAATTCAAGTTTAAAAATTTGAATTGTAGTTACACCAACAACAACAACAACAACAACGAAGCCTTAATCCCACAACGTGGGGTCAGCTACATGAATCCTTTTTCTCCATTGCATCCTATTTAGTGTCATATTTNGTTTAAACCTTCCGTTGCCTCAATTGTCTTGTTTCAAGGTTTTGTTTAAAAAATGTGTACTTTTCTATCAGGCCTCCTGCTTCTAGGGAGCAATATCACATGTCTACGATATATTCTAAGATTTACTTTTTTTCAGCAAAATAATACGCCAATCCAAAAACTTATAATAAACGGATAAGAAAAAGAAAACAGTTATCTCAACAAGGGAAATAATTTCAATCATCCATCTCAACGTCTGTTGATATTTCCTCCTTGAGTCTGCAAATTATATGATGAACTCTTTATCATGAGTTAATATTGATGATAGCTCTCACCTAGTCTCCAGTAAAAAAAATCCACCCATCATTCATAATCCCATAAAATTTAATTAACCTTCTATTGATACGTTAACCAAGACTCCTAACCAAGTTTTTTAAAGTCGAACCAAACACCGAAGCAAAACGAGAAAAATTCAAGGTTCAAAATTTGAACTGTAGTTACACCAACAACAACAACGAAGCCTTAATCCCACTATGTGGGCTCGGCGACATGAATCCTTTTTCTCCATTGCATCCTATTTAGTGTCATATTTTCATTTAGTTCTAGTAAATTAAGATCATTTTTAATACAATAAGCCCAAGTCTTCCTAGGTCTACCTCTATCTTTCTTAACACAAGTCGAATCTAAAACATCTACTCTCCTAATTGGATCATCAGATGGTCAACGTTTAATGTGACCAAACCATCTAAGCCGACTTTCTCAAATTTTATCCGTCACAAGAGCTACACCAACCCTATCACAGGAATTGTAGTTACACCGAATGATATAATAAATATTAAAATTATTTACATCTAATTAAAAATAAAATAATAATAATAGTTATGCAATATACATTGCTTCACAGAATTATATTAAGAAATATAAATCATATATATAAATATTAACTTTTAAATGAACAAACTTAAACAACTCGTTAAAAAGCACGATTAAAGCTCGACATAGCCCTCATTAAGTTTGATTAACCACTAATATTATATCATTATTTGTGTAATAGAAATGTAGATATATGTGTGTTAATCTTTTTCAAAATTTTAGGAAAATTATAATATGAATATAAAATATANCCTAATATTATATCATTATTTGTGTATTAGAAATGTAGATATATGTGCTAATCTTTTTCAAAATTTTAGGAAAATTATAATATGAATATAAAATATAAAGAAGTTCATAATATGTTTATCAATTCCCATAGCCGGCTTTCATAGCCAACCTCAGCCTAATTCTCCATTCTGTCAACTAATGGCATACTTCATTTAATGCCACATCATTAAGAAAAGTTAACATTGTAAAGTTTCGGTAGAAAAGAAAGAGACTCATAATTAAAGCTTGTAGCTCATATGATGAACATGTTGATTATTTCTATAATTAGAATTTTTTCATCATATATGGAATTTTCGAGAAACATTAAAAATTAAAATATCATATTATAAGCTCAATAAATCCTTTTTTAATAACTAATTAACTATGATTAGCAGGATACACATCAAGCAGGACAGTTTTACAAAATTGGGACCGGTTTGAGGACTCATTGGTACGTGTGGCTCTAACCAGCTCCCACCAGTTCAATGCTAAGTTGTTTTTTCAGGACTAACCAGATTTGCCATATCACCGATTTAAGGTCGAGCATGGTCCATTTTCAAAACCTCACTCCTAACTACTCCATAACATTTCATCTTATTATTCTTAGGGATCTCAACATGAAGAAAACAATTATCTTATTATTCTTGGGGATCTAAACATGAAAAAAACAATTAATTAGTTATGTTGAAGTTAACGATATTTCTTTTCTCCATAACACAACTCCCATTGCCTCATTGTAGATTTCCTATTAACTATGGCAATGTCGTTAAGTCAATCACCCCACAATAAATGATATTTATCATCTCAATATTACTACTCACATGCCTTAATAGATTTCGCCTTATTCATGGCATTGTCGTCAAGGTCAACCTCCCCGCTATCTTCAAAGTTTGCTCTTGTAAAATTCTCTATATTAAAATTTAATTGTGTTGCCATGAATTTGACAAACACCATCAAGTCTCATTTCCTTTGTTCTCATCATGTATTAATGCATCTTTTTATTGGTTCAATTTGACATTTAGAAATGAATCTTTCATTCATTCATCTAAATTTATTTAGTCTCCATCATCCATGTCATATCATAGTCACTTGGATATACTTATTGAAGCATCAATTTAACATTTTATCTATATTAAAACTATTCTATCAAGAAATAAAAGTATAATTTTCCAATCAAATTAAAGGTCTGTTTGGAGCAGTTGCAGCTTATTGAATAATCCGCTGATAAGCAGTTGATCCTAATAAACTGTTAATCAACAACTTATCCGGATAAGCTGGCTAGCTATTTGGTTTGTGTTATTTGAAAACAAATGATTTGCAGTTGTTTATGGATAAATGATTATTATGCCCCTGTGCAGTAATGTTGTTTGCATCAGAACTGTCATAGTAATATATTTAATACTGGCTAACAAAAATAATATTTAAGTGTAGTGAAATCCAATAAAAAATCACTTAAAAAACATAATTTTCAATGGATACATCATAAATAAAAAGAATTCCAGTAACCTTGCACATTAAAATATGACAAAAAAAGCAAAAGTGCAAAACTCTAACAGAGGTTTAATGAATTATATAGCACATAAAGCGCAGTAGATGATATTAATGAAACATTCTCAAAGGAGATCTCAACATCAAAGCATATATACAATTTATTACTAATCATTTTGAATGAAGATGTCAGAGAATCATCATTTAAAATTGTGAATCACAAATATATATTTTCAATTAAGAATGAAAATTGTAAACAACAAGGATTTTAATAAACACTGCCTCAGGTTAAATATGCTCAACCGAAGTTCAAAGTCTAAGCGTTTAAACTATAATTTATTTCCTTAAAAACAGTTAAGAAGGTCAAATCAAACAACATTTGTTGATCATTTTTATTTCCCTGTTAAGTAATAGACACAACACTAATACTCAGGATTATGCAGATGAAGCTTCATCATCCTTATGCTCACCATGCCTGAATCAACCAGAATTGGCACCTCTACTGTCAATCATGGTGCAAGACCCAAACACAAAGCATGAGCGATTCCAAATCGTGGACTGTTTCCATGACAAAACCTCAATTAGAACAAAGCAAAACTATAATAGGAAAACAATAATCTCCATAAACCAACCAAGGTTGATAGAGAAAAGGCGCCTCATTTACCAATTCTTGGTCCAAAGGGGCTTGAAATGTACTATCAGGCAGATCTTCCCTCCCCTACAGATCTGATCAAACATAAACACACATACCCACATGTCAAGCATCAAAATAAAAGCGAATCAAAGTAAGAGAATGGCGAGAAACCTAATGGGTCTTTCCATCGAGGTTGGGAAGCTCGATCTCAAGGGCTGTAGCAGAATAGGTTACAGGGATGTCGAATTCGAGGCGGAACTCGTAGCGTCAGAGATTGTGGACGTACCGGTAGAATCCCGTCTATCGGTTGCCCTCGGGGTTGTCGGTGGAGAACCGGAACCAATCAGTGTCGTTGGATTTGTTCATCAAAGTGTACGAAATTAGGGCTCGGTACTCCTTCAAGCGCTGAGTCCATGCCACGCCGTCGCGGGGTCCGGCCATGGTGGAGAGCAAAGCAATCTGCGTGAGGGATGACTTCGTGCTCGGATCCCATCCCTTCATGGAAAAATCTCCCACTTTTCTGATTGGTCCACTCTTCCTCTTTCGAAGGGGCATGTGGGTAATAAGAGGGGTGAAAACGTGGGTCGCGACCACATTTATTAAGAAAATTCGAACGATTTATTCGGATAAAAAGAGCAAACGCACAAAACAAACGCCTCAGCTGCGTTTTCAAAACCCAAACGCACTAAATAAGCTGCCCCAAATAGACCCTAAAACTCTTTGCACTAATTTGAGTTTATGTAATCTTCCTTTCTCTCTTCCTATCACAAGAATTATATTATACATCAATCATCATGACCATATATAACTTCATAAAATGGGGTGTTTGATAATGATTAATGTCATAAATATGGCATTGCTACAATTTTAAAGCTTCACATGCATGTTCCTTACCAATTTTGGGGATGCTATCATTACTACCTACTACTTAATCAATTGCATGTCACTACTATTATAAATGGTGTAACTCCATTCTCCATTTCGTATCCCCATAAAGCTTCTTCTGATCAATGCAGCATGTCTTAGCTTGTGCATATTTTGTGATTCATTTTACCCAGACTATTATAAACTCTGCATTTTTTGTGATGACTGAAAGAAAGAAAATACATTTGAGATCGATATTGTCGATTTGAATATAAATGGCGAGAGGGTTTCTATCATTAAGAAATCAAGAAGAGAACCATGGGTTCCAAGCAACAAACAAGGAAGTCAAGTAGTGTGTTGTGTGCGTAGGAGACCAAGTCGAAGGGAGGTGGAGGGGCGCTCGCACTCAGGAGATGACACAGTGGAACTAAGTTATGTGCAGAAGGCGAAAGAGTGTGAGCGACGAACCGCAAGCAATATCACATGCGAAGGAAGACGACGTATGCGATCAAGCAAAAAAAAAGCGGAGTGAAGATCATTGTCGTGTTTGTGCAAAAAATAAAAACAAGGGAGCTGTAGCTGCTCCTGACGTATTCATCTGCGAGTGACAATCGACGCACTTGGGAGATGGGCTTCGGCAAGAATTTGTCCTGTCATAGGGGTGTTTGGTAGTACCCTGTTAACAATATTTATCGTGAAGATTTACTAAATCTAGCCAAACAAAAAAAAAAGAAAAATTCCATGGATTTATAAAATTTTGGATTTAAGGTTCGAATTTTGCCTTAAATTCTTGTTAAATCCATATTTAATAAATCTAGCAAATGATGAACTTAATAAACCCAGATTTATTAAATTCTACTAAAACTTTCCTATAGCCATACGCCCCTTCGTAGAATCCTTGCGAATTGCAAGCCAAAAACTATAAGTCGAGGCAAGAGTTTAAATAATTTATTTTTGGTTTTAGAATTTAATATATGTTATTGAAATGTATAAAGTATTATTTTACAAATTAATGGCATAAATTGAAGGTTTTGATGGGAGGAGAACAATATAATTGGGAGAGGCAGCTAAGGAAGAAGCAAATAAAGAATTTAATTTGAGGGATGTTATAAATTTATTATAAAAATTTAAAATGAAACTCATTTATTATGATATAATGTACCTTTAGATTTAGACATAAAGCATGTGAGGAAGTAGGAATTTTATTGCTTTAGTATAATAAAGTGTATTTAAAAATGGGGACAATTACATATAGGCCACACAACTTGCTATTTAGAAATCAAACACCCTCTTTGATCCATTTTTCAAATTCTCACTCAGATATCAAAATTCATGATGAAACTCCAACCCATTTTTTTTATTTTTATCAAATTCTCAGTAGTTTGACGTGGCATGGGTAAATAAATTGGTTTGGTAGTTCAAAAAAAATCATCTGGGAGGTTAATTTGTAAATATCAATATTTCGGGTGGTCTGTATGTAATTATCCATTAAAAAATAATATGATTCTAAATAATTAATGAGATGAAAAATATAGCAAAAGNGCCTCTAGATTTAGACATAAAGCATGTGAGGAAGTAGGAATTTTATTGCTCTAGTATAATAAAGTGTATTTAAAAATGGGGACAATTACATATGGGCCACAAAAAACTTGCTATTTAGAAATCAAACACCCTCTTTGATCCGTTTTCAAATTCTCACTCAGATATCAAAATTCATGATGAAACTCCAACCCATATTTTTCATTTTTATCAAATTCTCAATAGTTTGATCGTGGCATGGGTAAATAAATTGGTTTGGTAGTTCAAAAAAAATCACCTGGGAGGTTAATTTGTTAATATCAATGTTTCGGGTCGTCTGTATGTAATTATCCATTAAAAAATAATATGATTCTAAATAATTAATGAGATGAAAAATATAGCAAAAGATACAACAAACTAAATACAAAGAGAATTAATTTATTTAATAGAGTCATTTAATTTACATTTATACGTACAAAATAGAGGAAGCTAAAGGTTAAAAGCACAAGAATCATCCAAAAGAGCTCAAACAAGTAAATATTATTTTATGCAAGCTAAATTTTTTTCTTTTAGTTAAAAATAATTATGTATTTAAAGAATAAAATCATAATGATACATACAAATTAAATGGACATATATTGTTTTAAAAATTCTTCAATTATTTCATATACATTGGAGCTTAAAAATTATTTCTATAAATGAATTAAATTTAAATGATTGCTTATTGTTTTAAATAATTCCACCTATTGCATTGTATAAAAAGTATAACAAATGAGTACAAAGATTGAAAGGAATTAACATATTTTAAATGAAAAGTAAATATCTAAGTCAATCAAAAGTCACACCGTAATGGTACCTAGCCAGGGGGCGTTATTATGCCCACCCACAAATATGAAAATTAAAATGAAAAGATTGTACTTTAATTGGTACAACCACTTAAACAAATACTCCTTAAATAACTTCTTCAATGAAAATGTTATAAAATTTTCTAATTAAATAATTAAAAATTTAATCGTTTTACCACTTTGAATCACATATAGTTTTATGCATGCATGAGGATTTAGTGCTTAATAAAGCTATAATTATTCACTTAAGTCTGATAATCCCGCAAATATATCATGATTCTGTTGCAGTGCATGGAGATTGCAATCTCATTAAAAAAATTAGAGAAAAGGGCAAACAAACTAGCAATATTCTTCTTTGACGATGAAATTTCAACTCGTCAAGAAAATACAATTTTACACTCGTTGAAAAGTTCCAATTAAGCTGCTCTAAGATAGAGATTATCAAGAAAGTTTTTGAAGATTTCAAACTGTTTGGGGATTGGCGCGTGAGTCTTTTCGACGGAAGACATGTTATGATACAGCTAAGCATAGAAGAAGATTACACAATGATTTTCTTAAAGAAATTCATCACAATTGAGGGCAAACATATGAAATTGCTCAAATGGATCCCCAATTTTGATCCAGTCAACAACCCCCAATTGCTCCTATCTGGTTCTCATTACCTCAACTCAAGCTTCAATTCTTTGACCTACTTATTTTATATGCAATTGGGACTATCCTTGGAAAACATTGCAGATAGACTTACCTATAGTTTATTTCTCAAGACTCTCTACTACAAGGACTTTGATTGAAAGAGATATTACACTACCACATGTAGAAGAAGCTGGTTTGGCTCTGTTCACAATGGTTATTGACAAAAAATCATTATAGAACAAAAACTTTACTACTGCAAGCACTGCAAGATGTTTGGATACCTGCAGGAGAAATATTTTAGATTGCACCCACAGTTGAGAACCAGTAGTCAAAAACAAGAACATGTTATTAGTGCACCACAGGTGCCTGAACGCACTCCCAGCAAACCTGATGACACCCAACCTGAGGAGGGAATCACCACAATAAAGGAGTTGGTATCTGCCCCTGAGATCCCTTCTCCTGACCATACTACAACGGATAATGTTCAGACCGAAAAACATTAGCTCCTATTCAGGAAGCATCAGGTACAGATGTGACAATTCACACTTCACATACACGGTAACCCATCGTTGTGGTAACGACTGTCTTCCTTCTACTACGGTTCTAATATTTAATCAGAATGAGAATCACATGAGCTAGTCTTCAAATGAAGAATGACAGGTTTACACTTCTCGGCGGAAGAAGGCTGGGGGCATACTCCAACTTGAAAACTTAATGGATGATACTTTGTTTACTCCTGACAATGACACGACTTTTCAAAGTTTGTTATCTAGCTTCGCTGCTAAAACTAGAGGGAGAGGCAGGACTAAACTGGCCCGTCCCTAGCTACTTGTTTTTTGCATGTTTTAATTTTTTTTTAATCTATCTGTATTTTTTTGTTGAAGTATCACTGTACTTGGTATCATATGATTAGGATGTCTCTATTGGGCCCTCTCATACAACATTTATGTACATTTTCTATTTCAATAAAATCAGCCCTTGGACTTTTCAATATATATATATATATATAAAGAAAGAGAGATTCAAAAACAAAATCTTCAAGCTCAGTTCGACAAACTCTATATGATTATATTTGATATTGGATAACAAAGTAATATAGCTGATCAATTTATTTCATTCGTCACTCGTCTTTGCATAATATTTCTTGTTGTATCTTTTGAAAAAAATTTACTCATTGAAATATGTAGGATTTACTCGGGGAGGAAAATTCCTTAAGTATTCACAAATAGGGTACATATACAAATATATATACCGAATGACGTCGTCTTCCTCGTTCGGCTCAGCTAGGGTTTCGCCCGATGGCGAACCCTAGCAACTATTACGGTCGTTGTTTCCTCTCGCGTCTTCGCGCTCGTTTATGTTCGTCTCCCCGCTGCTTCCTCGCTCTGAGACAAGGCTCGTTTCCCTTCTTTCGGTCTCGCGAGCTTTCATGGCTCGGGATTTCCAGGCTCTGCGGCTCCTCTGCGGCCTGTTTCGCGAGTACCGATCTCGTATTCTGCGTCTCACGGGTACCGCTCGCGATTTCTGTGTCCTCTGCGCTCGTCTAGTCTCACAACGTCTATTTCGACGCCAGTTTTTCTTTCATCGGCTTTCTTCTCTAAACTTTAAACGCCGCACCTATCTTTGAGGATGATTTCGGACAAATCATATGCAAGTGTGAATACTTCTACTGTTTCACTACCGCCTCATTAGGTCCAGAAAGATATTAATATTACTCAGACTCATGGGGATCAAGATGTGCAACGACCTACACCTGTTCGACCACCTTTGGAATATATTGATCAGATAAATCAATCATTGGATGATGAATGACAGGTCTACACATCCATGAGGAAGAAAAAGAATGAAGATCTACTTGAGCTCAGGAATCTGATGAATGATACTTTGGTTAATATGGGCAATTGTACTCACCTTACTAATTTGTTAGCCGGCTCACTTCCGAGAACTAGAGGCAGGAGAACTAAAGAAGGACGTCCCTAGCACTTTTTGCGCCCATTTGTGGCTTTTTGGTTTTTTACATTTATGTATCTTTGTTTTATCTGAGTTTTGTGTGTGTTGTATTGTATGAGTTGGGCTTTCTTTTAGACCCTCTCACACAACATATTTGTATCTTTTCCGTATTAATATATTTGCCCTCAGGCTTTTTCTATATATATACACACATACACACACGTGACAATCCTTTCTCCCGATGGCGATATGCTCTGCTATGTTTTTGCCCGATGGTGAAACCCTGGTTTAATTCTTTCAGCTTTCAATTCATCCCTCTTCGATGATGTACATTTGTTTTCGCACTTGACGACGACGACGAACTTGCCTCTGTGTTCGTCGTCTTCTCCTTAGCGCCCAATGACGTAGGGCTTCGCCTCCGCGACGTCCTTTCTGGCGCGTTGTTCTGCGCAGTCGTCACCTTCTACGGTTCTACGTAGTTTCGCTCCAGATAAACATAGCCGAAAAGCGACAACAACTTCCTCGCTTCCTTGCGGCCCTTCAGACCATTTCTTTCCTGACCATGACCATCTTGTGAAGGAGATGGCCTCAAGGCTCCGTTTTTATGCAAATGCTCTTGCCGACGATTTGCCCATTCCTACTTGTGCCCCTCCTTCAGGTTCAAAGTCTACTTTTGCTATCGATAAATCCTGCAATGTTTCACAATCGTACCACGATGCTCTTGAAGGCGGCAGTGATCACACTTTTATTAAGAAACTTGGAAAAAAAAAGGGAAGCCGACACTTATTCTAATTGAGGTTGAAACTGGTACTCTAGCTTCTTCTTAGTATTTTTCTCTAGTGGGGAAATTCCTTTATGGTCACCCAAAACTGGAGATCATTAGGAAGGAGTTTGATGCTATGAAGCTATTGAGCAGTTGGAACATTGGTCTACTTGACGGTAGACATATAATTATTCAGCTATCTCATGATGTCGATTACACTCGCATTTTCTCTCGAAAAGTTATCAAATTGATAATTGTTTTATGCAAATTTTGAAGTGACTGTCAGTTTTGATCCAAAAGCGGAGTCCCCTATCATTCTTGTTTGGATAAAATTTTCGGAGTTAAAATTACATCTGTTCAACATGAAAATCTACTCTTTAGCAACTGCTTACGGTAAGTCTCTCAAGATGGATAATCCTACGTTTGCTGTCACTAGACCCTCTGTGGCTTGTGTGTTAGTTGACAGAGATATCACTTAACCAGCTCTGGATAAGATATGGATTGACACTCTTCACAACGAGCATTGGCAAAATGTTGAAATGGAACCACATCCTCCTTATTGCTCTCATTGTAGTATGATTGGTCACAGTTCTAGTATTTGCTATCGTTTGCATCCTCATCTAAGACCGAATATCGCTAAAGAGTCACTTATTACTGCTGTTGAGAAGACGCAACCTGATTATCTTCCTAACACCGCAGTTCCTGAAGAAGAACAATATACTACAGCTACAGATTCAGTTGTGTTTATACCACCCACGGTTATTGAAGAAGGCTCACTTACATGTCAAGACACACGAGAGTGCTCATTTGATCCAATAACAGATCAGCCGGTACAACATGTAGTTGTTTTTAATGTTCAACAATCTGCACATCTCCAGCACACATTAGACTAAGGTCGGGTGAGCCAATCTTCGGAAGAGGAATGACAGGTCTATTCCAGGAGGAATAAGAAGAATGAAGGTCGACTCCAGCTCGGGAATATATTGGAAGATACATTGGTTACTACTGACAATGGCAATCATCTTACCAACTTTTTAGCTTGCTCTTTTCCTAAGATCAAAGGCAGAGACAAAACCAAATTTGGTTGATCTCTAGCCACCTCATGCTATGTATTTCAACATTTTAGGTTTTTTCTTTGTCTCCAATGTATTTTTCAGTACTTTCTAGTTTTGGAACCCCTTGTGGTTTTGGTTTGGGCAGGGCGCTATGTTTGGGCCCTCCAACACAGTTTATCTGTATTTTTCTTTCTAGTTAATATATTAGTCTTTGGGTTATATATATATATATATATATATATATATATATATATATANATTGATTTATCCAATCATATGATTAGAGCCACCTGAATCTATGATTCAAGTTATGAATCTCCCATTACTGACAAGATGGGAGAAGTATATATTATCTTGGTGGGTCACGAGGTTAGAGTGTTGCTTTGAATTACTTTCAAGGAGTTTCTTCAATATTTCAAGATGTTTCCGGGTGAATGGTTAGCGATCCTTCAGATGTGGTAGCAACATTTTCAATTCTCCCTCAATCATTACTTCTCTGTCAAGGCTTCCAATCAGCAGATTTTTCATAAGTTTCCAACACAGATCTTTGATATGTCTGATCTTCTTGCAATAATCACATGCAGGAAGCTTCTTTTTGACATTTGAGACATGGTAAGAATTGTGGGTGTACAGAACAAAACTTTCAGTGCTCGATGAACCCCAATTTTCAGTCACCATCAGATTCTCTCTTGACTTCAACAAAGGCTTCATGGGGAGATAAAGAGGCTTTGTTCCCATGATCCTCCCTCTTACCTTATCCAATTTCCTACTAGGAATTTGATTGTCCTCTTCTTCTCGATGATGAATTTAAATGTCATGACATTTTATGGACATTTCCACACGTGTCTCAAACATATCCAATTGTAGCCAATACTTTGTCAGAGCGTTGAAGTATTGGGGATGCTTAGCTCTCCTTGACGAAGTTCATAAAGCTTGGTTTCAATCTCAAACAACTGTGCAGTGTTCGGTGTTGGAGTAAATTTCTCTTGAAGCCTCACAGATCTCTTTGGCAATTTTTTAAAGAAAAAAATTCTCACTTCATGTGTCATTGAATTGATTAGCCAAGACATAACCTTATGGTCTCGATTCTTTCATGTACGGTGGTTGGGGTCAGTGAACTCAGAAACTGTGCCCACTCCAGTAAGATGGAGCTCTTTCCTTTTACAACGAATGTACATAAATATGAATTGTGATCATTGAAGAGAATTATGGTCATTCAGTTTATGATTTATGATAAATTTCGAGAGTTCAGGAGTAGTTTGGATAGAACTTCTGCTCTCTGACTCAGACTTCACCTACAGAAAAGAACTTAAAATCTTCATCTCGTACTTTGTCAACATCCCTAAGTGTACTTAGGATTGTTTCTAGTTGATGTTATGAAATTGACTGCAACTGCTTGTTGTCGTTGTTGTATCTATAGAAAATGGATGTTGGCGGCAGAACCTGTACAAATACCTTAAAAGGAGAATTGGGCGGAGGAGGGCCAACAACAGGAGATTTATGCTGCAGAGAGAATACTAATAATGGCCTGCAAATTACAAGAAGATTGCTGACAACAGGAAAGAGGATATTTTCGATTGCATGCAGGGGTTCCAGCAGCCGGGGAAGGGGCTTCAAACAGATTTGGAGAGAACCAACAGCAGAGAAGAAATTGGTTGCCAGTTGCAAGGAAGAAATTGGCTGCCGGAACTCCTTAAAGAACCTCAAATTCTGCTGCCACTGTAACGCCTTCAGCAGGGGTGCGGCTGACAANTGGAAACAATCCCTCATTTGCAAACTTGCCAAACAAATCTCATCTAAATTAAGAAATGAAATAGTTCTGAATAAAAATAGGAAAAAAAATAGGAAAGGAATAAACCAATTAAAAGTTTTCTAAGATATCCCAATCAAATGCTCCAAGATTTGGAGGTAGTGGCAGACCCACATGAGAGGTAAATATGGAACGAACCAAATCTTCTTCAAATTTTCATACTCCCCCTCATGTTGGGTCGTAAAAGTTGTAAAAACCAAACTCTGTATTGAATTTTGAGAAGAAGATTAAAGAAAGAGCTTTGGTGAAGACATCAGCAACTTGTTAGTGTGTCAGTATGTAACTTAGCTGTAAAACTCTCCCTTTGACATTTTCTGAGATTAAGTATCTATCAACTTCAATATACTTGATTTTGTCAAGGTGCACCTAATTCTTAGCAATATTGATAGTTGTTTGACTGACAGAGTATGAAATATATGGTTGAGTATGTGATAGATATGAGTTTTTCTCCCAATCTTTAATATCTTTTTTTATCCATAGATATGTTTTCTTCTTCCCTGTTAGACTTCTTGTTAGGTTCCATTGAAGTATCAGCATGTTTGCATCAAATCATTCATGGTCCTTTTAGCAGTTTTACGATGTATTTCTTTTGTGAGATAGAAATCTCTTTCTTAGACCTTAATACCTCCATAGCTTGAAAATTTCTTATATTTCTTAAATCCTTAATTTCAAACTCAGCGGCAAGCACTTCTTTGATTTTAAGAATTTCTTATTCATCATCACCAGTAAGAATAATATAATCCACAAAAAAGATCAGTGTAGCTCCCTAAGTGTGTTTATGAACAATGTGTGCTCCGCTTGACTTTGAAAATATCCAATACATTTCATAGGTTTAGCAAACCTTTCAAACCACGCCATTGGTGATTCCTTAAGCCCATAGAGGGACTTCCAGAGTTTTTATACTGGGTGTTTATTAGAACCGTTCTAAGTCTTGGTGATATCTCTATGTATATTTCTTCCAGATCCCCATTTAGGAAGGTATACTTTATGTAAAATTGATGCAGCTCCAATTCCTTGTTAACTGTTACTGAAAGAAGAACTTTGTTATTATTCAATTTGGCAACTGGAGTGAAGGTCTCCTAATAGTCAATCCCATAAGCTTGTGTGAAACCCTTAGCAACAAATTTGGCTTTGTTTTTTATGTTGAACACTCATTTTCATCCAACTAGCCACTTATCCTTAGGAAACTTAGTAAGAGTCCATGTGTCATTATACTTCAGTGCTTGAATCACTTCCACTCCTTTCCTTCATTTTGAATTTTCAAGAACATCTGATGAATTTAGGAATATGCATATTATTAATGTTAGTAGACATTATGGTTCATAAGAAGTTAAATATCTTATACATTCAATAAACTAAGTGAGTTTGAGAAATACTAAGGAAATTGATAACATAAGTTTTAAACTTTGGTATTTAGGTAGGAGTCACACTAATGGTATAGATGTGGTTATACATAAGAATATAAAAGATAATGTTGTAAAAATTAATAAAATTGAAGATAGAATTATAACCTTAAAGATTGCAATTAATACTAAAATTTTTAATGTTATAGGTGTTTATGTTATTCAAGTAGGTTTAGATATAGATTTAAAAGAAAAATTTTAGAATGACATAGATGAATTAATACAAAGGATATCTCTTGAAGAAAGAATTTTTATTGGAGGTGATTTAAATGAACACATCAATATAATAAAAGATTTTTGGAATATACATGGCGGCAACGGTTTTGAAGAGCTTAATGAACAATGTAAAATCATATGAGGTTTTGCTTTAGCTTATAATTTTATTATTGTTAATACTTTATTTAAGAAAATAGATTAACATAATATTACTTATAAGAAAGAATCTAATTAAACACAAATTTATTATTTTGTTATGAGAAAAAAAGAACGTTGAGAATGTAAAGATTGTAAGATCAATCTTACTAAAAACTAAAGTACTCCACATCGATTATTAGTTATGGATTTTAAGTTGAGTTGGAAGATAAAAAGTACAATGAAACATTATTATAAAATTAGATGTCGGCATCTAAAAAAACAAAAATAAAATTATTTATGAATAAATTTCAATATTTCAAAATTTGAGATGTTCACGAATAAGTTAATTCTATGTGGGATAAAGTAACAAATATCATTAAACAAGTGGTAAAAAATATACTTAGAGAATCAAAAGAAAATTTTTTTTATAAATAAAAATAATTGGTGGTGGAATAATAATGTATAAGAAAAAATAAAATATAAAAAATTTTGTTATAAAAATTAGTTTAAATGTAAAAGCTTATAAAACTTAAAAAAACATAAAGTGGCTTGTAGTGAGTCTAAGAGAAAAATAAGATGCTAAGAATTCTACTTTTAATGATATTTATAATAGATTACGTACTAAATAAAATGAATGATATAAGCATAAACTAATCAAACAAAGCAAAAAAAAGTAAAGGTTCAATTGAAGTAAAGTGTAATAAAAATGAAAATCAAAAAGCTTTTTTCTTAAAAGAGAATATTTAACATAGGTGGGTGAGTTATTTTGATAAACTATTTAATGAAATTTTTAAAAACATGATCGACCTTAGTGATTTTAATATCATTAATGATAAAATTAATTTTTTATATTTGCCATCACATTAGTAAGAAAATAGAGAATTTAAAGAATATCAAGGGTGCAAAATTAATAGGACTTGATAGTCCCCCAATAAAAATGAGGAAATATGAAGGAGATTAGAGAGTTTCTTGTCTCACTAAACTTAATAATATTGATTTAAAAAACAAAAGATGTTGAAAGGTGAAGGAAGAGTATTTTAGTCTCCATGAACAAAAAGGATGCACAAGAGTGTGCAAATTATAGAAGAATTAAGTTAATGTGTCAAACGCTAGAATTATGGGAGAGAGTAATTGAACATAGGTTAAAACGTGATAGAAAGATTTCTCATAATCAGTTTGGATTTATCTCAGACAAGTCTACTATGAGAGTTATACATGTAATGAGAGCTTTGATGGAAAACCACAGAGAGTAAAGAGAATCCACATATGATTTTTATTGATTTAGAAAAAGCTTACGATAAGATTCCAAGAAAAGTTTTTTGGAGAGTTATAAAAAAAAGGTGTTGAAATGACTTATATTAAAGTCATTAAAGATATGTATACTAGCGATGTTACTTACGTTCGAACAGAAGGAGGATGGACCAAGTATTTTCTTATTTCAATCTGATTGCATCAGAAGGCATTAAGTACGTATCTTTCTGTTTTATTTATGGATATTCTTACTGGACATTTACAAGAGGATGTATCTTAGTGTATATATTTTGTTGATTATATCGTTCTTGTGGATAACTCTAAGGAAAGAGTTTAGTAAAAACTTGAATTATGGAGGTCTACATTAGAGTATAAAGGCCTTCGTTTGAGTAGATTTATAACTGAATACATGGAATGTAATTTTAATAATATTAGATCTATAGGCAGAATTGTAATGATGGGTGATCAAATCATTAAAATGAGTGAATGTTTTAGATATCTCGGGACTATTGTTCAAAGTGATGGTCATATAGATGAGGATATTATTAGTAGAATTCAAGTTGGACGGTTCAAGTGGAGAAATGCATCAGACCAATCGTGTAATATAAAATTACCACTTATACTTAAAGGAAAATTTCATAAGATGGTGTTGAGACCTGCAATGATTTATGGCACAGATTATTATCCTGTAAAAAAGAAGTAAAAAAACTAAGTATTGTTGGAATAAGAATGCTTGGGTGGATGAGTGGCTTGACACTATAGCAGAAATACGAAATGAATGTATTCGTGAAAAGGTTGGTATAACTCCAGTGGCAGAAAAAATTTAAGAGAGTCGTCTTAGATGGTTTAGTCGCATTAAATGTCAAACATTTGCTGATCCGATTAGGAAAGTAGTTCTTTTAGATTCTTATTTTAAGAAAGGAAGAGGTAGACCATAAAAGAAATTGGCCGAGTTGTATAAAAAATGATCTTAATTTATTAGAGATAAATAAAAATATAACACTCAATATAGCACAATGGAGAAAAATGATTTATGTAGCCAACCACAATTAGTGGGATAAAGGCTTGTTGTTGTATACCATTAAGGTTAGATTTAAATGCTCTATATTTTGAGGATAAATTTTCATAAGCTACCTCTTGAATTGGGTATCTAGTACCGCTTTCCATGTCATCGGCCTCGGAAGAGGAAGGAGATAACTCATGAGTACTAGACTCCTCACCCGAAATTTGAGGTAAATATGGATTCGAATTTTGGTTGAAGTAGTCCTATCTTTGCAATTTGTCTTCCTCCTTTTTAGAATTTTTCTTTCTCCTAGTCTACACACGAAGTTCTTTGTTGTAGACTTCAGGTTGGGTTGGTTGGATATCCTCAATAAGAGTAGGGGAGTCATTTGGAAGAAGAGTATGTGAGTTTGTTGTGTAGGTGTCATTAAGTGCATCCCAAAATTGATAATCATTTGCACTTTTTCCGTGAATATCAAATTTGGGATACTATGATTGATTTTCAAAAAATATGACATCAATGGAGTTGTAGTATTTTTTGGTAATAGGAGAATAACACTTATACTTCTTTTAAATTGAGGCATAACTAAGAAAACACGCTTGATAGATTTAGAGTAAAGTTTTGTTCGGGTTGGGGAGTGAATGTGAACAAAGATACACACTTAAGTGGAATAGTAAGAGAGAAAACTCAGATGTGTGGATAGGTAACCATAAAAACATAAAGTAGTGTTTTGAAATTAAGTACCCGACTAAGTATTTGATTAATAAAATATTTTGCACTAAGAACTACTTCCCTCCAGAAACATTTTGAAACTCAATGAGAAATCCTAATTGAGAGGGATACTTCAAGTAAATGTTTGTTATCTCTCTGTTATCCAATTTTATTTTGGGGTATTAATACATGAACTCACACGATGATTTTATTTTTCAAAAGATAGAATTCAAGTATAGAATTGGAATATTCCTTTGTATTATCACCTAAGGACTTAAATTTTGCATTGAAATTGAATTTGAAACATGCCATGAAAAGTTTGGAAGATTTGAGTTTTTTCAAATTTTTTCGGTCATTAAGAATACCCAAATAATTCTAAAATGATCATCAATAAATGAGATAAACCATCTAGCCTCACTTAGGGTTTTCATCTTTGAAAATCTCCAAATATCACTATAAATAATGAAAAAAGGATATGAAGGTTTAATTGAATTATGAGATAACTATTCTAGTGTGTTTGACAAGTTGACAAGTTTCATATTAATAAAAAAATAAGTTTTTTATTGATAAATTAATATTGATATAAATTAGCAACGTAATTGAAATTATGCGAGGGTTTATACTAAATCATGGGAAAACTATATCTAGTGTGTTTGGAAATTAACAAGTCTCACATTGATAAAAACTAGATTTTCTATTGATAAATAAATGTAGTTATAACTTAGCAACATANCCTAAGGACTTAAATTTTGCATTGAAATTGAATTTGAAACATGCCATGAAAAGATTGGAAGATTTGAGTTTTTTCAAATGTTTTCGGTCATTAAGAATACCCAAATAGTTTTAAAATGATCATCAATAAATGAGATAAACCATCTAGCCTCACTTAGGGTTTTCATCTTTGAAAATCTCCAAATATCACTATAAATAATGAAAAAAGGATGTGAAGGTTTAATTGAATTATGAGATAACTATTTCTAGTGTGTTTGACAAGTTGACAAGTTTCATATTAATAAAAAAACAAGTTTTTTATTGATAAATAAATATTGATATAACTTAGCAACGTAATTGAAATTATGTGAGGGTTTATACTAAATCATGGGATAACTATATCTAATGTGTTTGTAAGTTAACAAGTCTCACATTGATAAAAACTAGATTTTCTATTGATAAATAAATGTAGTTATAACTTAGCAACATAATTGAAATTAGGATGACCAAAAAGATAATGTCACAACATGCCCTTTTTTTTTACAGACAAACTCAATAAACGAAAAAATTTGACGAGCATATGAAAATACAATAAGTTGTGTGGTTAGAGAAAAATTTATCTTGAGCAAGTATAAGCCTTTGATGTATTTCACCACTACCAATNTAAAAGATAATGTCACAACATTACCTATTTTTTTACAGACAAACTCAATAAAATAAAAAATTTGACGAGCATATGAAAATACGATAAGTTGTGTGGTTAGAGAAAAATTTATCTTGAGCAAGTATAAGCCTTTGATGTATTTCATCACTATCAATCACCTTCCCAATTTCACCTTAAAGAGAATTTAATTATCCAGTTCAGATCATGAGTAAGCTTATTAATTGAAAGCATATTACACTCAAATTGTGGAACATATAAGACAGATGAAGGGGTAATATCCTGAGAGAACTTCACATCTACTATTCCAACGATTTTCAGTGTCATCCATCTATAAGTATTACTAATCTAGAAGTAAAAGTCACTTGATAGTTGACTAGAGCATTGATTTCTCCAATCATATGATCAGAGCCACCTGAATCTATGATTCAAGTTATGAATCTCCCATTATTGACAAGATGGGAGAAGTATATATTATCTTGGTGGGTCACGAGGTTAGTGTGCTGCTTTGACTTACTTTCAACGAGTTTCTTCAATATTTCAAGATGTTTCCTGGTGAATGGTTAGCGATCCTTCAGATGCGGTAGCAACATTTTCAATTCTCCCTCGATCATTACTTCTCTGTCTAGGTTTCCAATCGGCAGGTTTTTCATAAGTTTCCAACACTAATCTTTGATATGCCTGATCTTCTTGCAATAATCACATGCACAAAGCTTCTTTTTGACATTTGAGATATGGTAAGAATTGTGGGTGTACAGAACAAAACTTTCATTACTCGGTGAACCCCAATTTTCAGTCAGCATCGAATTCTCTCTTGACTTCAACAAAGGCTTCATGCGGAGATACAGAGGCTTTGTTCCCATGATCCTCCCTCTTACCTTATCCAATTTCCTACTAGGAATTCATGGTCCTCTTCTTCTTGATGATGGATTTAAATGTCATGACATCTTATGGACATTTCCACACGTATCTTAAACATATCCAATTGTAGCCAATACTTTGTCAGAGCGTTGAAGTATTGGGGACGCTTAGCTCTCCTTGACAAAGTTCATAAAGCTTGGTTTCAATCTCAAACAACTGTGCAGTGTTCGGTGTTCGAGTAAATTTCTCTTGCAGCCTCAGATCTCTTCGGCAGTTTTTTAAAGCAAAAAATTCTCACTTCATGTGTCATTGAATTGATTAGCCAAGACATAACCATATGGTCTCGATTCTTCCATGTACGGTGGTTGGGGTCAGTGATCTCAGAAACTGTGCCCACTCCAGTAAGATTGTGCTCTTTCCTTTTACAACGAATGTTCATAAATACGGATTATGATAATTGAAGAGAATTATGGTTATTGAGTTTATGATTTATGATAAATTTCGAGAGTTCAGTAGTTTGGACAGAACTTCTGCTCTCTGACTCAGAATTCACCTACAAAGTAGAACTTAAAGTCTTCATCCCATACTTTGTCAACATCCCTAAGTGTACTTAGGATTATTTCTAGTTGATGTCATGAAATTGACTGCAACTGCTTGTTGTTGTTGTTGTATCTATAGAAAATGGATGTTGGCGGCAGAACCTGTACAGATACCTTAAAAGGAAAATTGGGCGGAGGAGGGCCAACAACAGGAGATTTATGCTGCAGAGAGAATACTAATAATGGCCTGCAAATTAAAAGAAGATTGCTGACTACAGGAAAGAGGATATTTTCGATTGCATGCAGGGGTTCCAGCAGCAGGGGAAGGGGCTTCAAAGAGATTTGGAGAGAACCGACAGCAGAGAAGAATTTGGTTGCCAGTTGCAAGGAAGAAATTGGCTGCCGGAACTCCTTAAGAACCTCAAACTCTGCTGCCACTGTAACGCCTTCAGCAGGGGTGCGGCTGACAAACAGTTGCTTGTATTGAAAGGAGAAACCTAAGAAGCCTGCAAGGAGACTAATGCCTGCAGGGGAGCTCTGTGATGGATCGCACTTGCAGGGAAAGGATCAGTTGCAGGCAAAACAGCAGCTGGGAAGACCACAGATTTCCTGCCAGAAGACCAGAGAAGATTTCCGACAGGGAAGAAATTATTTTTTGCCATGATTGTAGGAGATTTCCTGTAAGGAAGACAGGATGA
>JXCR01140793.1:201740-233722 GCA_002079205.1 Phalaenopsis hybrid cultivar
TAAATTAAAAGCCCAAGGGCAATTATATTAAAGAAAAAAGGGTACAAATCGGTTATATGAGTGGGCCGAAATAAGTACCCAATCCACAAGGTACGACACACAAAAAAACCCAAAAAAGATACAGTACATATAAAACCAATCGGGATGACTCAATTTAGTTATGTCTCTGTCTCTAGTTCTCGAAAGAGAACTAGCTAACAATTTGGTGAGATACGCACCATTACCCGAAGTAACCAAAGTATCATCCATTAGATTCCGTAGCTCAAGTAGCTCTCCATTCTTCGTCTTCTTCCTCCTAGAAATATAAACCTGTCATTCCTCATCCAAAGTTTGTTGCTCATTAGGATGAGGTGGTAGAGTTGTAGTAGAAAGATTGTCAGTGTATGTGATGTATGAGTTGTCGCCTCTACAACGGATAGTTCCTTAAGATGGGGAGCTGCAATGTTCTCCTGATTATCAACCTGAACACTATCATTTGTAGGTAAAGATCCTTCAGTACTGTTTTCAATAGGATTTGAAAGTGTAGGTTGCCCAACAGAGCCATCCAACATCACATCAATCACAGAAACAGTATTGTCAAGGGAGGTCTACAAGGGCGATTAAATCAGAAACCAAATCCTGTCATGTGGTAGTTTTCTCTCTAGGTGAAACAAATATGTCCAGAGCAGTGGGGTTAGACTCATCCTTATTCACTTGATTTTTAGATTTCAAATTAAGATAGAGCTTATGGCATTTATCAAGGGTATGCCCAAACATCTTACAATGAGAATAATAAGGAGGTTTATGCTCCATGATGTTTTTTTGCCAATATCCAATATAAATTGTGCCCAACCAGGCTTCAATGGCATCAGGTAAAGTCAGATCTCTTTCCACAAGTCTTATGGCCACAGAAAGTCTGGTTAGGTTGAAAGTGGGTAGATCTAGCCAAGTATGACCACAATAGAGTAAATAACCTGATGATTGAAAAAAGTGCACCTTGAGACCAGATAGACTAAATCATACTGGTACAGTAGAAGATTCATGATTGAGGTCAAAATCAGAAGACCACTTGAGTAACTTCATTGACTTGCCTGCAATGTTAAGGTATTTTTTGGAGAAAATAAGTGTATTTTTTAGTCATAGTTAATTGAATCAACACGTCTCACATCCATGAGTCTCACTTTCCACTTTTCTGCTAGTTCGAGATCATCAAAAAATTTTTCTGATAACTTCCATAGGTGGGTGCCCTAACTTGAATTTCTCAATCAGTGAAATTTCTAATTCAGAGAAAAAAAGTGTTCCACTTTTCCTACATGTCTTCTTAACAAAGGGACAGTCACTTGTATCATCACGACAATTCTTATAACTTGAGGGGAAGACAATCGCCGACTCCATTTGAGTATTACCCATCACGTGAGCAAAGGAGACGATGCTAGGTTCAACTGAAGAAGGAGGGAGCTCCATCAAAGTAGGGAAATCCACCTGCTAGAAGATCCCAAGATAATCACAGCAGGGTGGAAAAGAAAGCGAGGTTGTCGGACGTTCACCTCTGCTTCGCTGCTTCGAGCCCAAGGAAAGGAGGAGCCCGCGCCCGCGCCCAGGAATGCTGCGAGAGAAATGACCTTCCAAGCGAGAACAAAGGATTGCACAGCAGACGGCGTTGGCGTCAGAACGAGAGAACGAAGCTCTACGAAGACGATGGAAGACGAAACTGTAGCGATCCTATATATATATATATATATATNACACCTCTGTAACATTTGGGTATAGAAGCTCAAAAGCAAACCTAATATGTTCAATCAGTTGGCGTCCACATGCAACAAGTAATGGCTGCATCATATATAAGAAAATATATTTTTTCTTAGAAACTACAATCAAAATTCCATATGATCCAATAAATATCCCAAAAATAAAGAGATTCAATAACATTACCTCGTCTCTTTTACCAAATATGACAGAAACACTAAATGTTGGATCAATAGCAAAGCCTTCCTCCTTCCTAGAAAGGATAAACGATTTTTAATAAAAACTTTAAAAGCACAAGAAAAGTATATGTTTCACATGAGACTAAGTTGCATACCTGAGTTTTCATAAATAGAACAACATATCTGAGGTAAAAAATGTCCAATCACGAAGTAAGATATTATCTAGTAAAACTATGGAGCCAACATAACCAAGATCATGAATCCATTCATGTCTACCAACAGCCAACACATTGGGCGATGCTAAGGGATTCATGATTCCATAATCATATATGTGATTAAGTACATAGCGAGAGACCATGGATGGAAACTATTCAATTTTCAATTTTTTTGGTGGTCTTGCAAATATTAATATCTTCCTTCAAAACGAAAATACTTACCTGGCATGAAGAATGGTTCCCACACATCCTAACTGANTTATCACTCATTTTGCTTGTAGAATGATATGGATCAAAACTAAAGTAGAAAATTTTGACTTCTATGTTATACAAACTGTACAAAATGTTGATAACTGGGCAACTATCTTCCACAACAACAACAACAAAGCGTTAATCCCACTACGTGGGGTCGACTACATGAATCCTTTTTCTCCATTGTGTCCTATTTAGTGTTATATTTTCATGTAGTTCTAATAAATTAAGATCATTTTTTATACAATAAGGCCAAGTTTTCCTAGGTCTACCTCTNATACAAAATATTGATAACTGGGCAACTATCTTCCACAACAACAACAACAACAAAGCGTTAATCCCACTACGTGGGGTCGGCTACATGAATCTTTTTTCTCCATTGTGTCTTATTTAGTGGTCATATTTTCAGTAGTTCTAATAAATTAAGATCATTTTTTATACAATAAGGCCAAGTTCTCCTAGGTCTACCTCTGCCTTTCGTAATATAAGTCGAATCTAAAACATCAACTCTCCTAATCGGATTATCAGAGCGTCGACGTTTAATGTGACCAAACCATCTAAGACGACTTTCTCTAATTTTGTCCATCACAGGAGCTACACCAACCCTATCACAGATATAGTCATTTTGCATTTTGTCTCTAAGTGTAAAGCCACTCATCCACCTAATCATTCTCATCTCAACCACACTTGACTTAGCATTATGCTTCTCTTTTAAACGCCAACATTCGGCACCATAGGCAACTATCTTCCACAAAAATAAAAAATATTTGAAGGAGTCGTCACTTCATCAAAAAGCAATTGTATCACCAAAAAAAATTAAAAAAATTAATAAAAACAAAAAAAATCATTACACCACCTAACCGATGAAGAACAATTAGTTGATTATCCTTACCAAAACTCTAAGACATATTGTTTTCTCCAATCATTATAATAGAATATAACTCATTGTATCTTTAACTCGATGGGGAGAGTTGTCATAAGAAAGTGATAGATTAAAAAGGAATATTTAGGAAACTATTATAAAAGAAGGATCGTTTTTATTAAAGTTTTATACCCTCATAATTAAGGAGATTTTTCTTATTATTATTTTCCCTTTGTAATGTTCTAACCTGTCTATATTTAGGCACTAATATGCAGTCAATAAAAAGTTCTTTTAACAGAAATAAATTAGGTAAAAAAATGATTAAAAAAACAATTTTATATTTACCGGAGAGTGGTCCTTCAAGCCGAGAGTTAGAACCAACGGTCTGGATGATCCACAAGAACTGTACACANATTTCCTGCCAGAAGACCAGAGAAGATTTCCGACAGGGAAGAAATGATTTTTTGCCATGATTGTAGGAGATTTCCTGTAAGGAAGACAGGATGAGACTGTTGAGAAATCTAGGAAAAAGGGATTTCCGGCTCACCTGCATGCAGGAAGGGGATGGAGAGGTTCCAGTGGCAGGAAGGGTTTTGGTGCAAAGTTCTGATATCATGTAAAATTTACTTATGGCGGAAAATTCCTTACTTTAATATTCACAAATAGGGTAGGAGGCAGACTCCAGCTCGGGAACATATTGGATGATACATTGGTTACTTCTGGCAATGGCAATCATCTTACCAGCTTACTAGCTTGCTCCTTTCCTAGAACTAGAGACAGAGGCAAGACCAAATCAGGCCACTCTCTAGCCACCTGATACTATGTATTTTGACATTGTTAGGTTTTTTATTTAAGCATCTGATGTATTTTTCTATTTTTCTAGTTTTGGAACCATTTGTGGATTTTTTGTGGGCAGGGAGCCATGTTTGGGCCCTCCCACATTTTGTATCTCTATCTTCCTTTCTACTTAATATATTAGCCTCTTTAGGCTTTCAATATATATATATATATNTATATATATATATATATATATAAAGCCCAAGGGCAATTATATTAAAGAAAAAAGGGTAAAGATAGGTTATATGAGTGGACCTAAATAAGCACACAATCCACAAGGTACAACACACAAAAAAACCCAAAAAAGATACGGTACATATCAGACCAATCGGGATGACCCAATTTAGTTATGTCTCTGCCTCTAGTTCTCGAAACAAAACTAGCTAACAATTTGGTGAGATGCGCGCCATTACCCGAAGTAACCAAAGTATCATCCATTACATTTCATAGCTCAAGTAGCTCTCCATTCTTCTTCTTCTTCCTCCTAGAAGTGTAAATTTGTTATTCCTCATCCAAAGTTTATTGCTCATTAGGATGAGGTGGTAGAGTTGTAGTAGAAAGATTGTCAACAGTTGTACCCACAATAGGTTCTAGTGTATATGATGTATGAGTTGTCACCTCTACACCGGATAGTTCCTGAAGATGGGGAGCTGCAATGTTCTCCTGATTATCAGCCTGAACACTATCTTTTGTAGGTAAAGATCCTTCAGTACTGTTTTCAATAAGATTTGAAAGTGTAAATTGCCTAGCAGAGCCATCCAACATCACATCAATCACAGAAACAGTATTGTCAAGAGAGGTCTACAGGGGCAATTAAATCATAAACCAAATCATGTCCTGTGGTAGTTTTCTCTCTAGGTGGAACAAATATGTCCAGAGCAGTGGGGTTAGACTCATCCTTATTCACTTGATCTTTAGATTTCAAATTAGGATAGAGCTTATGACATTTATTAAAGGGATGCCCAAACATCTTACAATGAGAACAATAAGGAGGTTTATGCTCCATGATGATTTTTTGTCAATATCCATTACAAATTGTGCCCAGCCAGGCTTCAGTGGCATCAGGCAAAGTCAGATCTCTTTCCTTAAGTCTTCTGGCCACAGAAGGTCTGGTTAGGTTGAAAGTGGGTAGATCTAGTCAAGTATGACAACAATAGAGTAAATAACTTGATGATTGAAAAAGTGCAGCTTGAGACCAGATAGACTAAATCATACCGATACAAAATGCAGCTTGAGACAAAATAGATTAAATCATATCGGTACAGTAGAAGATTCATGATTAAGGTCAAAATCAGAATATCACTTGAGTAACTTCATTGACTTACCTGCAATGTTAAGGTATTTTTTGGAGAAAATACGTGTGTATTCTTTAGTCATGGTTAATTGAATCAACACGTGGCTCGCATCCATGAGTCTCACATTCCACTTTCCTACTAGTTCGAGATCATCAAAATTTTTTTCTAATAACTTCCATAGGTGGGTGCCCACACTAAAATTTTCCAATAAGAGCAAACTTAAATTTCTCAATCAAGGTTGAAATTTCTAATTCAGAGAAAAAAAGGGTTGCTTTCCCACTTTTCCTACTCGTCTTCTTAACAAAGGTGCAGTCACTTGTATCATCACAACAATCCTTATAACTTGAGGGGAAGACAACCGCCGACTCCATCTGAGTATTACCCATCACATGAGCAAAGGAGGCGATGTCAGGTTCAACTGAAGGAGGGAGCGCCATCAGAGCAGGGAAATCCACCTGCTAGAAGATCCTGAGATAATCACGGCGGGGTGCAAAAGAAAGCGAGGTTGTCGGACGTTCGCCTCTACTTCGTTGCTTCGAGCCCGAGGAAAGGAGGAGCCCGCGCTCACACCCAGGAACGCTGCGAGAGAAATGACCTTCCAAGCGAGAACAAAGGATTGCACAGCAAACGGCGTCGGCGTCGGAAAGAGAGAACGAAGCTCTACGAAGACAATGGAAGACGAAACTGTCGCGATCCAACCAATCAATCCTTATTTACAAACTTATCAAACATATCTCACCTAAATTAGGAAAAAAAATAATTCTAAATAAAAATAGAAAAGATAACAAGAAGAGAATAAACCAATTAAAGGTTTCCTAAGATATGCTAATCAAATCCTCCAAGATTTTGAGGTGGTGGCCAACCCACATGAGGGAGGTTAATATGGAAAGGAAAAAATCATCTCAGATTTCACAAAATCTAATCATGGAAACTGGTACATTTAGGCATTAATGAAAAAAAAAAATGGTATCTACAAAAGATGTGCCATTAAGGATTTAAGGTATCCAAAATGCTTTCTTTGTATCAGGTTTGCATATAACAAGGAAAATAATTCTCTACCAAAGGAAATATGCTGTAAAACTACTTCAAGAAATTATGGTGCAAGCCTAATAATTCTCACTGAAATTGTGCAATCATCCAAGGATGATAAAAAATATAAAGACACTTCTTACGATTAGCATCTGGTTGTTAAACTCATCTAAACCTCACTTGCATGATATATGTAAAATTATCAAGATACTTCTTGGTTGTTGATAGTAGCTAGCATATGTAAAATTCAAAGTGATGCTATAAGAATTTCAAGGTTTATCAATAAATTCTAAGAAAATGCCTAATCCATCAAAAACATAATTATCTAATGATTAAAGCTTTTTCAAATGTAGCCTTGAAAATTTACTTCAAGTTTTTCTATAGTTATGGGAGGAAATATCACGTCCCAAGAAAAGTGAAGTAAATTTTATAGTTACATTTAGTGTTGAAGTTGAATTCAAAGCCATCACTCATTTTTCTTGTAGAATGATATGGATCAAAACTAAAGTAGAAAATTTTGACTTCTATGTATACAAACTATACAAAATATTGATAATTGGACAACTATCTTCCACAACAACAACAACAAAGCGTTAATCCCAATACGTGGAGTCGGCTACATGAATCCTTTTTCTCCATTGTGTCCTATTTAGTGTCAAATTTTCATGTAGTTCTAATAAATTAAGATCATTTTTTATACAATAAGGCCAAGTTTTCCTAGGTCTACCTCTGTCCTTCTTAACATAAGTCGAATCTAAAACATCTACTCTCCTAATCGGATTATTAGAGCATCGACGTTTAATGTGAGCAAACCATGTAAGACGACTTTCTCTAATTTTGTCCGTCACAGGAGCTACACCAACCCTATCACGGATATAATCATTTTGCAATTTGTCTCTAAGTGTAAAGCCAATCATCCACCTAATCATTCTCATCTCGACCACACTTGACTTAGCATTATGCTTCTCTTTTAAACGCCAACATTCGGCACCATAGGCAACTATCTTCCACAAAAATAAAGAATTATTTGGAGTCATCACTTCATCAAAAAGCAATTGTATCACCAAAAAAATAAAAAAATTAAAAAAACAAAAAAATCATTACACCACCTAACTGATGAAGAACAATTAGTTGATTATCCTTACCAAAACTCTAAGACATACTGTTTTCTCCGATCATTATAATAGAATATAACTCATTGTATCTTTAACTCGATGTAGAGAGTTGTCATAAGAAAGTGATAGATTAAAAAGGAATATTTAGGAAACTATTATAATAGAAGGATACGTTTTTATTAAAGTTGTATACCCTCATAATTGAGGAGATTTTTCTTATTATTATTTTCCCTTTGTAATGTTCTAACCTGTCCATATTTAGGCACTAAAATGCAGTCAATAAAAAGTTCTTTTAACAGAAATAAAATAGGTAAAAAAATGATTAAAAACAACAATTTTATCTTTACCGGAGAGTGGTCCTTCAAGCCGAGAGTTAGAACCAACGGTCTGGATGATCCACAAGAACTGTACACACCCAATATTAATATCAGAAAACAATCTAGAAATTCCAAAATAATAAAGCAAAAATTGATTAACATCTTACTAAAACTATATAAGCCTACATAACCCCAATTGTTTTTTTTTTTCAGATCATCAGATCAACAGTAAACCGTTCATGAGAAATTTTCATTGCTGCAATCAGCAACACTAGACAAAATGATAACGGAGCAGATCTATCTTCTAATGAAATATTGCCTTCAATCCATTTTTTACGATTATAGCCACGTAAGAGTTTGTCAATCTTTAAAAAATCAAATTCTTGGCAACAAAATTGGTAAAGATACACAACAAACGGAAAAATAAAAGCATCCTTGAAATGCTGAAACATGGACAACTAATATGATGGAAAAAGCCATGGTTTAGATTGACCCAAGTCTTTTAAAATTTGCAATAGAAAGTTTCCACAGGCTTGCACATATTAAGAAAACAATTTGATGATTAAAGATAAACAAACTGGCAGAAAGAATCGTTCTCCACTCAAAATCATCAGTACATACGACAGACCAACGAACTTAGTTCCGGCAGTATGCTCCTTGGAGTAAAGGTCATGAGTTCAAGCTCCAATCCAGTTAAGATTCTCCTTTTAAGGTACATACATGACAGATATATGTTTTCTGGTTCCCTATGTGAAGTTCATAAATTTGAAACTGAACTTATGCTTAATTTATCTTCAAAAATATATAGGGACAGATGTCTATCTTTTAAAAAATAAGAAAACAATCCAAGCACAAAAAAAAATTGCATAAAGATAGAAATTACATTCAAATAACAAAGGAAAAGCAAAGTGCTTTATCGAAGTCATCATAGTTAGAGCAAATAAAATCCTACGGAAATATGAACAATAATTCTTAAATCCATTTCGTGATTTCTTTTTTTTTCTGAGAATGATGAAGAGCTCAAGGTGTTAAGGTAGGACTTCAAAAACAAGACAACAACATTATTAACATATACCACCGGCATCCCTTGCAGTATAAATGGTGTTTTTTTTCCGGCCAAGGAAACACCTACACTTGATACTTTCAAATGAAATTAACAAACTACCAACAAAATATTTCAAAATATTCACACCTCTGTAACATTTGGGTATAGAAGCTCAAAAGCAAACCTAATATGTTCAATCAGTTGGCGTCCACATGCAACAAGTAATGGCTGCATCATATATAAGAAAATATATTTTTTCTTAGAAACTACAATCAAAATTACATATGATCCAATAAATATCCCAAAAATAAAGAGATTCAATAACATTACCTCGTCTCTTTTACCAAATATGACAGAAACACTAAATGTTGGATCAATAGCAAAGCCTTCCTCCTTCCTAGAAAGGATAAACGATTTTTAATAAAAACTTTAAAAGCACAAGAAAAGTATATGTTTCACATGAGACTAAGTTGCATACCTGAGTTTTCATAAATAGAACAACATATCTGAGGTAAAAAATGTCCAATCACGAAGTAAGATATTATCTAGTAAAACTATGGAGCCAACATAACCAAGATCATGAATCCATTCATGTCTACCAACAGCCAACACATTGGGCGATGCTAAGGGATTCATGATTCCATAATCATATATGTGATTAAGTACATAGCGAGAGACCATGGATGGAAACTATTCAATTTTCAATTTTTTTGGTGGTCTTGCAAATATTAATATCTTCCTTCAAAACGAAAATACTTACCTGGCATGAAGAATGGTTCCCACACATCCTAACTGAGTCACCAAGACCTGAGGAGAAATCCAGGATCAGCATCTTTAATAGCAAAACAAACAAATATGACTGACTAGACATGAAAATTCAGAATATTACATATGTTTCCAAAATGAACATATTTCAAAGCAAAAGCAACTAAATATGATTACTAACCATATGTTTTTCCAGGATAAAAAACTATGAATGCAAAAGAAAATAAAGATGTTTACTAACCATGAAATAATCATCATATCTGCAGACTATTATATCTGTTTTGCTTCCCTGGAAGAAAAAGAATTGCCTTCAATTCATTTCCAACTAGACTAAATCTAGGAGAAAATATCACGAAAGTTGGGTGCTCAGACAAGATATTTCAAATGGAAGGATTGAAAACGAAACAGAGCTTGCCAAAAATTAAAAATGTGATGGGATATTGAAACAAAAGAGATTTTAGAATTTCAGAATGTGTGCAATGAGCAAGGTATATTCAAAATGCATAATACTACGGGTGTGTACATAATACTTGATAAATATCAACCATCCGGTTGACTGGCATTGCTTTAACCACCAAAATGGAGATCAGATGTTCAATTCTCGGCATAATATTAATCATAATAATAAAACATAATACTTGCTGAAAGCATTTGATGGTGATGGATTGATGTTTGTTGATTACCGTCAATCCAAAGAGAAGGATGAAAATAATTCCTCATCTTACTCATAAACTTCAACATTCAACAGTAGATTGATTTTAATTGAGAAATATCAATTTTAAGTTAGTTTATTAAAACTTGATTTTCAAACTTTCTTTCATATCATTTTACGAATCATAACCTGCGCTAAAAAATTTCATACTGAGTTCATAAAAATAGCTCTTTTATGCAAATAGAAATAATGCAGTCAGATAATGATTTAATATTATAATCATAGCTTGCCACAGGAAATAAATTATGCATTTGCCAAAAACATGGTTATAGCATTAGAATATTAACAATATGTGTCAATGGTTATCATAGAAGACGGATGGAACAAAAAGTTAACAAAGAAAGAAGAGATAAGACCTTGATTTCTAAGGAAGTCTTCTTGTGACCGACAGGAAAGGAAGTAGTCAAACTTGAAACTGAAACAGTCTCCATTACCTTGATTTCTAAGGATGTCTTCTTGTGACCTTGATGAAAAGTAATTATGTTTAGTTATTATATAGTAACTACCAGTAATATGAAAAATAAAGCATGCTGTGTAGTAAGTCGTCATACCAATCTCAAGTTTCTAACAACTTAAATAGTTCCTAATAAACAAAAAGACTTTTTCTGCTTAGAGGAAAATCAAATAAGCAAAACGGTAAAGTTAACAGTAAGCAAAGGAAGAAAATCTTCTATATCTTGCCAATGGCCATGATGTCGCCCACTAGGATGTAACTCATTTCAATATGTAATGGTGTGACTCAAGGTAGATTAAGAAGGGCAATTGAAGGAAAAAAAAACCAGGAGAGAGATGCCGCCAAACTTGAGCATCCAAAATTTTTTAGCAAATTTGGATGCCGGATAAGTATTTATTTTAAGAAAATACACTAAGAAAACAAGTACCTAAGTCCACAGACACACATATGCATTATAATAAACCTTAAAAAGCCATTACTCTTATATTGCTTTAGAAAACCTAGAAAACAGCCACTAAATTAAACTCATAAAAAATTACAATTCGTGTAATTAATTTTGGAAGCCTAAAAAAACAGCCAGGAATTTCACAAATTCAGAAACAGCAACCGTAAACACAAATGCTCGGCTTGGAACAATTGTAATTAAAATTATACCAAAGCTTAGCATCCAAAGCATGCAAGAAAGTGCCCGGGTATTAAAAAAAAAGGAATGGAGAAAGAGGTGCCAGTGTAGGAATGGAGATGGTTTAGGTGGAGATGAGAGGAGATTGATTTGAGCATGTATCCAACCTGTTCTTAGTAAATGCAACGCAGAATTAGAGCTTGCAAAAATTCCCCTGTGAAACTGCAGCAAACTGCTGGCGATGCTCACATTGCCAACAAAGATGTTGCTAAAGATTCTATAGGTGCCAACTTGGGCCAATGAAAATGAGAAGGAAGTCGGGCGCGAGTCATTGGCAATTCAACAACATTGGGATAGAACTAAAATTCAACTATTAATACACGGATGAAAAATAGAAATTTAAAGGGCTATAAACACTAATTACATAGCCTCTTATGCATACCATGTAAGTAATCACAAAACAATCTATACCAGTTTGGTCAGATTTGTTGTTCAAGTTGAACCATGTTTAACTAGTGTCAACAGCAGCGGAATTTGTTTCAATCCAATTTGACCTAAATAAATATAACTTAGAACAAAATTAAAGCCAGCTGAACTATCCCAAACAATAGTTTTTTATGTCCAACTCTTATTGAATATATGAGTTAATTTTTCTTTGATTTCAATATCACTATATTATTACAAAGTGGTCAGTTTGTTTATAAATAATGATCCATTTGCCACCAAAATAAGGCTTAACAACACCCAGCCAGTAGGCTACATGGCTTTTGTTGCTCTTTCATGGCCTTAATATTAAAGACGATGAAATTGGCAATAGATTAGCTCTCTCGTTAGCAAAAAACAACTCCGTGCAATAAATAAAAGTTATGCCATAAGCACTATAAGGATAAATTTAAAAAAAAAAAGGACCAAATTAAATCCATCAATAATCATAGCTTCATATCTAATTTAGTATTTCATCAGTACANTGCTTTTGTTGCTCTTTCATGGCATTAATATTAAAGACGATAAAATTGGCGATAGATTAGCTCTCTCGTTAGCAAAAAACAACTCCGTGCAATAAATGAGAGTTATGCCATAAGCCCCATAAGGATAAATTAAAAAAAAAAGGACCAAATTAAATCCATCAATAATCATAGCTTCATATCTAATTTAGTATTTCATCAGTACATGAAATCATAAAAAACTTAATCCAATGAAAAAAAGAGTAACAAATAAAATTACAAGGAACTGAGTGTTGCCACATCATTTATGCAGTTTACCTGGCTCATGTTGCATTTGGAATTAAGCAAACTTTGGAACAAAACAGCATCAATATAATTTCACAAACTCATTCCGGCTCATTATTATATTAGCTTGGCACATAAAACAAGTACAAGACGTCTTTCTCCACCATTGCAAGTTGTTCTATTGAAAATCCTATCTATTTTATTAAGCAATCCTATGCTACCAAAGGTTTGATAAAATCCTATCTATTTTATTAAGTAATCCTATGCTGTTAAATCTTAATCAAGCATCAATCATACCCCTAAGTTGCAAAAAATTGAAGCAGCAAATGTCTACATCCTGACCTGTAGTTGTAAACATCCAAAAGATTACACTGTTAAAAAGAATCAACATCAAGAACTATCAAAATGGTTCCAACCGGTGGATCACACTCCAAAAGATCAAATCAATATAGCTTGGCAACACACAGACACACACACATAAATAACATTCAACGGTCACAAATTTCAAACCTCGACATGCAAAATATAGGTTCACTAGCATTAAAGTTTTTCTTTACACATAAATATACAAATACATACATGCAATAATAGAAGCTTGATACAAGACCACACAACATGAAAAATTACCTAAGCAAATTTTAAGACTTAAAATAACAACTCAAAAAATCAAAGTAAAACCAATTCCAGCTACTCTTACTCTAGAAGCCGCATTACGATAAAATTTTGATCTAAAAAATCAAATAAAGGTGAGCAATAAATTCAAAAAGTAGATCAGAATGTAAGCAAATAAATAAGGATAGGTGCAAGTTCAAAATGTTAAATACATGATTAAAATAAGCATAAAGCAAGGTTTCTATTTCGATGTTAATAGTGAAAAGTAAAAAACGGATAATAATATATATGAAGCCTCAAAAAATATGTATTATGAGATTTACGCATCAATGATACTTACAAGTTCAGTAATCTATTAAAAATTCATGCCAATTTTTTTTTTAATGAGATGTATGAAATAAGATAGCGCCAAGTCTAAACAATACAATAACAACAAACCTTTATCGCACTAAGTGGGGTCGGGAACATGAATCCTTTTTTCTCCATTGTGTCCTATTGAGTGTCATATTTTCATTTAATTCTAATAAATTTAAATCATTTTTTTTATACAATATGCCCAAGTCTTTCTAAGTCTACCTTTGACTTTCTTAACATAAGTCGAACCTAAAACATCTACTCTCCTAACCGGATCATCAGATAGTCGACATTTAATGTGACCAAACTATCTAACATGACTATCTAATTTTGTTTGTCACTGGATTGCACCAACCCTATCACGGATATAATCATTTTGCATTTCGTCTCTAAGCGTAAAGTCATTCATCCACCTAAGCATTCTCATCTCGGCAACACTTAAATTAGTTTCATGCTTCTCTTTTAAAGGCCAACATTCAATGCCATAGAGCATTCAGCTCTTATCATCATCTTCTAAAATTTTCCTTCCAGTTTAAACGGTACTTTTCTATCATACAATAGGCCCGAAGCATTCCTCCACTTCAACCAACCAACTTGAATTCTACTAAAAATATCCCCATCTATATCACCATCACTTTAAGCAATAGACCCAAGATATCTAAAGCGTTCACACCTTTTAATAATTTGATCATCCATAGTTACAACTCTGTCCAAGAGCTGGTACTACTAAAATTACATTCCATATATTCAATTTTAGTTCTACTCAAATGAAAACCTTTAGACTCCAATGTAGACCTCCATAATTTAAGTTTTTCCTTGGCTTTTTCTCTAGTCTTATCCACGAGAAGGATATCATCAGCGAAAAGCATACACCAAAGTACAACCTCCGGTAAATGTTCAGTAAGAGAATCCATAACTAAGGAAAAAAATATATGGGCTTAAAGTCGGTCCTTGCTATAATCCAACTGAAATAGGAAAATATTTGGTCAATCCTCCTTCTATTTGAACACAAATAACAGCTCTAATATACATATCTTTAATGACTTGAATATAAGTCATATTAACACATTTCTTCTCTAGAACTCCCCAAAGGATATCTCTTGGAACCATATCGTAAGCTTTTTTAAATCAATGAAAAGCATATGTAGAACCTCCTTATTCTCTCTAAACTTCTCTGTCAAACCTATCAATAAATGTATAACATCCATAGTAGACCAGTCCGGCATAAATCCAAATTAATTATGAGAAATCTTTGTAATACATCTTAACCTATGTTCAATTACCCTCTCCCNGAACACCTACACTTGATACTTTCAAATGAAATTAACAAACTACCAACAAAATATTTCAAAATATTCACACCTCTGTAACATTTGGGTATAGAAGCTCAAAAACAAACCTAATATGTTCAATCAGTTGGCGTCCACATGCAACAAGTAATGGCTGCATCATATATAAGAAAATATATTTTTTCTTAGAAACTACAATCAAAATTACATATGATCCAACAAATATCCCAAAAATAAAGAGATTCAATAATATTACCTCGTCTCTTTTACCAAATATGACAGAAACACTAAATATTGGATCAATGGCAAAGCCTTCCTCCTTCCTAGAAAGGATAAACGATTTTTAATAAATACTTTAAAAGCACAAGAAAAGTATATGTTTCACATGAGACTAAGTTGCATACCTGAATTTTCATAAATAGAACAACATATCTGAAGTAAAAAATGTCCAATCACGAAGTAAGATGTTAGCTAGTAAAACTATGAAGCCAACATAACCAAGATCATGAATCCATTCGTGTCTACCAATAGCCAACACGTTGGGCGATGCTAAGGGATTCATGATTCCATAATCATATATGTGATTAAGTAACATAGCGAGAGACCATGGATGGAAACTATTCAATTTTCAATTTTTTGGTGGTCATGCGAATATTAATATCTTCCTTCAAAACGAAAATACTTGCCTGGCATGAAGAATGGTTCCCACACATCCTAACTGAGTCACCAAGACCTGAGGAGAAATCCAGGATCAGCATCTTTAATAGCAAAACAAACAAATATGACTGACTAGACATGAAAATTCAGAATATTACATATGTTTCCAAAATGAACATATTTCAAAGCAAAAGCAACTAAATATGATTACTAACCATATGTTTTCCCAGGATAAAAAACTATGAAAGCAAAAGAAAATAAAGATGTTTACTAACCAGGAAATAATCATCATATCTGCAGACTATTATATCTGTTTTGTTTCCCTGGAACAAAAAGAATTGCCTTCAATTCATTTCCAACTAGACTAAATCTAGGAGAAAATATCACGAAAGTTGGGTGCTCAGACAAGATATTTCAAATGGAAGGATTGAAAACGAAACAGAGCTTGCCAAAAATTAAAAATGTGATGGGATATTGAAACAAAAGAGATTTTAGAATTTCAGAATGCGTGCAATGAGCAAGATATATTCAAAATGCATAATACTACGGGTGTGTACATAATACTTGATAAATATCAACCATTCGGTTGACTGGCATTGCTTTAACCACCAAAATGGAGATCAGATGTTCAATTCTCGGCATAATATTAATCATAATAATAAAACATAATACTTGCTGAAAGCATTTGATGGTGATGGATTGATGTTTGTTGATTACCGTCAATCCAAAGAAAAGGATGAAAATAATTCCTCATCTTACTCATAAACTTCAACATTCAACAGTAGATTGATTTTAATTGAGAAATATCAATTTTAAGTTAGTTTATTAAAACTTGATTTTCAAACTTTCTTTCATATCATTTTACGAATCATAACCTGCGCTAAAAAATTTCATACTGAGTTCATAAAAATAGCTCTTTTATGCAAATAGAAATAATGCAGTCAGATAATGATTTAATATTATAATCATAGCTTGCCACAGGAAATAAATTATGCATTTGCCAAAAACATGGTTATAGCATTAGAATATTAACAATATGTGTCAATGGTTATCATAGAAGACGGATGGAACAAAAAGTTAACAAAGAAAGAAGAGATAAGACCTTGATTTCTAAGGAAGTCTTCTTGTGACCGACAGGAAAGGAAGTAGTCAAACTTGAAACTGAAACAGTCTCCATTACCTTGATTTCTAAGGATGTCTTCTTGTGACCTTGATGAAAAGTAATTATGTTTAGTTATTATATAGTAACTACCAGTAATATGAAAAATAAAGCATGCTGTGTAGTAAGTCGTCATACCAATCTCAAGTTTCTAACAACTTAAATAGTTCCTAATAAACAAAAAGACTTTTTCTGCTTAGAGGAAAATCAAAAAAGCAAAACGGTAAAGTTAACAGTAAGCAAAGGAAGAAAATCTTCTATATCTTGCCAATGGCCATGATGTCGCCCACTAGGATGTAACTCATTTCAATATGTAATGGTGTGACTCAAGGTAGATTAAGAAGGGCAATTGAAGGAAAAAAAAACCAGGAGANAAAAAAAACTTTTTCTGCTTAGAGGAAAATCAAATAAGCAAAATGGTAAAGGGTAACACTACGCAAAGGAAGAAAATCTTCCATATCTTGCCAATGGCCATGATGTCGCCCACTAGGATATAATTCATTTCAATATGTAATGGTGTGACTCAAGGTAGATTAAGAAGGGCAATTGAAGGAAAAAAAAACCAGGAGAGAGATGCCGCCAAACTTGAGCATCCAAAATTTTTTAGCAAATTTGGATGCCGGATAAGTATTTATTTTAAGAAAATACACTAAGAAAACAAGTACCTAAGTCCACAGACACACATATGCATTATAATAAACCTTAAAAAGCCATTACTCTTATATTGCTTTAGAAAACCTAGAAAACAGCCACTAAATTAAACTCATAAAAAATTACAATTCGTGTAATTAATTTTGGAAGCCTAAAAAAAACAGCCGGGAATTTCACAAATTCAGAAACAGCAACCGTAAACACAAATGCTCGGCTTGGAACAATTGTAATTAAAATTATACCAAAGCTTAGCATCCAAAGCATGCAAGAAAGTGCCCGGGTATTAAAAAAAAGGAATGGAGAAAGAGGTGCCAGAGTAGGAATGGAGATGGTTTAGGTGGAGATGAGAGAAGAGATTGATTTGAGCATGTATCCAACCTGTTCTTAGTAAAAGCAACGTAGAATTAGAGCTTGCAAAAATTCCCCTGTGAAACTGCAGAAAACTGCTGGCGATGCTCACATTGCCAACAAAGATGTTGCTAAAGATTCTATAGGTGCCAACTTGGGCCAATGAAAATGAGAAGGAAGTCGGGCACGAGTCATTGGCAATTCAATAACATTGGGATAGAACTAAAATTCAACTAACAATACACGGATGAAAAAATAGAAATTTAAAGGACTATAAACACTAATTGCATAACCTCTTATGCATAACATGTAAGTCTAATCACAAAGCAATCTATACCAGTTTGGTCAGATTTGTTGTTCAAGTTGAACCATGCATAACTAGTGTCAACAGCAGCGGAATTTGTTTCAATCCAATTTGAACTAAATAAATATAATTTAGAACAAAANCGAGTCATTGGCAATTCAACAACATTGGGATAGAACTAAAATTCAACTATTAATACACGGATGAAAAATAGAAATTTAAAGGGCTATAAACACTAATTACATAGCCTCTTATGCATACCATGTAAGTAATCACAAAACAATCTATACCAGTTTGGTCAGATTTGTTGTTCAAGTTGAACCATGTTTAACTAGTGTCAACAGCAGCGGAATTTGTTTCAATCCAATTTGACCTAAATAAATATAACTTAGAACAAAATTAAAGCCAGCTGAACTATCCCAAACAATAGTTTTTTATGTCCAACTCTTATTGAATATATNACTTGGAACAATTGTAATTAAAATTATACCAAAGCTTAGCATGCAAAGCATGCAAGAAAGTGCCCGGGTATTAAAAAAAAGGAATCGAGAAAGAGGTGCCAGAGTAGGAATGGAGATGGTTTAGGTGGAGATGAGAGAAGACATTGATTTGAGCATGTATCCAACCTGTTCTTAGTAAATGCAACGTAGAATTAGAGCTCGCAAAAATTCCCCTGTGAAACTGCAGAAAACTGCTGGCGTTGCTCACGTTGCCAACAAAGATGTTGCTAAAGATTCTATAGGTGCCAACTTGGGCCAATGAAAATGAGAAGGAAGTCGGGCGTGAGTCATTGGCAATTCAACAAAATTGGGATAGAACTAAAATTCAACTATTAATACACGGATGAAAAATAGAAATTTAAAAGACTATAAACACTAATTACATAGCCTCTTATGCATGCCATGTAAGTAATCACAAAGCAATCTATACCAGTTTGGTCAGATTTGTTGTTCAAGTTGAACCATGTATAACTAGTGTCAACAGCAGCGGAATTTGTTTCAATCCAATTTGAACTAAATAAATATAATTTAGAACAGAATTAAAGCCAGCTGAACTATCCCAAACAATAGTTTTTTATGTCCAACTCTTATTGAACATATGAGTTAATTTTTCTTTGATTTCAATATCACTATATTATTACAAAGTGGTCAGTTTGTTTATAAATAATGATCCATTTGCCACCAAAATAAGGCTTAACAACACCCAGCCAGTAGGCTACATGGCTTTTGTTGCTCTTTCATGGCATTAATATTAAAGACGATAAAATTGGCAACAGATTAGCTCTCACGTTAGCAAAAAACAACTCCGTGCAATAAATGAGAGTTATGCCATAAGCCCTATAAGGATAAATTAAAAAAAAAGGACCAAATTAAATCCATCAATAATCATAGCTTCATATCTAATTTAGTATTTCATCAGTACATGAAATCATAAAAAACTTAATCCAATGAAAAAAAAGAGTAACAAATAAAATTACAAGGAACTGAGTATTGCCACATCATTTATGCAGTTTACCTGGCTCATGTTGCATTTGCAATTAAGCAAACTTTGGAACAAAACAGCATCAATATAATTTCACAAACTCATTCCAGCTCATTATTATATTAGCTTGGCACATAAAACAAGTACAAGACGTCTTTCTCCACTCATTGCAAGTTGTTCTATTGAAAATCCTATCTATTTTATTAAGCAATCCTATGCTACCAAAGGTTCGATAAAATCCTATCTATTTTATGAAGTAATCTTATGCTATTAAATCTTAATCAAGCATCAATCATGCACCTAAGTTGCAAAAAATTAAAGCAGCAAATGTCTACATCCTGACCTGTAGTTGTAAACATCCAAAAGATTACACTGTTAAAATGAATCAACATCAAGAACTATCAAAATAGTTCCAACCGGTGGATCACACTCCAAAAGATCAAATCAATATTGCTTGGCAACACACAGACACACACACATAAATAACATTCAACGGTCACAAATTTCAAACCTCAACATGCGAAATATAGGTTCACTAGCATTAAAGATTTTCTTTACACATAAACATACAAATACATACATGCAATAATAGAAGCTTGATACAAGACCACACAACATGAAAAATTACGTAAGCAAATTTTAAGACTTAAAATAACAACTCAAAAAATCAAAGTAAAATCAATTCCTGCTACTCTTACTCTAGAAGCTGCATTACGATAAAATTTTGATCTAAAAAATCAAATAAAGGTGAGCATTAAATTCAATAAGTAGGTCAGAATGTAAGCAAATAAATAAGGATAGGTGCAAGTTCAAAATGTTAATTACATGATTAAAATAAGCATAAAGCAAGGTTTCTATTTCAATGTTAATAGTGAAGAGTAAAAGACGGATAATATATATGAAGCCTGAAAAAACATGTATTATGAGATGTACGCATCAATGATACTTACAAGTTCAGTAATCTAATAAAAATTCATGCCAAAGAAAATTTTTTTTAATGAGATGTATGAAATAAGATAGCACCAAGTCTAAACAATACACTAACAACAAACCTTTATTGCACTCAGTGGGTTCGGGAACATGAATCCTTTTTCTCCATTGTGTCCTATTGAGTGTCATATTTTCATTTAATTCTAATAAATTAAAATCATTTTTTTATACAATATGTCCAAGTCTTTCTAAGTCTACCTTTGCCTTTCTTAACATAAGTCGAACCTAAAATATCTACTCTCCTGATCAGATAATCAGATAGTCGACATTTAATGTGACCAAACTATCTAACATGACTCTATCTAATTTTGTTTGTCACTGGATTACACCAACCCTATCACGGATATAATCATTTTGCATTTCGTCTCTAAGCGTAAAGTCATTCATCCACCTAAGCATTCCATCTCGGCAACACTTAAATTAGTTTCATGCTTCTCTTTTAAATGCCAACATTCAACGCCATAGAGCATTACAGCTCTCACCATCATCTTATAAAATTTTCCTTTCAATTTAAACGGTACTTTTCCATCATACAATAGGCCCAAAGCATTCCTCCACTTCAACCAACCAATTTGAATTCTACTAAAAATATCCCCATCTATATCACCATTACTTTAAACAATAGACCCAAGATATCTAAAGCGTTCACACCTTTTAATAATTTGATCATCCATAATTACAACTCTGTCACAAGAGCTAGTACTACTAAAATTACATTTCATATATTCAATTTTAGTTCTACTCAAACGAAAACCTTTAGACTCCAATGTAGACCTCCATAATTTAAGTTTTTCCTTAGCTTTTTCTCTAGTCTTATCCAGGAGAAGGACATCATGAGCGAAAAGCATACACCAAAGTACAACCTCCTGTAAATGTTCGGTAATAGAATCCATAACTAAGGAAAAAATATATGGGCTTAAAGCCGGTCCTTTCTATAATCCAACTGAAATAGGAAAATATTTGGTCAATCCCCCTTCTATTCGAACACAAATAACAGCTCTAGTATACATATCTTTAATGACTTGAATATAAGTCATATTAACACATTTCTTCTCTAGAACTCCCCAAAGGATATCTCTTGGAACCATATCGTAAGCTTTTTCTAAATCAATAAAAATCATATGTAGATCCTCCTTATTCCCTCTAAACTCCTCTGTCAAACCTATCAATAAATGTATAGCATCCATAGTAGACCATCCCGGCATAAATCCAAATTAATTATGAGAAATCTTTGTAATACATCTTAACCTATGTTCAATTACCCTCTCCCATAATTTGAAAGTATGAAACATCAACTTAATTCCTCTATAATTTGCACACTCATGTGCCTCCCCTTTATTCATAAAAATGGNTAAGGAACTGAGTATTGCCACATCATGTATGCAGTCTACCTGGCTCATGTTGCATTTGGAATTAAGCAAACTTTGGAGCAAAACAGCATCAATATAATTCCACAAGCTCATTCCGGCTCATTATTATACTAGCTTGGCACATACAACAAGTACAAGACGTCTTTCTCCACTCATTGCAAGTTGTTCTATTGAAAATCCTATCTATTTTATTAAGCAATCCTATGCTACCAAAGGTTCGATAAAATCCTATCTATTTTATTAAGTAATCCTATGCTATTAAATCTTAATCAAGCATCAATCATACACCTAAGTTGCAAAAAATTAAAGCAGCAAATGTCTACATCCTGACCTGTAGTTGTAAACATCCAAAAGATTACACTGTTAAAATGAATCAACATCAACTATCAAAATAGTTCCAACCGGTGGATCACACTCCAAAAGATCAAATCAATATAGCTTGGCAACACACAGACACATACACATAAGTAATATTCAACGGTCACAAATTTCAAACCTCAACATGCGAAATAAAGGTTCACTAGCATTAAAGATTTTCTTTACACATAAATATACAAACACATACATGCAATAATAGAAGCTTGATACAAGACCACACAACATGAAAAATTACCTAAGCAAATTTTAAAACTTAAAATAACAACTCAAAAAATCAAAGTAAAATCAATTCCTGCTACTCTTACTCTAGAAGACGCATTACGATAAAATTTTGATCTAAAAAATCAAAGAAAGGTGAGATTTAAATTCAGTAAGTAAATCAGAATGTAAGCAAATAAATAAGGATAGGTGCAAGTTCAAAATGTTAATTACATGATTAAAATAAGCATAAAGCAAGGTTTCTATTTCAATGTTAATAGTGAAGAGTAAAAGACGGATAATATATATGAAGCCTGAAAAAACATGTATTATGAGATGTACGCATCAACGATACTTACAAGTTCAGTAATCTATTAAAAATTCATGCCAAAAAAATTTTTTTTAATGAGATGTATGAAATGAGATAGCACCAAGTCTAAACAGTACAATAACAACAAACCTTTATCGCACTAAGTGGGGTCGGGAACATGAATCCTTCTTCTTCATTGTGTCCTATTGAGTATCATTTTTTCATTTAATTCTAATAAATTAAAATCATTTTTTTATACAATATGCCCAAGTCTTTCTAAGTCTACCATCGTCTTTCTTAACATAAGTCGAACCTAAAACATCTACTCTCCTAACCGGATCATTAGATAGTCAACATTTAATGTGACCAAACTATCTAACATGACTCTATCTGATTTTGTTTGTCACTGGATTACACCAACCCTATCACAGATATAATCATTTTGAATTTCGTCTCTAAGCGTAAAGCCATTCATCCACCTAAGCATTCTCATCTCGGCAACACTTAAATTAGTTTCATGCTTCTCTTTTAAAGGCCAACATTCAATGCCATAGAGCATTGCAGCTCTCACCATCATCTTATAAAATTTTCCTTTCAGTTTAAACGGTACTTTTCTATCATACAATAGGCCCGAAGCATTCCTCCACTTCAACCAACCAACTTGAATTCTACTAAAAATATCCCCATCTATATCACCATCACTTTAAACAATAGACCCAAGATATCTAAAGCGTTCACGCCTTTTAATAATTTGATCATCCATAGTTAAAACTCTGTCACAAGAGCTAGTACTACTAAAATTACATTCCATATATTCAATTTTAGTTCTACTCAAACGAAAACCTTTAAACTCCAATGTAAACCTCCATAATTTAAGTTTTTCCTTAGCTTTTTCTCTAGTCTTATCCGCGAAAAGGATATCATCAGCGAAAAGCATACACCAAAGTACAACCTCCTGTAAATGTTCAGTAAGAGAATCAATAACTAAGGAAAAAATATATGGGCTTAAAGCCGGTCCTTGCTATAGTCCAACTGAGATAGGAAAATATTTGGTCAATTCTCCTATTCAAACACAACTAATAGCTCTAGTATACATATCTTTAATGACTTGAATATAAGTCATATTAACACATTTCTTCTCCAGAACTCCCCAAAGGATATCTCTTGGAACCATATCGTAAGCCTTTTCTAAATCAATAAAAATCATATGTAGATCCTCTTTATTCTCTCTAAACTTCTCTGTCAAACCTATCAATAAATGTATAGCATCCATAGTAGACCGGCCCAGCATAAATCCAAATTAATTATGAGAAATCTTTGTAATACATCTTAACCTATGTTCAATTACCCTCTCCCATAATTTTAAAGTATGAAACATCAACTTAATTCCTCTATAATTTGCACACTCATGTGTCTCCCCTTTATTCATAAAAATGGGGACAATATACTCTTCTTCCATTACTCAGGCATCTTTTTAGTTTTTAAAATAATATTAAAGAGTTCAGCATCCGTGAACAGGCAACCATCGCACTGTAAAAATTGGATAAGTTCGATCTATGGTCATTGAGAACCTCCTAAAAAGAGTTACTAAATTTATCGAGTTGTTACAAAGAATCAAAACGATCATTTATTAAAGGAATCCCTTGTCGGCTTTCTATGAAATATTCATTTGGCCGAGGACTTCCAACCAAGAAACTCTCAAATATCATATATATGTTCACTCTTCAAATGGGATATCATCAGGCCCTAACGACTTTCCATCCTTAGTTTTCTTTAAAGCCTCGACATCTTTTTTTTACTAATGTGAGGATAAAAATCAAATATTTTTTTATTATTAACAATATTAAGATCACTAAAGTCGATCGTATTTTCAAAAAAAACTTCATTAAGAAATTTACCAAAATAACACACCCAGCTATTTTGAATATATTTTTCTATAAAAAACATTTTTTTTAATTTTATTCATCTTTAATACACTTTATTGGAGTAAATTTTTTAACTTTTCTTTTCTCTTTATTTGGTTAGTTTATACACATATTTTTCACCCTTTTAGCATCTACTCTATTATAAATATCACTAAAAGTATAATTTTCAGCATCACAAATTGTTCTCTTTGACTCCCTATGAGTCATTTTATATTTTTCTCAGTTTCCTAAGTTTTTACATTTAAACAAATTTTTATAACATAACTTCTTACACTTTATCTTTTCTTGCACATTAAAGTCGATCTCTGATGTAATCCAACAGAAATGGAAAAATATTTGGTCAATCCTCCTTCAGTTCGAACACAAGTAACAGCTCTAGTATACATATCTTTAATTACTTGAATATAAGTCATATCAACACTTTTCTTTTCAAAAACTCTCCAAAAGATATCTTTTGGAACATTATCGTAAGCTTTTTCTAAATCAATAAAAATCAAATGTAAATTCTCCTTATTATCTCTAAATTTCTCCATCAAACCTCTCAATAAATGTATAGCTTCCATAGTAGACCTATCCGGCATAAATCCAAATTGATTATGAGAAATCTTTGTAAAACCTGCTCGACATAAATCCACATTGATTATGACAAATCTTTGTAATACGTCTTAACCTATGTTCAATTACCCTCTCCCATAATTTTAGTATGACACATCAACTTAATTGCTCTATAATTTGCACAATATCTTGTGCATCTCCTTTATTCTTAAAAATGGAGACTAAAGTACTCTTCCTCCACTCCTCATAGGACAAAAATTAAACCAATAGATTATTTTTAGATGAAGAGAAGATAAACAAGTTCCATATTACAATTAAATTGTGAGATTAATCATAATATTTTTCTCAATAGAAAATATATTAAAAATTATTATGAAGGATGATGAGTTCTGAGCAAAGAGAAGAAACATAAATATTAATAGAAGTAATTGAAATATTTTAATTCTCTTTTAACTTTTATTTAATGATATTCTTAAAATTATTTTCGAACAATCGCAAATATTATAGAATAGAATCAAGAGATTATAAATATTAAAATTTTGTGTTCAACTATAAAAATAAGATTACAATATATGAGAGAAAACAAAATGAGAAGATTAATTAATAAAATACTTTTACTGTACAATCAACAGAAAATAAATATTTTTATTAAAGATAAATGAACTGCTCATGGACTCCATCATAGAGTTTAACACATTATAGATTTACATTGTTTTTGTGTTTTTGCTTGAATCCTTCTACGTGGGGTCGGCTACATGAATCCTTTTTCTCCATTGCGTCCTATTTAGTGTCATATTTTCATTTAGTTNCGAGTTCTGAGCAAGGAGAAGAAACATAAATATTAATAGAAGTAATTGAAATAATTTAATTCTCTTTTAACTTTTATTTAATGAAAGATATTCTTAAAATTATTTTTGAACAATGCAAATATTATAGAAGAGAATCAAGAGATTATAAATATTAAAATTTTGTGTTCAACTATAAAAATAAGATTACAATATATGAGAGAAAACAAATGAGAAGATTTATTAATAAAATACTTTTACTGTACAATTAACAGAAAATAAATATTTTTATTAAAGATAAATGAACTGCTCGTGGACTCCATCATAGAGTTTAACACATTATAGATTTACATTATTTTTTAGATGAAGTATTTATTTTTTAGAAGAAATATTCTATAAAATCACTGGAATGCAACTTCAAATATTACATAATCATTTTATAAATAAATATTAAAATGCTTTTATCTATCATACATTTGAAGCCATCAAAAAATATAAAATAATAAAAATAAAGTATTTATATTCAGTTGATTTGGTTTCAATAGATTTAATGTTTCTTAATAATTAATTAAAGATTTATATTTTAAATGTACGATCTGATATATAATTTTCAGATTACATAAAGGGAACCCAAAACATCATAATTTACAAATCAAACACCCTCTATCATCCGTTTTTCAAAATCTCACTCAAATATCAAAGGTAGTTTGTTTTAAACCTAGTTTAAATTAGTCAAAACATTGATTTACCAGAACCAGAAATATAGTAAAGCAATAAATCAAGTTGCTTAGTGTGTGGGCCATGTCAGGGCTTAATTCTGATAGCGAAGAGCCAACACCAGCATGTTCCTCTAGTCAACACTCGATAGAGTTAGCTATCTTGACTCGGTAGTGTGAAATGGCTATACTAGGACCCATCCTAGATTTACAGAACTAAGGTGTAAGTCCATGTTGAGGCTACTGTGTCAATAGAAATGACGAAACTTAAAACGGAAAGATGTACCTTTGATGTTCAATGAGTTAGACTGAGTTAAGGGATTTATCTTAACTTGGAATTATTATCCCAAAAGTATTAACCTATATCAGCAGTCGCAGCTATGACTATATCAATGTATTTAATCACATTGTGATGGTGCCCTATAAAACCATAACCCATATTTTTTATTTTATCAAAATCACAATGGTTTGATCGTGGCACACATAAATGCAACAGTTTGATGGTTCAAAAAATCAACTAGGTGCTTGATTTGTAAATAACAATGTTTCTTGTGCTTTGAATGTAATTATCCTATAATTTTCAACCTTAAAAGATATTGAAAGCCTATTAGAATAAATGATACAAGCTAAAAGTCTATATTATATTCTTTTATTTTCAAACTATTGAAATTAACATTAATTTTGTCACTAAGCAAGTGTTGAAAAAAAAATTTACTATAACTAATATAAGAACTTGACTATGAAATAAATTTGAAGATGAGTGGATGATTAAAATTTTAATCATTTATATTGAAATAAAATATATATTGGATAAACTATGTAACATATTCAAAAACTTCGAAAAATGAGGAGCAAAAAATAGTTTTTTTTTTCTCTCAATATTTTTATCAGGGCTAGAGATTAGCATTGACACATTAAACATTTTTTATTTAAAATAAATTAAGATAAGAAAATAACATATATATAACTTATAATGACTTATCATCATATTTTGAAAGTTTTGAATGATCGTATTAATATTGATGCATCTAATGTGTCATTCTAAATATAAATGATTAAGATATCATTTATTCATTGATCTCTAATTATATTTCGTAGTCATATTTTTATAATAATCATAATAGTAAAAACACTTTCAATATTTATTGTAGCAAAGGATAAAGCTAAAACTAGCTTAAACAACTTGAAAAAAAAATGATATGACGCGGCCTTCTCAATATAAATCATTTGTTATGTTAAACTTCTAATATATTTTAAGAATAAAAATTATGCATTTGATTGCATATCAATGATGCAATTTTCAATTGATTAGCAAAAAACATTAGATATATTGGAGTAAACATAATTGAATATAAATGCGTCATTTGATTAATTTATCTTTCTCGAAAATGAAATAGTTTGATCAAATATATGATAGATAATATCAAATTAGTATGTGCCTCTATAAAATAATTATTCAGCTCTTGAAGTTGCATATTAATGACTGTTTAAAATATTTCAACTAAAAATAATATAAATTTATCAAGTATTTAACTTTGCAACGAGGTCGTTCACGAGCAACAAACTTATCAATCATAGAATAAATAACTATTTTTTGCTGAACATAAAATAAAATTAAATAAAATTACTTCATTGATAAAATATTTTTATTTGTTATCTCTAATATTTTACAATCCCGTTTTCTATAATTGAACCAAAAGCATAAATTTAACATTATTTTCATTTTTAATATATAATATTTCTAATAGTCCAAAGTAATTTCATTTTATCAAATTAAGATAAAAAGAGAACTCAAATGCTTATACTATGTCTAATAACATAAAAGTTTATATTTTTTGCTCAAATTTTAAGTCATACTTCATAACAATTTTAATACTTGTGATCGATCTCACAAACGACTCATAATATGAGCTCTAAAAATTCTTATCACGATAATTTTTTTTATTTTGTAATATCTTTTAAAGACTTCTCTTATTATGTTTTTTTAAGTTGATCACAACTTATACATGAGACACCAATCAAATTCATTAAATTTGAAATTATATTAAATAATATAATACTGTGAACATAATTTTTACAACTGATATCAATGCAAATTCAAATTAATGTGAAATATAGTTAATATAAAAAGTAATTTTATCTTCATTCAACAAAAATGCATTCATCTCATTAAATTTTTATATTATACTATTAATTTTATCATAATATTGACAACACAGTTGTAAATGCTCAAACAAAAAGTTGACAAAAATTACTTAGTTTTTACTTTAAGAGAACTAACAAATGTGGCATAAATATATGCAATAAAAAATATATATTCGGTAATTTGATTTTATTTATTCACATAACACAACACAATAGTAATTTCTTCTTTTACAAATATGTCACAAGTTTCATGAACTAAAATAAAAAATATATTTTAAGTTCTTCATAATAAAATATGTTATTACAATGGACGCAGATCTAATAATAATTTTTTTTATTATAAGAAATTCATAATTTTAATTTATTTTTTAAGAATTTTTAGTACAATATTACTATAGCTGCATTATATTGAGGAAAAAATTATATAGGTAAAAAAAAAATTCTTAATTTCAAGATTTCTCTTACTCATTATGTCCTTAAAAAATTAATTATTATATTAAGAAAATCTCACACAATAAACTGAAATATTTAGATAAGCCCGATATTTAGTTATAATACGATCAAATAATTTTTAAAAATTTAACAAAAACTTATAATTTTGTTGTACATTATTATTACCCACAACAACAACAAAGTCTTAATCCCAGCACGTGGGGTCGGCTATTGTACATTATTATTATCACAACAACAATAACAAAGCCTTAATGCCACTACGTGGGGTCGGCTATATGAATCTTTTTTTCTCCATTGCGTCCTATTTAGTGTCATATTTTCATTTAGTTCTAGTAAATTAAGATCATNCTTAAGAAAATCTCACACAATAAACTGAAATATTTAGATAAGCCGGCTATTTTGTTATAATACGATCAAATATTTTTTTTTAAATTTAACAAAAATTTATAATTTTGTTGTACATTATTATTGCCAACAATAACAACAAAGTCTTAATCCCAGCACGTGGGGTCGGCTATTGTACATTATTATTGCCACAACAACAACAACAACAACAAAGCCTTAATCCCACTACGTGGGGTCGGCTATATGAATCTTTTTTTCTTCATTGTGTCCTATTTAGTGTCATATTTTCATTTAGTTCTAGTAAATTAAGATTATTTTTTATACAATAAGCCTAAGTTTTCCTAGGTCTACCTCTGCCTTTTTTAACACAAGTCGAATCTAAAACATCTACTCCTAATTGGATCATCAGATGGTCGACGTTTAATGTGACCAAATCATCTAAGACGACTTTCTCTAATTTTATCCGTCACAAGAGCAACATCAACCCTATCACGGATATATTCATTTTGCATTTTGTCTCTAAGTGTAGAGCCACTCATCCACCTAATCATTCTCATCTCGGCAACATTCAGCGCCATAGAGCATTGCAGGTCTCACCACTGTCTTATAAAATTTTCCTTTCAGTCTAAGCGGTACTTTTCTATCACACAAAAGGCCCGAAGCATTCCTCCACTTCAACCAACTAACTTGAATTCTACTATTAACATCCCCATCTATATCACCATCGCTTTGGACAACGGACCCAAGATATCTAAATCGTTNTATAAGTCATATCAACACCTTTCTTCTCAAGAACTCTCCAAAGGATATCTCTTGAAACCTTATCGTAAGTTTTTTCTAAATCAATAAAAATCAAATGTAGATTCTCCTTATTATCTCTTAACTTTTCCATCAAACCTCTCAATAAATGCATAGCTTCCATAATAGACTTGCACGACATAAATCCAAATTGATTATGAGAAATCTTTGTAATGCGTCTTAACCTATGTTCAATTAACGTCTCCCATAATTTTAAAGTATGACACATCAACTTAATTACTCTATAATTTGCACACTCTTGTGCATCCTTTTTATTATTACCGCAAAACTAAAATTTAATTATGTAGTTTTTTTTTTTCAATTTGAATTTTTATCTATTGAATACTTCATCATCATCCTTGTCTTGCTCATCTATTCTAAGAAAATAGCAACATAGACAATATGCATTATTTTGAGATACACTATAGTCTAACTAATTAGAGAATTTATCAAACTAATTAGAATTAATTTTTATTAAAATTTATTTTTAGAAAAATTATGATTACATGATTGATATGAGTCTCTTATTGAATATATTTATTAAATCTGGTCTTAAATAACTAAACCATACTCTTAACTTGACATGCATGGTCGAACATTCGAAAGAAAATTTTGCAAATCTTATTTTAAATTTTTAATAATTTAATCTTCAAACAACATTTTATTTAATTTTGCTCCTTGTTTTTCTTAATTTTCTTTCCTCTACTTGCTCATAATTTTAAAGTTTTTTTCTTAAAAATCACTTCATATTAAAAATTCTGATAAAATAAATAAAATTCCTCAAAAAATTATATTAAATATTGAAATTTGTAAGCTCCTATTAGATTAAAATCTATAAATAATGATAAAAAAATTAATTAAAACTTATTTTAGTCCAATATTTTAATTTTTTTTATATATTTTTATTATTATACTACAAAACTAAGTAAAATAAAAATATAAATAATTTAATATATCAATTTATGAAGACTTACATTAAAGTGCATAAAATAATAACTAAGAAGTAGTAAACTTAATAAATTTTAATAAAAAAAAATTAATTTATAACTACATTTAAAATATAATGAAATGAAATAATTAAGTATAAAAATAAGATTTAATGATTTACTTCTCATAAAAAAGTGATTTGTTTTAAGCAACAGACTAAGTTTAGGGGGATGAGGGTGGTGACTAGGGTTTGATGCATGGTGTGGTGTGTGCGTGTGGAGAGGGCGCAAATACAATGAGCACTAGGGCATGCGCAAAAAATTAGATCGCGGGTGGGAAGACTGATTTTGTGAAAGTCCCCACCTCTAAATTCATTAGTATTTCCATATGGTGGCACTTTTAAATACACTAACAATTAAAGACCCTAGATAGGTTCGATTAACCAAAATTATTTCCTTAATTGTTAATGTATGTTGATAACCTCAGGTTTTAAGATTATTTGATTTGAATTTTAAATTACTTCCATCATTAAGAAAATACAATAACAATTAAGGATCCTAGATAGGTTTGATTACCCA
>JXCR01140793.1:234018-263684 GCA_002079205.1 Phalaenopsis hybrid cultivar
TGTCACAAGAACAACACCAACCCTATCACGGATATATTCATTTCGCATTTTGTCTCTAAGTGTAAAGCCACTCATCCACCTAATCATTCTCATCTCGGCAACATTCAACGAATCAGCGCCATAGAGCATTGCAGGTCTCACCACCGTCTTATAAAATTTTCCTTTCAGTCTAAGCGGTAATTTTCTATCACACAATAGGCCCGAAGCATTCCTCCACTTCAACCAACTAACTTGAATTCTACTATTAACATCTCCATCTATATCACCATCGCTTTGAACAACAGACCCAAGATATCTAAATTGTTCACGCCTTTTAATAATTTGATCACCTAAAGTCACACTTCTGTCACTAGAGCTACTACAACTAAAATTACATTCCATGTATTCAATTTTAGTCTACTTAAATGAAGGCCTTTAGACTCCAATGTAGACCTCCATAATTCAAGTTTTTTCTAGGTTTTTTCTCTCTTTTTATCCACGAGAAGGATATCATCAGCAAAAAGCATACACCAAGGAACATCCTCCTGTAGATGTCTAGTAAGACCATCCATAACTAAAGCAAAAATATATGGGCTTAAAGTCCATCCCTGATGTAATCCAACAAAAATAGGAAAATATTTGGTCAATCCTCCTTTAGTTTGAACACAAGTAACAGNTTTGGACCTTATCGTAAGCTTTTTCTAAATCAATAAAAATCAAATGTAGATTCTCCTTATTGTCTCTAAATTTCTCCATCAAACCTCTCAATGTAGATTCTCCTTATTGTCTCTAAATTTCTCCATCAAACCTCTCAATAAATGTATAGCTTCCATAGTAGACCTGCCCGGNAAATTTCTCCATCAAACCCCTCAATAAATGTATAGCTTCCATAGACCTGCCCGACATAAATCCAAATTGATTATGAGAAATCTTTGTAAGACCTGCTCGGCATAAATCCAAATTGATTATGAGAAATCTTTCTAATACAACTTAACCTATGTTCAATTACCCTCTCCCATAATTTTAAAGTATGACACANTTCAAAAACTCTCCAAAAGATATCTTTTGGAACATTATCGTAAGCTTTTTCTAAATCAATAAAAATCAAATGTAAATTCTCCTTATTATCTCTAAATTTCTCCATCAAACCTCTCAATAAATGTATAGCTTCCATAGTAGACCTATCCGGCATAAATCCAAATTGATTATGAGAAATCTTTGTAAAACCTGCTCGACATAAATCCACATTGATTATGACAAATCTTTGTAATACGTCTTAACCTATGTTCAATTACCCTCTCCCATAATTTTAGTATGACACATCAACTTAATTGCTCTATAATTTGCACAATATCTTGTGCATCTCCTTTATTCTTAAAAATGGAGACTAAAGTACTCTTCCTCCACTCCTCATAGGACAAAAATTAAACCAATAGATTATTTTTAGATGAAGAGAAGATAAACAAGTTCNATCTCGTGCATCCCCTTTATTCTTAAAAATGGGGACTAAAATACTTTTCCTCCACTCCTCATAGGACAAAAATTAAACCAATAGATTATTTTTAGATGAAGAGAAGATAAACAAGTTCCATATTACAATTAAATTGTGAGATTAATCATAATATTTTTCTCAATAGTAAATATATTAAAAATTATTATGAAGGATGATGAGTTCTGAGCAAAGAGAAGAAACATAAATATTAATAGAAGTAATTGAAATATTTTAATTCTCTTTTAACTTNGTCCCCTTTATTCTTAAAAATGGGGACTAAAATACTCTTCCTCCACTCCTCATAGGCAAAAATTAAACCAATAGATTATTTTTAGAATGAAGAGAAGATAAACAAGTTCCATATTACGAGTAAATTGTGAGATTAATCATAATATTTTTCTCAATAGAAAATATATTAAAAATTATTATGAAGGATGACGAGTTCTGAGCAAAGAGAAGAAACATAAATATTAATAGAAGTAATTGAAATATTTTAATTCTCTTTTAAATTTTATTTAATGAAAGATATTCTTAAAATTATTTTTGAACAATCGCAAATATTATAGAAGAGAATCAAGAGATTATAAATATTAAAATTTTGTGTTCAACTATAAAAATAAGATTACAATATATGAGAGAAAACAAATGAGAACATTTATCAATAAAATACTTTTACTGTACAATCAACAGAAAATAAAAATATTTTTATCAAAGATAAATGAACTGCTCGTGAACTCCATCATAGAGTTTAACACATTATAATTTAAATTATTTTTTAGATGAAGTACTTATTTTTTAGAAAAGATATTCTATAAAATCACTGAAATGCAACTTCAAATATTACATAATCATTTTATAAATAAATATTAAAGTGCTTTTATCTATCATACATTTGAAGCCATAAAAAAATATAAAATAATAAAAATAAAGTATTTATATTCAGCTGATTTGGTTTCAGTAGATTTAATGTTTCTTGATAATTAATTAAAGATTTATATTTTAAATGTACGATCTGATATATAATTTTCGGGTTACATAGAGGGGACCCAAAACATTGTAATTTACAAATCAAACACCCTCTATCATCCGTTTTTCAAAATCTCACTCAAATATCAAAGGTGATTTGTTTTAAACCTAGTTTAAATTAGTCAAACATTGATTTACCATACCCAGAAATATAGTAAAAGCAATAAATCAAGTTGCTTAGTGTGTGGGCCATGACAGGGCTTAATTCTGATAGTGAAGAGCCAACACCAGCATGTTCCTCTAGTCAACACTCAATAGAGTTAGCGATCCTGACTCGGTAGTGTGAAATGGCTATACTAGGACCCATCCTAGATTTACAGAACTAAGGTGTAAGTCCATGTTGAGGCAACTGTGTCGACAGAAATGACGAAACTGAAAACGGAAAGATGTGCCTTCGATGTTCAATGAGTTAGACTGAGTTAAAGGATTTATCTTAACTCGAAATTATTATCCCAAAAGTATTAACCTATATCAGCAGCCGCAGTTGTGACTATATCAATGTACTTAATCACATTGTGATGGTGCCCTATAAAACCACAACCCATATTTTTTTATTTTTATCAAAATCACAATGGTCTGATCGTGACACACGTAAATGCATCAGTTTGATGGTTCAAAAAATCAACTAGGTGCTTGATTTGTAAATAACAATGTTTCTTGTGCTTTGAATGTAATTATCCTATAATTTTCAACCTTAAAAGATATTGAAAGTCTATTAGAATAAATGATCCAGGCTAAAAGTCTATAGTATATTCTTTTATTTTCAAACCATTAAAATTAGCATTAATTTTGTTACTAAGCAAGTGTTGAAAAAAAAATTTACTATAACTAATATACGAACTTGACTATGAAATAAAATTGAAGATGAGTGGATGAATAGTATTTTAATCATTTATATTGAAAAAATATATATATTGGATAAACTATGTAACATATTCAAAAACTTCGAAAAATGAGGAGCAAAAAGTAGTTTTTTTTCTCTCAATATTTTTATCAGGGCTTAGCATTGACACATTAAACATTTTTTTATTAAAAGAAATTAAGATAAGAAAATAAAATATATAATGATAAAAATATATATAACTTATAATGACTTATCATCATATTTTGAAAGTGTTGAATGATCGTATTAATATTGATACATCTAATATGTCATTCTAAATATAAATGATTAAGATATCATTTATTCATTGATCTCTAATTATATTTCGTAGTCATATTTTTATAATAATCATAATAGTAAAAACACTTTCAATATTTATTGTAGCAATGGATAAAGCTAAAACTAGCTTAAACAACTTGAAAATAAAATGATATGACGCAGCCTTCTCAATATAAATCATTTGTTATGTTAAACTTCTAATATATTTTAAGAATAAAAATTATGCATTTGATTGCATATCAATGATGCAATTTTCAATTGATTATCAAAAACATTAGATCTATTGGAATAAACATAATTGAATATACATGCGTCATTTTATTAATTTATCTTTCTCAAAAATGAAATAGTTTGATCAAATATATGATAGATAAGATCAAATTAGTATGGACCTCTATAAAATAATTATTCAGTTCTTGAAGTTGCATATTAATGACTGTTTAAAATATTTCAACTAAAAATAATATAAATTTATCAAGTATTTAACTTTGCAACGAGGTCATTCACGAGCAACAAACTTATCAATCATAGAATAAATAACTATTTTTTGCTGATCATAAAATAAAATTAAATAAAATTACTTCGTTGATAAAATATTTTTATTGATAAAATGTTTGGGCTTTAATTTGAATTCTACTATTAACATCCTCATGTATATCACCATCGCTTTAAACAACAGACCCAAGACATCTAAATCGTTCACACCTTTTAATAATTTGATCACCTAAAGTCACACTTCTGTCACTAGAGCTACTACTAAAATTACATTCCATGTATTTAGTTTTAGTCTACTTAAATGAAGGCCTTTAGACTCCAATGTAGACCTCTATAATTCAAGTTTTTCCTGGGTTTTTTCTCTCATTTTATCCACGATAAGGATATCATCAGCAAAAAGCATACACCAAGGTACATCCTCTTGTAGATGTCTAGTAAGATCATCCATAACTAAAGCAAAAATATATGGGCTTAAAGTCGATCCCTGATGTAATCCAACAGAAATAGGAAAATATTTGGTCAATCCTCCTTCAGGTTGAACACAAGTAACAGCTCTAGTTTATATATCTTTAATGACTTAAATATAAGTCATATCAACACATTTCTTCTCAAGAACTCTCCAAAGGATAACAACTCTAGTATACATATCTTTAATGATTTGAATATAAGTCATATCAACACATTTCTTCTCGAGAACTCTCCAAAGGATTAAATGACTTGAATATAAGTCATATCAACATATTTCTTCTCGAGAACTCTCCAAAGGATATCTCATGAAACCTTATCGTAAGCTTTTTCTAAATCAATAAAAATCAAATGTAGATTCTCCTTATTATATCTAAACTTCTCCATCAAACCTCTCAATAAATGTATAGCTTCCATAGTAGACCTGCCCGACATAATGAACTTCTCCATCAAACTTCTCAATAAATGTATAGCTTCCATAGTAGACCTGCCCGACATAAAGACTTTATCGTAAGCTTTTTCTAAATCAATAAAAATCAAATGTAGATTCTCCTTATTATCTCTTTCCATCAAACCTCACAATGAATGCATAGCTTCCATAATAGACCTGCACGACATAAATCCAAATTGATTATGAGAAATCTTCGTAATGCGTCTTAACCTATGTTCAATTAACCTCTCCCATAATTTTAAAGTATGACACATCAACTTAATTCCTCTATAAGTTTGTGATGCGTCTTAACCTATGTTCAATTACCCTCTCCCATAATTTTAAAATATGACACATCAACTTAATTCCTCTATAATTTGCGCTTTTGGGCCATCTTTTTTATTATTACCGCAAAACTAAAATTTAAATTATGTAGTTTTTTTTTTTTTCAATTTGAATTTTTATCTATTGAATACTTCATCATCATCCTTATCTTGATCATCTATTCTAAAAAAAATAGCAACATAGACAATATGCATTATTTTGAGATACACTATAGTCTAACTAATTAGAAAATTTATCAAACTAATTAGAATTAATTTTTATTAAAATTTATTTTTAGAAAAATTATGATTACATGATTGATATGAATCTCTTATTGAATATATTTATTAAATTTTGTCTTAAATAATTAAACTATACTCTTAACTTGACATGCATAGCCGAACATTCGAGAGAAAATTTTGCAAATCTTATTTTAAATTTTTAATGATTTAATCTTCAAACAACATTTTCTTTAATTTTGCTCCTTGTTTTTCTTAATTTTCTTTCCTCTACTTGCTCATAATTTTAATATTTTTTTCTTAAAAATCACTTCATAATAAAAATTCTGATAAAATANAACCCACAATTTATCTGTATAGATTTGATCCTTCAACCAGCACTACAATCATACAATCTACAAGTTTACATTAAACAACAAATAATGCACCCCAAATTATTACTTGCATCAAGCATAGTTTGAGGGTGCAAATAAAAATGATAAATTTATGCCTTCCTCTTTAGTTATTCAAAACTACTTATCAAGTTTTCTTCTTGCATGGTCACACCTAGGTATAACATACCAGTATACAGTCACTCAAATCTAATGAAATCTCACATTGTTGACTTGAGAGCGTAAAGCTTGGGGGAACTATTAAATTTGCAAGCTTTGGGTTGCTCACAGCCTCGTTAGGGATTCAATCTCAAATTTTATTATAAACAGGAAAAGAAACTCTTGATAGGGGCTATATGGTAACGATTTTAGAGCTGGATTTATCCAGAATCTTCCCAGACGGTCAATTTGGACAAAATAAATCCGTGAATTTGATAAATCCGGATTTCACGGATTTCGGCCGTAAATCCCGCATTTACTAGATTATATGAATCGGCAGATTTAGTAAATTGGAGACGGGCGATTCACGCAAAAAAGAAGATGTGAAGTTACCTTCCTCCAGGTTTCGGGTGGGAGCGGAGCGGAAGTAGGAGAAAGATGGGANGTGAACTATTAAATTTGCAAGTTTAGGGTTGTTCAAAGCCTCGTTAGGGATTCAATCTCAAATTTTATTATAAACAGGAAAAGAAACTCTTGATAGGGGCTATATGGTAACGATTTTAGAGCTGGATTTACCCAGAATCTTGCCAGACGGTCAATTTGGACAAAATAAATCCGTGAATTTGATAATTCCGGATTTGACAGATTTCGGCCGTAAATCCCGCATTTACTAGATTATATGAATCGGCGGATTTAGTAAATCGGAGACGGGCGATTCACGCAAAAAAGAAGACGTGAAGTTACCTTCCTCCAGGTTTCGGGTGGGAGCGGAGCGGAAGTAGGAGAAAGATGGGAGTTTCGGGTCTCTGTACGCCACGATCCAGTCTTTGCCTTCCCAGTTAACTCTATCGCGAGAGTTCGGTCACGAAGGCATTCGTTTTGAGTGAAACGGGTAGGTAGAGGGACATAAGCTGGGAAGAGAGGGAGCTTGGACGAAACCGGGAGAAGAGAGGGTGGAGTTGAGGGTTTGAAATGAGAGAGGTTTTAATTTATTTTTATTTAAGCTAACTTTATTAATGTAATTAATTTATAATTAGTAAATAATTCATATATTATCAATTTAGTTATAATTAAATAAACTTATATATAATTATTTAATAGCTTATTAATGTACAAAAANTCCATAAGCGAGGGGTTTGGGAAGAGAGGGAGCTTGGACGAAACCGGGAGAACGAGACGATGGAGCCGAGGGTTTGAAATGAGAGAGGTTTTAATTTATTTTTATTTAAGCTAATTTTATTAATGTAATTAATTAATAATTAGTAAATAATTCATATATTATCAATTTAGTTATAATTAAATAAATTTATATATAATTATTTAATAGCTTATTATTGTACAANAGAGAAGGAGAGGATGGAGTCGAGGGTTTGAAATGAGAGAGGTTTTAATTTATTTTTATTAAGCTAATTTTATTAATGTAATTAATTAATAATTAGTAAATACTTCATATATTATCAATTTAGTTATAATTAAATAAATTTATATATAATTATTTAATAGCTTATTATTGTACAAAAAAAAATTTAAAACTTAAATTTTTTAATAAAATTATAAGAAGTTTTTATTAATATAATTAATAATTAATTAATATAAATTATTCCATAATAACTAATTAGTTTAATAATATTTTTGTTAATAATTAACTAATATAATTAGAAATTAAATTTAGATTGAATTTAATTAAAGTTAATATTTATTTTGAATTATAATAAAAAAATTTAAATTTTAATTATATTTTTTTATATTAAATATAATATTCTTTTAAAATCTTGTTTAAAGTTGCCAAACAGTTTGATATGATTTAACTAGATTAAGTCAGTTAACAAATAATTTTTGGATTTAACTCTTCCATAATTTACTAAATATGAATGTATAAGATTTATTAATNAGATTGAATTTAATTAAAATTAATATTTATTTTGAATCATAATAAAAAAAATTATATTTTAATTATATTTTTTATATTAAATATAATATCCTTTTAAAATATTGTTTAAAGTTACCAAACAGTTTGATATGATTTAACTAGATTAACTCAGTTAACAAATAATTTTTGGATTTAACTCTTCCATAATTTACTAAATATGAATGTATAAGATTTATTAATTCCCACTAACTTAAATCTAATTGGTTGCCATGCAGATCCTTAATTATTCATTAAGCTAGGTTTTAATGTTTTTCTCCTAAAATATAATGTTATAGCTGTATTTAGCCTTCCATAAGTTAAACATGTACTAAGGGTGTGTTTAGTGTGGCTTATGTTTTTGCAAAAAAAATAACTATAAAGCTGCTTATTAGAGAAGCAGTTTCTCAGGTGCTGTCAGAAAGTTGTTACGTTGCTGATAAAAAGTAGGAGCTTGTATGGATTATTTGTTGTATTGCAATTATTTCTGATGAAAATGATTGTTTTGCCCGTATATATGTAATATATCAAAATAACAACAATTTTCAAAATAATTATAACAGAATAACATAAACAGTTTTTGTTACACCAAAAAATTTGGTGGAGTGCAAAAATACTCCAATACATAAAAAAACTAATCAAGAATTACTGTATATAAGTACAATTACAATGACAACCAACATAACCAGCAACCCTAAAATAATGTTTGCTTTTATGTCCTGACGATCAAGTCTTCAGAATAATCTCCCATCCATGGCAACATCTCTCTTGACCTGATTACTGTCTTGAGTGAAGTTATTTGTGTCATTAATCTAACGAAAATAATTGTAATTTTCACATCTCATATTTCTGGTGCAACAGTAAAATCTCCTCTCATAGCTGCTTTCCTTCTTGATTGGTAATCAACACACCATGTGCCACAGTGACAGGATGTAACTCTTGAAGTATCTGATGCTCTTGAACTCATATTTCTTATTATTATAATATATCATGGCTTCAATTGACAAAAAAAAAAAAGATACGTGACAAAACTATTAAAAAAAATAAGCAGTTTTACAATAAAATGTATAAGTGGCAACAACAAGCAAATTGATCGATTAACATTAGAACTTGAATATATTAAACAACTCCAACATAAATTTTCAAAAAAGAGAGCAGTGCACATATATATACCCATGCATAACTTCTCCAAATTCAACAGAAGACCAATGAAAGTTGATAACCATATCTGACATCTAACATTCACGTTTGCATCAGCACAAAGACACTCTCAATGGTATAATTTTTCAAAAAAACAAAAAACAAAAACAAACAAACTGTGTTTAAATTTCTCTCCAGAAAATGATTCTTTGCATTGAAGAATAGGTTAGATCAATCAAATTGACAATCTAACATCAGAACTTGAATATATAAAATAGCTTCAACATAATTTTTTAAATAACACAATAATGCACCCAAATTTTTCCTTCCATAACTTCTCTTGATTGAACTGGAGGCCAATGGAAGTTGATAACCGTATCTGGTATCTAACATTCACATTTGCATCAACACAAAGATACTTCCAATAGTATAATTTAAAAATAAATAAAGAAATTGTGCTTAGATTTCTCTCCATAAAATGATTCTCAATATTGAAGAAAAGGCTAGATTAATCAAATCTACAATCTAACATCAGAACTTGAATATATAAAACAACTCCAACAAAAATTTTCAAATAACACAACAATGCACATAACATCTCTCCTTCCATAGTTTCTCCGAATTGAGTAGAAGGGAAATAGAATCTGTCAACTTATCAAGCATCTAACTTTCACATTTGCATAAGCACAAAGGCATTTCCCATTATATAAATTTTCAAAAAAACAAACTGTGCTCAAATTTTCCTTCAAAAAAATGTTTCTCTGGATTGAAGATGTAAAGCAAGAAAATTAGAAATCTAACATCAAACCTTAAATATATAAAACAACTACAACATAAATTTTCAAAAAAAAAAAAACAACAGTGCACATATATCTCTCCTTCCATAATGAGCAGGAGGGAGATAAAAGCTAATAGCATATATGACATCTAACATTCACGTTTGCATAAGCACGAAAGCATTCCCAATGGAATAATTTAAATATATATATATATATATATATGGTCAAATTTCTCTCCATAAAATATTTTTTTGGATTGAAGAAAAGACAATAGCAAGCAATTTGACCATCTAACATCAGAACTTGAATGTATAAAACAGATTGAACATAAATTTTTCAAAAAACAACAGTGCACATGTATCTTTCATTCCATAACTTCTCCTGATTGAGCAGAGGAAAATGGAAGGTGATAACTTATTTGACATCTAGTATTCATGTTTGCATCAGAACAGAGACTTTTTCAATGGTATAATTTTTCAAATAAAAATAACTATTGCTCAAATTTCTATCTAGAAAATATTTTTCTAGATTGATGAAGAGGGAATGAAATATTATTGATTTTTAAAAAATAATAATTAAATTAAAACAAAAAGTAACTACACCATCCAGTCGATTTCTAAAAACTACTTGTGCGCTTCTACGGGGGAAGTCATGAAGAAAAAATCCTTCTCTTCACGGTTCATGGATGGGAACTACACCACCCAGTCAGTTTCTAAAAACTGCTTACACTAAAATTTGTATGCAAGTGACACACATCAAGTGCTGCGAAGCAAGTGCGACTCATGCACGTATATGTGGCGTATCAGTAGTATCAAGATTTGAGTTCGGTTGTTTATCCCACATGGAATGAGATGAATTCTAAATAAATGTTCTAACCTACAATTTTCAGCCTAAGCTTGAAGATTTTAATTTGCTAGTTCAATTTTAAACCTATTTAAAAACTATTAAAAATTATTCTATCCTAACAAGCAAAAAAGATTCTTTTATAAATTAGAGGTTGAGAATTCCCTCTCTAATTGATCAAGCAATGGATATGACTAAGGATTAGATATAAAAATCAATGTCAATCAGGAGAAAAAATCTTCAGTGTCCCCTTTCAGTGGTCTAAGGAAGAATAGCAGCCTTAAGTTTAGTTCCCTAATACTCTTGAGCGGCTCATAAAAAAATGTCTCTTAGAAGATTGAATGAATCCAATGACAATATCTCTATTCTAATGAATTCAAGTTGTTAACTCTTTTATTCTATAAAGAATCCTTCCGCACAACAATATTCACAAAATATTTAAACAATCAACAGACCATGCAGATAATAAATTAAGTTTTCAAGTTAAAAAAATACTTCTAAACTCAAATTAAAGCCCAAAAAATCCCAAATTTCCTTTCATATCCAAGCACCATCTTAATTGATGAGAAAAATAAGATAACCACTCGCTATTCAGGACAAAAATCATCAAAGCAAACTTAATTTTATGCATAAACTTCAAAATCAAAGTCTTTACATATAAAATCTGAAAAAAAATAAGATGTAAACATGTTTATCTCCTTCACAAGTAAGTAGGTGGAGGATGTCACTAATAGCAAACAATCAGCCTTCTCAATCCTCCCAACTCTCTTTTCCTCTCTTATCATCTCCTTTCAAGTTGTATGACCTTCTCCTCCAGAATTCTCTCTCATAAATGACACAAGAAAAATGGTGAAAAGCCCAAAAAATTTCATCTCCATGCTTTTCTACATTCCTTCCCCTTCACTCAAATTCAGAATCATCATAACTGCCAAAATCAGGTTTGGGGGCCTAGGTGCCATTTACTTGAAAATATTTTCACATAGACTGCGCCATATTAAAACGATCGCGACACTTATGCACTAATAACAACACTTAGATGCCCAATGAGCACGCCAACTTTCTATCTTCTAAGGATGTTTGCTCAATTTAAGAGAGTATTGGCATCCCAATAACCAAATTTTGCTCCAATCTCCAATCTGATCTAATTTGATTCTTGTTCGTCTCCTTTTCTACTACAACTAACAAAAACAACATAAAATATTCCTCAAAGTGCAATTTTTATCATATAAAACACAGAAATACAAATAACAACAATTGTCAATTTATCAACATATTAAAATCTCACAAACTTAATTGTTACTTAACAATAAAACATAAGCATTTGATCTTATTGTACATAATAGAAATGGATTTTTATAAGTGATCGCCTACAATCAAACTTTCAAAGATACCTAGTCAGTAAATAAAATCCCTCTATTGAATTATTCTAAAACATGTGCTTCATGAAGCTATGAACTCTTCAAATGTTAGTTAATCTCATATTCAGTTCAACGGATTTAATAACTGCTAAGCTAATGCAGTCTAAATGTCAAATTCTAAAAATTTAGTCCTCCATCAAGTGACATGCTAATAATTCATAAATATATAAACAAAATTAAATTGAAAAATGTTATGGAGTTTTTAAGTTTAAAAAAATAGTGGCAAAACTAATTTTCGTTAAGGCTTCTCAAACTTCTCTTCGATATTTTTTATTTATAACTTTTTCCATTTTATTTTATTTTCTTTCTTTCTATAGGATGAATATTATCAATCCTATTCTTTTTAGATAGTCCCTGTTATCAATCTTATATCTCGATTAGTCTTTTAATGTTTTTGAATTTTATTACAATCCCCTTAAGCTAAAATAATACAACATCTTTTAATTAAAAATTCATAAGTTATAAATTATTAACATAGAATTCAAATGAGATGGAGGCTAAATTTTCAAAAAGATACACATCTAGCTACAATTAATTGACCAATTAACCAAATCTTCTTAAAAATTGAATAGGATGATTAAATAATCATTTGTTGAATTTTAAAGATCATTCTGCATCTAGTTCAGTTTAATTCAAAAAGAATCTAATCGTTATATAACTATGTACCTTCTTCTATCATGATTATAGCGTCCCAAATTCAATCCGCTCTACCTATGTCAAAAAGTGTCAAATTATAATATTTTGGGTATAAAGGAACAAAAATTAACAACATTCATCCCCCCACATTTAATTACATGCAAATACAAAAAAAAACATGATGAAAACATAAAAAACAACGCAACAATAATTACCTGACACTTCTACAAGCCAATAGTTCAACAACAATGAATATAAATAGAATCAACATCAATAACACATAAAAATACATCAACGCTTTAACTGAAGATACATAAAGGCGTTCAAATATATTTCAACAATTAAAATCCAACAACAACAAATAACATAAATGAAAGCCTATATCAAAGTACAACAAGAAATATTATAACCAAAACATAACTCAGCATCAACAAGAACAAATCAAATAGTAAGAGAAGCAGCAAAGTCAACAAAACCATCTAAGGTGCGATCAAATCAATCATCCTATGCATCTCCTTCATCTTCTTCTCCTTATTCTCATTCCTTCTCCCGGTCTTCTTCCACAGGCTAGCGGGTGTTCTCATGAGGCAAATTAGGAGAGTAAGTTGGAAAAACAATTGTATTATCTTCTCATAACCACTCGTTCCTCCAATACAACTCCAACTGAGGGGCCTTAAAACTATCAATCTAATCGAATTGGCTTTTGTTTCGTTAATCCATATGTGTCACCCGGTCAGCCAAATCATACATCTTTGTCTGGATAATAGCAGTATCAACCTCTAGTCTATCGAGATGCCCAACAATTGAAGTCATAGAAGCAGAGGGATGAGACCTAGGGGTACAAGAATAAGGAAGGGAGGAACTTTTTCCTCGCCCAAAAACCTCATGTAGACTATAAACCCCAATATTTCATTTGGAAATAGGTTTTCAGGGGTTGGAGCTGCTCCTCCCAACTCTCATAAGCAACACCAGAATTTTGGCACAGAGTAAAAACAATAGAAGGGTGACCAAGACCGAATGTAGACCCCCTGTAATATTTTTAATGGAATGATTGATAAGGAATCCTACATCAATGAATTTTTCTGTTTGAATACAAAAGTTCAAAGGGCCCTGTCCTTAGTCACTTCACTTAGATTTGTAGAAAGTAAAAGCTTGACAGATATAAAGTAATGCTAAACTTTGGAAACAATAGTCAAAGCATAAGAAGAAAAATTATTTTTTATATGGTTTCTAACCTTCCAAGTTCCCTTCACAGCAGCCAAAATGTTGATAATTTCTACCAAGTTAGAATCAACATGAGTAAAATGGTTGTAGAAACTATCAGGAAAATCTTGCAATGAATGCAAAAAATTAATTCTGGTAAATGAAGAGTCAACTTGCTTCCTTCTAACAAAGACAAAATGAGTTGAAGCTTCAGGCAAATTAGCAAAAAGTTCCTGAACAACAAGAATCATCGCAATATCAGTCTGAAAGCAGAAAGCCTTTCAATCTTTCTTGTCGATCATAGATCCCACAACACCTCCTGGGTTCTTAAAACCTCTACCAAGAATAAATTCATTTGATACCAATAAATCATTGTATCGTTCTTCAGCTTTTGAGGTAACAAATTTCTTGTTATTGAAGGATGATTTTGACTTTCTGTCTTTTGCTCTAGGTGTCATGGAAAAATGCAGAACAGATTCAAACTAATGAAGAGCAAAGCAAGCATATTGAAGCTCGACATGCAAATCTTCATGTTTCAATGAGTAAATCACAACAAAAAACTCAGATCATAGGCTCAAAACTCATAAATCATTGACCAAACCTAAGATCACAACAAAGAACTTAAAAATCATCAACCCAACTCAATATCTCAACCTAAGATCCCAACAATCACCCAAGAAGAAGAAGGAAAAAGATTCTTGTATAAATCAGAGGTTCAAAATTCCCTTTTTAAATTGATCAAGTGATGGGTATGACTAAGGATTATATTTAAAAATCAGTGTGACTTAGGAGAAAAATTCCTCCTTATCCCCTTCCAGTGGTCTAAGGAAGAATAGCAGTCTTAAGTTTAGTTCCCTAATACTCTTAAACCGCTCATAAGAAAATGTCTCCTAGAAGATTGCATAAATCCAAAAATAATATGCCTGATTTCAATGAATTCATGTTGTCAACTCTTTTGTCACATAAAAAATCCTTCTGGACATTAATATTCACAAATTTTTTTAACAATCAACTGGACAAGTAAAAGGTAAATTAAGTTTTCAAGTTAACAAAACACTTCTAAACTCAAATTAAAGCCCAAACAATCTCAAATCCTTTGTCATATCCAATCACTATCTCAATTGCAGAGAAAAATAAGATAACTACACACCATTCATGACAAAAATCATCAAATCAAACTTAGTTTTATGCATAAACTTCAAAACCAAAGCCTTTACACGTAAATATGAAGAAAATACAATGTTAAGACACTTATCTCCTTCACAAGTTAATAGTTTGAGAATGTCACTAACAACAAACAATCCCAGTTTCCTTGCAAGTTGTGTGCCATTTTCCTCCAAAATTCTCTCTCATAAATGACAGAACAAAAATGGTGAAAAGCCTCAAAATTTTCCTCTCCATGATTTTTATATTCCTTCCCCTTCACTCAAATTTAGAACTGTCATAGCTGTCAAATTCAGGTTCAGACGTTCGGGCGCCTAGTGACTGGCGCTTAGGCACCATTTACTTGAAAATATTTCCACATAGAACATAGCCATGGTGCCACAATCGCAGCGCATAGGTGCTAATAGCAGTGCTGAGGCGCCCAATGAACAACACCAACTTTCTATCTTCTGGGAATTTTTGCTCAATTTACAAGAGTTCCATCTCCTAGGCACCGGTGGCTAGAAACCTAGGTGCCTAATGACCAAATTTTGCTCCAATCTTCAATCTGATCCAGTTCGATTTCCGTTCGTCCCCTGCCCTGCTATAACCTACAAAAAACAACATAAAACCTTCAATGTGCAATTTTTATCATATAAAACACAAAAATACAAATAACAACAATTGCCAAATTATCAACATATCAACAAGTTATTTAATTTAATTCATTTTTTTTTTTTGTAAATCATATAAATGACCTTAAGGCACTAAATGATCTAGCTATAATAGCTTAAATATATGAATTATAAAAGCTCGCGTTGCTCCAGCCAAAATAATAAATATTTAAATACTACGTCCGAGAACGTTACGTGGGCTAATCGGGTCGCCTTATCTATAGGATGAGATTAAGTCTCATCCCACTAGTTTAATTATCCTCCTCACGATGACTAGAGTTGATGAGTCTAGTAATTTCAAAATAAATGTTCAAATCCTAAAATAAGAATTTACAGGTCCAAATCACCTAGTCTAATCCTCGTACTTATAAGGGTAGGAGTTTACATGAGTAAGGTGTTTTATCGCAAGGAGTAAGCAGTAATCGATGGTGATTGACGGCTGTTGACGAGTGGTGGTTGTCAATAGTCGACGACGGTCGATGACAATAGGAGCAGGAAGGGTTCGTCAGATCGTCGGTGCATAATTGATGTTTGACTTCAGCTCCTCCAAATTTCAGCCTTCTTTAGGCTTCAACCTCTAAACCCCCTTTCATGAAGGAGGTAGAACTCTATTTATAGTCAATGTTGCAATAAAGAAAGAATCCATATCGCTTTTAATAAGAAGGCCAGAGAGAACCTCTCGATGGACATTTTAGTGTCTTAATAATGACATAATTGAATGAACTTGGGCTCATCGAATTCATCATGTCGATACACTCGATTTTACTAGAAGCTTGTTAAATTTAAAATCTGTTTAAACTTTCAATTATGCCCAAAAAAACTTCTAAATGTAGTTTAACAAATTGCTCTATACATAATTTGACTCGAATTGAACTGATTTTGATACCATTGGGTTCGTCTCATCGAGTTTGTCAGTTTGACTGTATGTTTAATAAAATCAAGATTTTGGATGACTCTTAATCGAAGTTTGAACATATCTTACTTAAAAAATTATCAAGATATATAAGCCCTACCTTGAGATTTGTGCAAGAAGTTAGATAATTTGTGGATGTCATATCAAGAGATATTGATAACTCATTATTCATTTTAAAACTTATTAGCAAATATCAAAATAAACAATTATCAATTTCGGTTGTGATCCCACTTCGGCTGCTCTTAAATCCATGTCTGATATTCTTACAAGATTTTCCAATGGTATCCCTACAAAGAAAGAACTCATAATTCATTATTTTACAAATCTAAAGTAAATGCAGCCAGATTGCTGGGTGACATAGCACATCAATTGAAAAATAAATTAAAGAATTCCAAGAGTCAAAATTTAGGGGCTCACATTGCAGCNAATCCCACTTCGGCTGTTCTTAAATCCATGCCTGATAGTCTTACAAGTTTTTCCAATGGTATCCCTACAAAGAGAGAACTCATAATTCATTATTTTACAAATCTAAAGTAAATGCAGCCAAATTGCTGGATGACATAGCACATCAATTGAAAAATAAATTAAAGAATTCCAAGAGTCAAAATTTAGGGGCTCACATTGCAGCAAGAGGCCTGAATCAAACCCATTCACTTGAGCTCCAAATACAACAAATTCAATTGCCCCCAAATCAACAAGTTAGCATACAAAAGAGTAATATAATCATCATCTCCTTTTCTTCAACAACGAGTCCGCCCGCAAGAAAATCTTGTCAATCTCATCTAATTCTGCAATGTTCAGATCCTTCCCTCCAAATCCACCTCTCTTAGCAGCAGCAGATATCCGACGTAGATGCTCCTGAAAATCTTCAGCAGCTCCATCATCTTCTGAAGGAAACCTCTCCAATCCATCCAAATATAGAGGGCGCGAATCTTTCTCCTCCATTCCCCCATCAGAATCCGTTTCAAAAATATCAGAAAGATTTTCTGATTCTGAAAAGGCGCTCGAATCCATCGAGTATTCATCCTCGTCCAATTTATTGCTTCTTAATTCGCTTTCTCGCAGCGTGCTCATTCGATCTTTTCTGCTTCCAAATCCAACAGAATTTTCTCCTTCAAGCTCGGAGAATTTCATCTTGATGTCTGCAACTGGGTTTTCTTCTATATTTGCTAGTTTGGGTTTGTGTTCATTATCATGCTTTATCCCCAGATGGACATCTTCAAGATCTTGTTCAAGCTTGGGGATATACCTTCTAACAGCATGAAGAGCATCTCTGTACTTAGATTTATCCAGGGCCTGCAAAAAATTTGAGAAATATATTTTAAACATTTGTCAAAGCAAACAATCTAGATGTAAACTGCATTGGACAACTGCGGCATCAACAAATTTACTAATTCAAAAGAAAATTATCTGCAACATAATGTTAAAGCGCACAGCAAGCTTGCCATAAAAGATTTGGGTGATACATTTGATGTGATATGAAAGATTTGGGTGATATAAATGTAAATAATGAAATTTAAGTGTTATATATGTACATACATAAGAATTGGGTGGTATTTATGTCAATGCCCCTAATAACTCAATCCCCTTGGAGTAGGAGTAAAAAGCCTTCAAACTACATGAGATAAAAGCAAAATAAATGCACAACAGATATACAGACTCCTAATGGCATAAATGAAGATTTAGACTCCTGAAATAAAAAAATGAAAAAAAACAATGATCTGAAGATTACTTGAGGTGTGCGGGCGAGCCAGTTCGGTTTGATTCAAAACAAATAATTTGAATTACAGATTGAATCAAAATTGATTTGAATTCAAATTAATTTCAGTCGAGTGAACTCAAATCAAATAATTTGATCTGGAGTTAATTCAAAACCAAATTCGAAGTTTAAATTATATTTAATCAAAATGAACATGCATACGGTACATATTATACTATACATATTAGAAGTAGAAGTAGAAGTAGAGGGACAGAAGAAAGGCAAGCACACTAACACACTGCTTTGCCTTAAACCAATGAATGAAAAGCCCATCTAACATCAAAATACAGGAAAATAATTATAAAAAAAAGATAAAAAAAAATAAATTCTAGTATAAGAAATCATATTTTCTACACTATCAAATATACATTTTTATAATTTGAGAATATATGTTAAAAGTAGTAGAGAGAGAAGAGTGGCGTGCATAATAACACGCGTCTTTGCCTTAAACCTATGGTTGAAATGCCCTTCTAACATCAAATTACAGGAAGAAATTAAAAAAAAAAGAAAAAATAAATAAATTCTAGTATAAAAAAAAATCATATTTTCTGCACTAGCAAATATAGTTTTTATAATTTGAGAATATACAATTTGAGAATATAACAGAATATGTGCAACTAAAATAAGACAATAAACCACTATTTTGAAGTATTTCCACTTAGGAGAAAACGGTCCCCAACAACAGTAGTCCTCCAGCCATTTTTTCATCCAGAAATGCCATCGATCCCTTCCATCAGTATAAGGTCCAATTTTCCTCTATCACTTTTTATAAAAAAAAGGGGCATTTACATACATAACGAACAATTCTAGTGTATTGACATCGCTCACACCTAAAAAACAATTTATTTACACATACATATCACTCAAATATTTAATATCACATCAAAAATAGAACTATTACTATTTATAAAAGTGAAACACGCCTTTTGATGCATGAGTTTAAAACACCAAAATGTTATGCATGTAAATTTTACATGTGAGATACATAAATACATAAGCATTGTGCATTACGCACGTAAATTTTCCAAAAAAGATCCCTCGTGGGTTCCCTTTAAGGTACTTGAGCTTACGTATAACAACATTCAAGTGCTCTTCATAAGATGCATGAACAAGTTACCACGTTAACAGCAAAGGCCAAGTCAAATCGAGCATGTGATACATAGATGAATACAGCTCACCATTATAACAACATTCAAGTGCTCTTCAATTTTATGTTTGGATCAATTGGAAAATAAATTGGTTTGCTAACCATCAACAAGTTTGTGAATAAAGGCCCGTTTGAGAAGGCTTTACCATTTTAGGAATTCCGTTTAAAAGCAAATTATGAAAAAATTAAAAATTTTGGTCCATAAGAAAATATTAGCATTTGAATTTTTGACATTTTTAACTCTTTTCTTAGGTTTTGATCTCAACAGGCGAACTCGTCATCCTTCTCATTTTCCTCAAATTAGATGTCGCAGGCGGCTGTGGTGATGCCTTCACGTCAATTTCATCATCCGCATTATTCCTGCACTCAGCAGACACTTCACGGGCCTCCAATAGAAGATTGAGGTATCCTCAGCCCCCTTCGGCTCCTTCGTTGATTTCATCCTCCACCTTGCAAGAAGTGTTTGTGATGTTAGAGATTTCCCTAGTTCTGTGCATGATCAGTGCAGGGAAGAAGACGACGTTGGCGACGATTTGAGGCCCCCTTCTCTATCTAATGTGGAACGTCGGTCCGAAAGCTTCAACCTCATCGCGTTCCGAATTTTACCATTCATGACTTTATGGTGGACGAAAAGTTTAGTGAGAGATCTCATCCAAATGACCATTTCTCCGTTTCGCCGTTTTCTTTGCATCGCGACAAAGGCCCGCTGCACCCGCAAAAAACAGAAAAAATATTAGGTCAGGACTCTTGAAGCATCCAGAGTCCAATAATGGGGTGCCACGTGTCAAGTGGGCCCCACAAATTTTAACACTGGCCAATCCCTGTGTATTGTGGTGGGCCCACTTGACGCATGGCGCCCCACCATTGGACTCCGGACACAAAATGCGTCCNTTACCAAACTGTTTGATATGATTTAACTAGATTAAGTCAGTTAACAAATAATTTTTGGATTTGACTCTTCTAGAGTTTACTAAATATGAATGTATAAGATTTATTAATTCCTACTAATTTAAATCTAATTGGTTGCCATGCAGATCTTTAATTAATCATTAAGCTAGGTTTTAGTGTTTTTCACCTAAAATATAATGTTATAGCTGTATTTAGCCTTCCATAAGTTAAACATGGACTAAGGGTGTGTTTAGTGTGGCTTATGTTTTTTGCAAAAAATAACTATAAAGCTGCTTATTAGAGAAGCAGTTTCTCACGTGCTGTCAGAAAGCTGCTAAGTTGTTGATAAAAACTAGGAGCGTGTATCGATTATCTGTTGTATTGCAGTTATTTCTGATGAAAATGATTGTTTTGCCCGTATACATGTAATATATCATAATAACAATAATTTTCAAAATAATTACAACAGAATAACATAAACAGTTTTTGTTACACAAAAAAATTTGGAGTGCAAAAATGCTCCAATACATAAAAAAACTAATCAATCATTTAATGCATATAAGTACAATTACAATGACAACCAACATAACCAGCAACCCTAAAATAATGTTTGTTTTTTATGTCCTGACGATCAAGTCCTCGAAATAATCTCCCATCCATGGCAACATCTCTCTTGACCCGATCACTGTCTTGAGTGAAGTTATCTGTGTCATTAATCCAACGAAAATAATTGTTATCTTTAGATCTCATATTTCCGGTGCAACAGTAAAATCTCCTCTCGTAGCTACTTTCCTTCTTGATTGGTAATCAACACACCGTGCACCACAGTGACAGGATGTAACTCTTGAAGTATTTGATGCTCTTGAACTCATTTTTCTTATTATTATAATATATCATGGCTTCAATTGACAAAAAAAATAGATACGTGACAAAACTATTAAAAAAATAAGCAGTTTTACAATAAAATGTCTAAGTGGCAACAACAAGCAAATTGATCGATTAACATTAGAACTTGAATATATTAACAACTCCAACATAAATTTTCAAAAAAGAGAGCAGTGCACATGTATATACCCATGCATAACTTCTCCAAATTCAGCAGAAGACCAATGAAAGTTGATAACCATATCTAACATCTAACATTCACGTTTGCATCAGCACAAAAACACTCTCAATGGTATAATTTTTCAAAATAACAAAAAACAAAAACAAACAAACTGTGTTTAAATTTCTCTCTAGAAAATGATTATTTGTATTGAAGAATAGGTTAGATCAATCAAATTGACTATCTAACATCAGAACTTGGATATATAAAATAGCTTCAACATAAATTTTTAAATAACACAATAATGCACCCAAATTTTTCCTTCCATAACTTCTCTTGATTGAACAGGAGGCCAATGGAAGTTGAAAATCGTATCTGGTATCTAACATTCACATTTGCATCAGCACAAGAATACTTCCAATGGTATAATTTAAAAATAAATAAATAAATTGTGCTTAGATTTCTCTCCATAAAATGATTCTCTATATAGAAGAAAAGGCTAGATCAATCAAATCTACAATCTAACATCAGAACTTGAATATATAAAACAACTCCAACATAAATTTTCAAATAACACAACAATGCACATATATCTCTCCTTCCATAGTTTCTCTGAATTGAGCAGAAGGGAAATAGAATCTGTCAACTTATCTAGCATCTAACTTTCACATTTGCATAAGCACAAAGACATTTCCCATGATATAAATTTTCAAAAAAAAAAACAAACTTTGCACAAATTTTCCTTCAAAAAAATGTTTCTTTGGATTGAAGATGTAAAGCAAGCAAATTAAAAATCTAACATTAAACCTTGAATATATAAAACAACTACAGCATAAATTTTCAAAAAAAAAAAAAAAACAACTGTGCACATATATCTCTCCTTCCATAATGAGCAAGAGGGGGATAGAAGCTAATAACATATCTGACATCTAACATTCATGTTTGTATAAGCACAAAAGCATTCCCAGTGGAATAATTTAAATATAAATATATATATGCTCAAATTTCTCTCCAAAAAATATTTCTTTGGATTGAAGAAAAGACAATAGCAAGCAATTTGACCATCTAACATCACAACTTGAATGTATAAAATAGATCGAACATAAATTTTTCAAAAAACAACAGTGCACATGTATCTCTCATTCCATAACTTCTCCTGATTGAGCAGAGGAAAAGGAAAGGTGATAACTTATTTGGCATCTAGTATTCATGTTTGCATCAAAAAAGAGACTTTTTCAATGGTATATTTTTTGAAATAAAAATAACTATTGCTCAAATTTCTCTCTAGAAAATATTTCTCTAGATTGATGAAGAGGGAATGAAATATTATTGATTTTTAAAAAATAATAATTAAATTAAAACAAAAGGTAACTACACCACCCGGTTGATTTCTAAAAACTACCTGCGCGTTTCTACGGGGGAAGGCATGAAGAAAAAATCCTTCTCTTCACAGTTCATGGGTGGGAACTACACCACCCAGTCAGTTTCTAAAAACTGCTTACACTAAAATTTGTATGCAAGCGACACACATCAAGTGTTGTGAAGCAAGTGCGACTCATGCACGTATATGTGGCGTATCAGTAGTATCAAGATTTGAGTCCGGTTTTTATCCCACATGGAATAAGATGAATTCTAAAGAAAAGTTCTAACCAACAATTTTCAGCCTAAGCTTGAAGATTTTAATTTGCTATTTCAATTTTAAACCTATTTAAAAACTATTAAAAATTATTCTATCCTAACAAGCAAAAAAGTTTCTTTTATAAATTAGAGGTTGAGAATTCCCTCTCTAATTGATCAAGCAATGGATATGACTAAGGATTAGATATAAAAATCAATGTCAATCAGGAGAAAAATTCTTCAGTGTCCCCTTTCAGTGGTCTAAGGAAGAATAGCATCTTAAGATTAGTTCCCTAATACTCTTGAGCTGCTCATAAAAAAATGACTCTTAGAAGATTGAATGAATCCAATGACAATATCTCTATTCTAATGAATTTAAGTTGTTAACTCTTTTGTTCCATAAAGAATCCTTCCGCACAACAATATTCACAAAATATTTAAACAATCAATAGACCATGCAGATAATAATTTAAGTTTCAAGTTACAAAAACACTTCTAAACTCAAATTAAAACCCAAACAATCCCAAATTTCCTTTCATATCCAAGCACCATCTTAATTGAAGAGAAAAATAAGATAACCACTCGCTATTCAGGAAACAAATCATCAAAGCAAATTTAATTTTATGCATAAACTTCAAAATCAAAGTCTTTACATATAAAATCTGAAGAAAATAAGATGTAAACACGTTTATCTCCTTCACAAGTAAGTAGGTGGAGGATGTCACTAATAGCAAACAATCAACCTTCTCAATCCTCCCAACTCTCTTTTCCTCTCTTATAATCTCCTTTCAAGTTGTATGACCTTCTCCTCCAGAATTCTCTCTCAGAAATGACACAAGAAAAATGTTGAAAAGCCCCAAAAATTTCATCTCCATGCTTTTTTACATTCCTTCCCCTTCACTCAAATTCAAAACCATCATAACTGCCCAAATCAGGTTTGGACGCCTAAGCGTCATTTACTTGAAAATATTTTCACATAGATTGGCGCCATATTGCAACGATCGTGGCGCTTATGCACTAATAACAACACTTAGATGTCCAATGAGCACCCCAACTTTCTATCTTCCAAGGATGTTTGCTCAATTTAAGAGAGTATTGACATCCCAATGACCAAATTTTGCTCCAATCTCAAATCTGATCCAATCTGATTCCTGTTCGTCTCCTTTCCTAGTACAACTAACAAAAAGAACATAAAATCTTCCTCAAAGTGCAATTTTTATCATATAAAACACAAAAATACAAATAACAAATATTATTAAATTATCAACATGTCAAAATCTCACAAACTTAATTGTTACTTAACAATAAACATAAGCATTTGATCTTAATGTACGTAATAGAAATGGATTTTTATAAGTGATCACCTACAATCAAACTTTCAAAAATACTTAGTCAGTAAATAAAAATCGTCTATTGAATTATTCTAACACAAGTGCTTCATGAAGCTATGAACTCTTCAAATGTTAGTTAATCTCATATTCAGTTCAAGGGATTTAATAACTGCTAAGCTAATGCAGTCTAAATTTCAAATTCCAAAAATTTGTCCTCCATAAAGTGACATGCTAATAATTCATAAATATATAAACAAAATTAAATTAAAAAATGATATGGAGTTTTTAAGTTTTAAAAAGTAGTGGCAAAAGCAATTTTTGTTAAGGCTTCTCCTCAAACTTCTCTTCGATGTTTTTTATTTATAACTTTTTTCCATTTTATTTTATTTTCTCTTTCTTTCTATAGGATGAATATTATCAATCCTATTCTTTTTAGATAGTACCTATTATCAATCTTATATATCGATTAGTCTTTTATGTTTTTGAATTTTATTACAATCCCCTTAAGCTAAAATAATCCAGCATCTTTTAATTCAAAATTTATAAGTTACAAATTATTAACATAGAATTCAAATGAGATGGAGGCTAAATTTTCAAAAAGATACACATCTAGCTACAATTAACTGACCAATTAACCAAATCTTCTTAAAAATTAAATAGGATGATTAAATAATCATTTGTTGAATTTTAAAGATCATTCTGAATCTAGTTCAGCTTAATTCAAAAAGAATCTAATCGTTATATAACTATGTACCTTCTTTTATCATGATTATTGCGGTCCCAAATTCAATCTGCTCTACCTATATCAATAAGCGTCAAATTATAATATTTTGTTTATAAAGGAACAAAAATTAACAACATTCGACCCCCCAAATTTAATTACATGCAAATACAAAAATATAACATGATGAAAAACATATAAAACAACGCAACAATAATTACCTGACACTTCTACAAGCCAATAGTTCAGCAACAATGAATATAAATAAAATCAACATCAATAGCACATAAAAATACATCAACGCATTAACTGAAGATACATAAAGGCGTTCAAATATATTTCAACAATTAAAATCCAACAACAACAAATAACATAAATGAAAGTCTATATCAAAGTACAACAAGACATATTATAACCAAAACATAACTCAGCATCAACAAGAACAAATCAAACAGTAAGAGAAGCAGTCAAGTCAACAAAACCATCTAAGGTGCAATCAAATCAATCATCCTATTCTTCATCTTATCTTTCTTCTCATTCCTTCTCTCGATCTTCTTCCATAGGCTAGCGGGTGTTCTCATGAGGCAGATTAGGAGAGTAAGTTGGAAAAACAATTGTATTCTCTTCTCCTAACCACTAGTTCCTCCAATACATCTCCAACTGAGGGGCCTGAAAACTATCAATCTAATCGAATTGGCTTTTGTTTCGTCAATCCATATGTGTCGCCCGGTCAGCCAAATCATACATCTTTGTCTGAATAATATCAGTATCAACCTCTAGTCTATCGAGATGCCCAACAATTGAAGTCATAGAAGCAGAGGGATGAGACCTAGGGGTACAAGAATAAGGAAGGGAGGAACTTTTTCCTCGCCCAAAAACCTCATGTAGACTATAAACCCCAATATTTCATTTGGAAATAGGTTTTCAGGGGTTGGAGCTGCTCCTCCCAACTCTCATAAGCAACAAGAGAATTTTGGCACAGAGCAAAGACAATAGGAGGGTGACCAAGACCAAATGTAGACCCCCGGTAATATTTCGAATGGAATGATTGATAAGGAATCCTACATCAATGAATTTTTCTGTTTGAATACAAAAGTTCAAAGGGCCCTATCCTTAGTCACTTCACTTAGATTTGTAGAAGGTAAAAGCTTGACATATATAAAGTAATGCTAAACTTTGGAAACAACAGTCAAAGCATAAGAAGAAAAATAATTTTTTATATGGTTTCTAACCTTCAAATTTCCCTTCACAGCAGTCAAAAAGTTGATAATTTCTACCAAGTTGTAATCAACATGAGTAAAATGGTTGTAGAAACTATCAGGAAAATCTTGCAACGAATGCAAAAAATTAATTCTGGTAAATGAGAAGTCAACTTGCTTCCTTCTAACAAAGACAGAATGAGTTGAAGCTTCAGACAAATTCGCAAAAAGTTTCTGAACAACAAGAATCATTGCAATATCAGTCTGAAAGCAGAAAGCCTTTCAATCTCTCTTATCGATCATAGATCCCACAACACCTCCTGGGTTCTTAAGACCTCTACCAGGAATAAATTCCTTTGATACTAATAAATCATTGTATCGTTCTTCAGCTTTTGAGATAACAAAATTCTTGTTATTGAAGGATGATTTTGATTTTCCGTCTTTTGCTTTAGGTGTCATAGAACAATGCAGAACATATTCAAACTAATGAAGAGCAAAGCAAGCATATTGAAGCTCGACATGCAAATCTTCATGTTTCAATGAGTAAATCGCAACAAAAAACTCAGATCATAGGCTCAAAACTCACAAATCATTGACCAAACCTAAGATCACAACAAAAAACTTAAAAATCATCAACCCAACTCAATATCTCAACCTAAGATCCCAACAATCGCCTAAGAAGAAGAAGGAAAAAGATTCTTGTATAAATCAGAGGTTCAGAATTCCTTTCTTAAATTGATCAAGTGATGGGTATGACTAAGGATTAGATTTAAAAATCAGTGTGACTTAGGAGAAAATTTCTTCCTTATCCCCTTTCAGTGGTCTAAGGAAGAATAGCAGTATTAAGTTTAGTTCCCTAATACTCTTAAACCGCTCATAAGAAAATGTCTCCTAGAAGATTGCATAAATCTAATGACAATATGCCTAATTTCAATGAATTCATGTTATCAACTCTTTTGTCACATAAAAAATCCTTCTGGACATTAATATTCACAAATTTTTTTAACAATCAACTGGACAAGCAAAAGGTAAATTAAGTTCTCAAATTAACAAAAGTCTTCTAAACTCAAATTAAAACCCAAACAATCTCAAATCCTTTGTCATATCCAATCACAATCTCAATTGAAAAGAAAAATAAGATAACAACACACCATTCATGACAAAAATCATTAAATCAAACTTAGTTTTATGCATAAACTTCAAAACCAAAGTCTTTACACATAAATATGAAGAAAATACAATGTTAAGACACTTATCTCCTTCACAAGTTAGTAGTTTGAGGATGTCACTAACAACTAACAATCCTAATCTCTCTTTTCTTGTCTTCTAATCTCCTTGCAAGTTATGTGGCATTTTCCTCCAAAATTCTCTCCAGAAATGACAGAAGAAAAATGGTGAAAAGCCTCAAAATTTTCCTCTCCATGCTTTTTATATTCCTTCCCTCATAGCTGTCAAATTCAGGTTCGGACGTTCGGGCGCATAGTGACTGGTGCTTAGGCACCATTTACTTGAAAATAATTCCACATAGAACGGAGCGATGGTGCCACGATCGCAGCGCATAGGCGCTAATGAACAGCGTCAACTTTCTATCTTCTTGGAATTTTTGCTCAATTTACAAGAGTTCCATCTCCTAGGCACCAGTGGCTAGNTCCAATCTCTCTTTTCTTGTCTTCTAATCTCCTTGCAAGTTATGTGGCATTTTTTCCTCCAGAATTCTCTCCAGAAATGACAGAAGAAAAATGGTGAAAAGACTCAAAATTTTCCTCTCCATGCTTTTTATATTCCTTCCCTCATAGCTGTCAAATTCAGGTTCGGACGTTCGGACGCATAGTGACTGGTGCTTAGGCACCATTTACTTGAAAATAATTCCACATAGAACGGAGCCATGGTGCACGATCGCAGCGCATAGGCGCTAATAGCAATGTTGAGGGGCCCAATGAACAACGTCAACTTTCTATCTTCTTGGAATTTTTGCTCAATTTACAAGAGTTCCATCTCCTAGGCACCAGTGGCTAGAAACCTAGGCGCCTAATGACCAAATTTTGCTCCAATCTTCAATCTGATCCAGTTCGATTTCCGTTCGTCCTTTTTCCTGCTATAACCTACAAAAACAACATAAAGTCTTCCTTATTGTGCAATTTTTATCATATAAAACACAAACATACAAATAACAACAATTGCCAAATTATCAACATATCAACAAGTTATTTAATTTAATTCATTTTTTTATAAANTGATTTCCGTTCGTCCCCTTTCCTGCTATAACCTACAAAAACAACATAAAGCCTTCCTTATTGTGCAATTTTTATCATATAAAACACAAACATACAAATAACAATAATTGCCAAATTATCAACATATCAACAAGTTATTTAATTTAATTCATTTTTTTTTATAAATCATATAAATTACCTTAAGGCACTAAATGCTCCAGCTATAATAGCTTAAATATATGAATTATAAAAGCTCGCACCAACCAAAATAATAAATGTTTAAATACTATGTCNATAAATCATATAAATTACCTTAAGGCACTAAATGCTCCAACTATAATAGCTTAAATATATGAATTATAAAAGCTCGCACCAACCAAAATAATAAATGTTTAAATACTATGTCCGAGAATCTTGCGTGGGCTAATCGGGTCGCCTTATCTATAGGATGAGGTTGTAAGTCTCATCCCACTAGTTTGATTATCATTCTCGCAATGACTAGAGTTGACGAGTCTAATAATTTCAAAATAAATGTTCAAATCCTAAAATAAGAATTTACAGGTCCAAATCACCTAGTCTAATCCTCCTACTTATAAGGGTAGGAGTTTACATGAATAAGGTGTTTTGTCGCAAGGAGTGAGCAGTAGCCGATGGTGATTTACGGCTGTTGACGAGTGGTTGTTGTCAATGGTCGACGGCGGTCGATGACAATAGGAGCATGAAGGGTTCGTCAGATCGTCGATGCATAATTGATGTTTGACTTCAGCTCCTCCAAATTTCAGCCTTCTTTAGGCTTCAACCTCTAAACCCCCTTTCATGAAGGAGGTAGAACTATATTTATAGTCAAGGTTGCAATAATGAAAGAATTCATACCATTTTTAATAAGAAGGCCAGAGAGAACCTCTCGATGGACATTTTAGTGTCTTAATAATGACATAATTGAATGATC
>JXCR01140793.1:263959-363719 GCA_002079205.1 Phalaenopsis hybrid cultivar
AGTCCGCCCGCAAGAAAATCTTGTCAATCTCATCTAATTCTGCAATGTTCAGATCCTTCCCTCCAAATCCACCTCTCTTAGCAGCAGCAGATATCCGACGTAGATGCTCTTGAAAATCTTCAGCAGCTCCATCATCTTCTGAAGGAAACCTCTCCAATCCATCCAAATATAGAGGGCGCGAATCTTTCTCCTCCATTCCCCCATCAGAATCCGTTTCAAAAATATCAGAAAGATTTTCTGATTCTGAAAAGGCACTCGAATCCATTGAGGATTCATCCTCGTCCAATTTATTGCTTCTTAATTCGCTATCTCGCAGCGTGCTGATTCGATCTTTTCTGCTTCCAAATCCAACAGAATTTTCTCCTTCAAGCTCGGAGAATTTCATCTTGATGTCTGCAACTGGGTTTTCTTCTATATTTGCTAGTTTGGGTTTGTGTTCATTATCATGCTTTATCCCCAGATGGACATCTTCAAGATCTTGTTCAAGCTTGGGGATATACCTTCTAACAGCATGAAGAGCATCTCTGTACTTAGATTTATCCAGGGCCTGCAAAAAAATTGAGAAATATATTTTAAACATTTGTCAAAGCAAACAATCTAGATGTAAACTGCATTGGACAACTGCGGCATCAACAAATTTACTAATTGAAAAGAAAATTCTGCTACATAATGTTAAAGCGCACAGCAAGCTTGCCATAAAGGATTTGGGCGATACATTTGATGTGATATGAAAGATCTGGGTGATATAAATGTAAATAATGAAATTTAAGTGTTATATATGTAAATACATAAGAATTGGGTGGTATTTATGTAAATGCCCCTAATAACTCAATCCCCTTGGAGTAGGAGTGAAAAGCCTTCAGACTCCATGAGATAAAAGCAAAATAAATGCACAACAGATGTACAGACTCCTAATGGCATAAATGAAAATTTAGACTCCTGAAATAAAAAAAATGAAAAAAAAACAATGATCTGAAGATTACTTGAGGTGGGCGGGCGAGCTACTTCGGTTTGATTCAAAACAAATAATTTGAGTTACAGATTGAATCAAAATTGATTTGAATTTTGATTTGAATTCAAATTAATTTCAGTTGAGCGAACTCAAATCAAATAATTTGATCTCGAGTTAATTCAAAACCAAATTCGAATTGACACGAGTTTAAATTATATTTAATCAAAATAAATATGCATACATTATATATTATACTATACATGTTAGAAGTAGAAGTAGAAGTAGAAGTAGAGGTACAGAAGAAAGGCAAGCACACTAACACACTGCTTTTCCTTAAACCGATGAATGAAACGCCCATCTAACACCAAAATACATTAAAATAATTATATAAAAAAAAGATAAAAAAATAATAAATTCTAGTATAAGAAATCATATTTTCTACACTATCAAATATACATATTTATAATTTGAGAATATATGTTAAAAGTAGTAGAGAGAGAAGAGTGGCATGCATACTAACACGTGTCTTTGCCTTAAACCTATGGTTGAAATGCCCTTCTAACATCAAATTACAGGAAGAAATTAAAAAAAAAAAGAAAAAATAAATAAATTCTAGTATCAGAAAAAATCATATTTTCTGAACTAGCAAATATAGTTTTTATAATTTGAGAATATAACAGAATATGTGCAACGAAAATAAGACAATAGACAACTATTTTGAAGTATTTCCACTTAGGAGAAAACGGTCCCCAAAACCAGTAGTCCTCCAGCCATTTTTTCATCCAGAAATGCCATCGATCCCTTCCAGCAGTATAAGGTCCAATTTTCCTCGATCACTTTTTAGAAAAAGGGGGCATTTAAGTACATAACGAACAATTCTTATTGATTTACATCTCTCACACCTAAAAAATTTTTTATTTACACATACATATCACTCAAATATTTAATATCACATCAAAAATAGAACTATTACTATTTATAAAAGTGAAACACGCCTTTTGATGCATGAGTTTAAAACACCAAAATGTTATGTATGTAAATTTTACATGTGAGATATGTAAAGACATATAAGCATTGTGCGTTACCCACGTAAATTTTCCAAAAAAATTCCCTCGTGGGTTCCCTTTAAGGTACTTGAGCTTACCTATAACAACATTCAAGTGCTCTTCATAAGATGGATGAACAAGTTACCACGTTAAAAGCAAAGGCCATGTCAAATCGAGCATGTGATACATAGATGAATACAGCTCACCATGTTAACAACATTCAAGTGCTCTTCAATTTTATGTTTGGATCAATTGGAATATAAATTGGTTTGCTAACCATCAATCCTGTTTCTTTTTAATAGGCCAGCTGTATTTTTTTTTTTTTTGAAAAAAGATAATGCCAAACTTATGTCTCACAACCACCATGCCAAGAAAATATTTTAGCGGATCAAGTTCTTTAAATTCAAATCCCTTAGCTAGCCTTTTTATTTTTGAGATATTTATTTCAGGATCACGATGCCTATCAAAATGATATTATTAACGTACACAACTAATATAGTTGGTTCATCACCAACAAGTTTGTAAATAAGGGCCCGTTTGAGAAGGCTTTACCATTTTAGGAATTCCTTTTAAAAGCAAATTATGAAAAAATTTAAAATTTTGGTTCGTAAGAATATATTAGCATTTGAATTTTTGACATTTTTAACTCTTTTTCTTAGGTTTTGATCTCAACGGGTGAACTCGTCATCCTTCTCATTTTCCTCAAATTAGATGTCGCGGGCGGCTATGGTGATGCCTTCGCGTCAATTTCGTCGTCCGCATTATTCCCGCACTCAGTGGACACTTCACAGACCTCCAATAGAAGATTGAGGTATCCTCAGCCCCCTTCGGCTCCTTCGTTGATTTCATCCTCCACCTTGCAAGAAGTATTTGTGATGTTAGAGATTTCCCTAGTTCCGTGCATGATCAGTGCAGGGAAGAAGACGACGTTGGCGACAACTTGAGGCCCCCTTCTCTATCTAACGTGGAATGTCGGTCCGAAAGCTTTGGCCTCATCGCGTTCCGGATTTTGCAATTCATGACTTTACGGTGGACGAAACGTTTAGTGAGAGATCTCATCCAAATGACCATTTCTCCATTTTGTTGTTTTTTTTTGCATCGTGACAAAGGCCCGCCGCACCCGCAAAAAATGGAAAAAATATTAGGTAAGGACTCAGGAAGCATCCATAGTCCAATAGCGGGGCGCCACATGTCAAGTGGGCCCCACAAATTTAACACTGGTCAATCTCAGTGTATTGTGGTGGGCCCACTTGGCACGTGACGCCCCACCATTGGACTCCGGAAGCAAAATGCGTCCGGAGTCCGGATGTAATATTTGCTCCCACGAACGAGGCCTAAAATTTTATTTGAATAAGCTATTTGAAACTTGTTGACACACAATTTTAATCAATCTTTCCCACTATAATCTAAGTTGGTGAAGGGGCCAATCAAGATTAACCACCACAGAGGTAAAAGCCAAAAATTGTATTTAATTTTGGCCACTGAAGCAAATGCCTCTAAGAAATCAATCCCATAAGTTTGAGTAAATTCTTTTTTTATCAAAAGTGCTTTTTATTTTTTCAATGGATCCATTAGATTGATATTTGATAGTAAATACCTATTTACATCATATAAAAAATGCACCATTAGATTTTCAAACAACTCCCTACATTTCATTTATTTCAAGAGCATTCATTTAATCGTCCACATGCTTCCTTCACTTCACACAGGCCTCTTTTATAGTCTTTGACACATCAATTTATGCTGAATTAAAAATCAAAATTTTCATTGAAAAGGACATTGTTATATCTCATAATCAAAATTTAAAAAGGTATCCAATATGCTAGCCATGAGGTGCGTCTCAACATGAAGCACCAAGTACATATCTAGTGGCTTACAATTGTCGAGCATGAATGCCTCAACATAATTTATCAAAGAGTATATGTTTCCAAAATACTAAAATTTTGATTTATCTACCAACTTGCATTAAGTTTGATCAATCAAATATTAGGTCACCACAATTGATTGATTTAGACGTCCAATTCAAATAATTTAAAAAGAAAGACATGATGTTTAAAGGTTGAAGTCATGAAAAAAGGCGAATATCGACTCTAATCTAATTTACATCTTATGTACTCTTCTAATATGCTATTCTCTCCCAAATAAATATAAAATTAATTTTAACAAAGCATTCTTAATAATTAAAGGTTTATATATTTTTTAAAATAAAATTTTAAGTATTAATGGAATAAGAAATATAATCATTCATTTCAAAAAGGGTATCTCATACATTTAAAAAAAAAAATAATATACATTTAGTGAGAAGAGAAGGTATTATATATGAAAGGTTGAAAATTATGACAAATAAGAGGTCAAATTTAATTGATAAACTACCTATTCTAAACATTGTATTCTTTTCTTACCCTTCCACAGGTTCCCTCCTTAATTAATATAAAAAAACAAAGATGTACATCATACCACCAAATTCCTATGTATTTACACATCTAAAATCTAAAATGCAATTTCTACATTTATAATACTTTACCTATGCATGAAAAGAATATTTCACAATAGTGATTTTTTTGAAGTGATATGAAAGATATGGGCGTTAAAAATGTAAATTTTTAGCGTCAGATATGTAAATTTATAAAAATTGGGTGGAGTTTATGTAAATGCCCCAAAATCAAATTGAAAAGAATTTTATTTCCTAATTAGTAAAATGCTTAAACTAATAATACTAACATCAAAAGAAAGAAGATGACTTTAACCAATGATCCAACATCAATTATTACACCTTTTAAACTGATCATTAGATATATTAAAATATAGTAAAGGCTTAAAGTAATAATTTCAATTTTTAACTTGAAATATTGTCTAAATCAAATACTAATATCAACTTTATCCTTTAAAACAAGATCATGCTTTATAATCCTTTGCATTATAACAAAAAAAATAGCCTCATGAAATGAACAATATTTGAACATTATAACGGAAAAGACTTCTTTCTTCTTCCCAATTGAAATCATATGTTACACGTATATAGACACTCCTCTCACTACATATTAGGAATATAACTAATACATAAAGGATCAAAAACTAAACCTCCTCTAATTAGGTTACCTAATATACAAGCTTCTTAATAAAAAATTTGCCTAATATATAAGCATTATATTTGATATTTTCCATAACACTCCCTCACAAGCTAGAGCATAAATATTTATCATGCCCGACATGAGACAAATATAAGCGACACTCGTTCCATTAAGGGCTTTTGTGAAAATGTCTCCTAGTTGTTCCTCAGTCTTTATATGAGTTGCAGAAAACAAATTCTATTGATCTTTTCATAAACAAAATGACAATATATCTCAATGTGTTTTGTTTGTTCATGGAAGGCAAGATTTGAAGCAATATAAATTGCAGCTTGGTTATTATACCACAACTTTGCTAGATTAGTCATCGTAAAACCCATTTCGATCAAAAACTGGAAAACCCACATCAATTCATTCGAAGCTTGCGTCATTGCTCGATACTCAGATTATGCATCAGATCGTGAGACTACATTTTGTTTCTTACTTTTCCATGAGACTAATTTATCACACACAAAAACACAATATCCAATCATAGATAATCTTGCATATTGCTCAATTTGCATCAATGAAGCATTCAATATTTTTATACCCGTGATTCTAGCATAGAATCCCTTTTCTAGAGATCCTTTGAGGTAACATAATATCTCTTCCAAAGCTGATCAATGATAGATTGTGGAGGAAGGCATAAACTAGCTTATAGTGCTAACTGAATATACAATGTCAGAACTAATTACTGTGATGTAGTTAATTTCCCCCCTTGACTTCCTATTACGTTCAGGATCCTTACAAAGCTATTCATCCTTGGTAAGTTGTCAATTAGGAACCATCAAAGTACTGAATGGTTTTGATCCTAAATTTCATGTTTCTATTAACAAATCCAAAACATACTTCTACTGAGACAGAAAAATACTCTTCTAACTCTTTAATATCTTAATCTCCAAGAAGTACTTCAAAGAACCCAAATCTTTAGTACTGAACTGATTTTGAAAAAATTATTTCAAGGATAAGATCCCCTACACATCACTTCCAGTAATAAAATAGAATGATTCCTGAAGCAAATTACTTATAAAATATAGTGTGATTGTTTCTACTTTTATGTATCCCAAACCCTTCAACCGCATGACTAAATTTTCCAAACTATACTCGAGGGTTTTGCTCCAATTCATATAGGGGCTTCCGAAGACGACATACTTTCCCAAACTACCCCCTGAGCATCAAAGCCTAGAAGTTGCTCCATGTCTACCTCTTCCAACAGATCACCATGCAGAAAATCATTCTTCACATCTAGCTGGTGCAGGGGCCAATTTTTCATTGGAGAGAACGCGTGCAAGTAATTGATCCCATAAATTTGAGCATAACCCTTAGCCATCAACCGAGCATTGCGACAAGCTACAGATCCATCAGAACAAAACTTAATTACAAAGACTCACTTATAGCCAACAACCTTCTTGCATAAGGTAGTTCAACTGGTTCGTAAGTTCCATTTTCAATTAAGGCATTCATCTCATCGAGTATCGCTGCCCTCCACCCAAATCAGATAAGGCTTGCTTAATAGATCTTAGAATCTTAACAGAGTCAAGAGAGGCAACAAATGAGCACGAAGTGGAAGATAACAGATTATAATTAACATAAGAGGAAAATGGATAGACGCATTGACATTTACCTCTTAAAAGAGCAATATGCAACTCAAAATCACTGAAAGGAGCATCCATTGAGGAAGATAATACCGATGTAGGACTAGGATCAAGGAAGTGAAGTCTTTACAAGTAAACATTAGTGAAGAAGATTTAGGTTGAGTCATTGAAGATGAAATTGGAGCAAGATCTGAACAAATGATGTGGTACATTAACAACTCATTAGAATCTGGAGATTATTTACACTGATGAGTCACCAAACAATAGAATTTGTTCACGAAGGGCTTAAATCATGTATTTGTTTAAGAGAGGTAAAAAAACATGGATACCCTTGTTGCAGACAAGAACATCATAGAAAGGCACCTTAATGACTTAGGGTCAAGTTTAGACACTTGCAGAATAGTACACGAAAAAAACAAGTACACGAAAATATGTTTGGTTCAATAGAAAATGTAAAATTAGCTGGAAAAAAAACTTAGCAGGGTGTATGGTTCTGTAAGACACTAGAGAAAATCCCATTAATAAAAAAACATGCACTAGAAATTGCATCAACCCAGAACTGTTTAGACATGCTCTTTTGAAACAAAAGAGCTCTAGCCATCTCAAGTAAATGTTTATTTTTATTTTCAGCAACTCCATTTTGGGATGAAGTATTGATAGAGGATGATCGGTTAAGCATCATGTTTTGTGTCATGTACTTTTGAAAGGGTGCAGAAAAATATTCTATTACATCATCACTTCTCAGAATCTTAACCGAAATATTGAATTAAGTTGTACTTTCGGCACAAAAAGATTAAAATGTAACGGTACCACAATAAGAGATTTCATAAGGTAAAGTCAAGTCATATGAGAAAAAACATCCACAAAAGTGAAAAAATTTGAATTCTATTAGATAAAATAGGACAACTTCTATACACATCAGAATGAACCAACTCAAAATTAGGAATGATTCTATTATTAACTCTGGGTATAGAATACAAACGATGGTATTTAGCAAAGCAACAAAACTCGCAATCTAAAGATGATAACTATTGAAACTGAGGGTACAATGTTTTCACCATGGATGGGGATGAATGTCTGAATCGACAATGAATCTCAAAAGAATATAAGGTGTTATAACAGGCAACTGGTTGAGGTACCTCATCATGCCCCCCGATTCTCCTTTACCAATATTCTTTATTAGATCCTAGAATCGACAATGATCAGGAAAGAAAAAATAAAACAATTAAGAGCTTGTGTCATTCTATTAGCATAAATGAGATTGAAAGCAAAATAACATAAACTAAGAACATATGTTAGAGGCAATGTGGGTGTATTATCGATGGTGTCAAAACCAAGAAAATTAAAGGTAAATCCATTCGCTAAAGTGACAGAAGATAGATGTTTATGAAATGTAGAAAAGAGTTTTGGATTATCTACCATGAGATTTATGATACCAGAATCAATGATCCATTGTATCGAAGACGAAAGAAGACAAGTATCATTGTTACATGACTCATCAAAGGCAATGATAGATGGAGATTTCTTGGATGCTTCCTAAAATTTGATGAACTTAGCATATTCATCTACATAGATCGAAAGAGTCTGACTTAGAAAGTCCTCAATAGTAGTGAGAATGTGAGTTGACTGTAATTTAGAACCCCTCTGGTTCTTTCTGAGCAATTTTTGACATGTTTTCCTCGTATGATCAGGTTCATGACAGCAATAGCACACTACCTTTGACCCTTAATTTTCAGAATTCGGAGTTCCACTTTTGTAATTGTTTTGAGACAAAAGTTTTCTGATGTCTGTATTTTTTTGACTAGCAAGAGCATTTGGTTGTTGTACAAATGAGACCTGCAAACTCGGGATCGCATGTAGTAATCTAATATAGGCTCTCTCTCTCACAATAATACATCCAAAATCATATAAGAGATACAGTTTAACAATTTCATACTGAGAGTTGAGGCAAGCTAGAATAGTCATGATAACCATTTTTTTCTCTTTGGCCTACCAAATCTGGAAATCGACACTAAACAACAATAGTGTGTTTAATTCTTCATACACACATTTAAAGTGCATATGAATATGTTAAGTGATTGATCATGTTGTTCAACATGATAGAATTCCTTACATACATCCAATATTCAAGAAATATTTTCTCCCAGAAAATACAAATGTCAATTACTTCATTGCATCTTTAGCACAGTCGCAATACGTAAAACGATCTGATGAGGCTTGATAGAATTCCATATTTGTACCAAAAACTAAGCATCCACTCAGAATAATTATACTCAGTCTCAGCTACAGAATTACCAATGAGATGACTCTCTTGAAACATACTCCTTAAATAGTCTCACAATTTTATTCCAATAAAATAGTTGATGTTATTCAACTTTTCGTCTATAATCTTAGTAACTGATGAAATCAAACACATCACAAGATGTTTGTGTTCACCAGCCATAATTGATGTCATTACGTACTGAAGAACAAACTGTCAAAGCATAAGTAGACAAATAACTCCCTTACCCACTGTTGAACAATCTCCAAATAAAAAATCGATCCCGAAAAAAAAAATTTGAGGAAGTAGGCGCAGACCGAGCAGAACACCGCAACCAAATAGAGCACAATAAACAACAATGCAGGCCAAGTAGAACACATTAGCTTAGTTGACTCCCTACTTTCATCAACGCAGATAGGATGAAGCAGAGGTGGTGGAATATTTTGTTGGTTGTTCTTTGATGTGTCCACCATAAATCTTGGAAGATTTTCTATCTAAATGATTGGATAAGACCTTTGAAGAATAATATATCTCCTTAAGGAGAAGAAATGTTACCTTAGAAATGAACCTAATTATTCAGATTATGAAAATCTGTTAATACTTATGGGTTTACGTATTCTAAGGTTTGGAATCCTTATGAGGGCAAATTTGCATATTTGATGACATCTCTAAAGCTAATAATTCCAGAGAAGAATCTTGATTAAAATAACCACTTACGTTATTCATATTGTGTGGTTGGACTTTCAAAGTTGGGATTCCAAAGGTATTGGAGAGATCCAAGTACAAAATTTTGGGAGAAATAACCTCAAAGGATAGGACTTACAATCCAATGACGATGATGCTCATCGAAAAGCCCAGCCAAAGTGATTTGACTATCCAGATAGGAAGGTTTACCCAGAGGACTTAACATTGAGGTTATGATAAAATCAGAAGGGGGTTGAACAAGTTGGTTGGAAGACAATGATTAGGAGTTCAAGTTTGGAGGTTCGACATTGGTTTGATTTAAAAGATTGGTTATGAACTGGTTGAGTTCGAAGGCATTCCTAAACTAAGGGATAGAATTGGGAAAATAGGACTTCTAAATCGAGGTGAAACCTTAATATTGAGATAAACCTAGACTCTATCAAGAATCCAAATAAATAGACTAACCTAAACATTGAGAATAATGTCCCTGGTCAAGATGTCCATTATTTTCCATCGTCCCGAGCCTTTATAACCAAACTTGTGACTAGAAGTCTTCACTTACCGCCATGGCCATGACAAGCAAAGAGCTTCTTAGGAGGTGATTAGGGATTTCTTCATCAGTAACCATGAGTTACTTAAGGCATCCACATAATCTCATAAGTAAGACTATCTATTTTGTAGATCCTAGTCCTAGATTTCTAAACTGGACTAACCTAGGTTATATGTGATCCTCGATTCTGATTTCGAAGTTGACTAACCTAGGGTTTATAACAGATCTACCTAGGATTGGTTATCTACCTAGGTCTGGTTATCATTCTTTGAGTGAGTGTATATTAGATTTTTGTTTAAAATTTGATATTTAGTATGTGATTTGTTTTGATCCCTAAGTTTGTCAGTTGATATGAAAATTAAGTTTCTTCTAAGTTTAATGTTTTTTGTAATTGATTTTCAAGGTTGATATCCTCCATTTAGTTTATCCTTAAGTTCAATATTCAGTGTTTAGTGTGAGAATAATGTTTAAATGTCATCTGCAATCTAATGTCACTATTTTTTTTTAAAGGAAAATGTTTTAAGTTATTTTAAGTCTTATCTTATTAAGTTATTATTTATTTATTTATTTATTTGGTTTTGTTTCAATTATCTTAAGATGCTTAGTTTAAATGTCTTAAATATTTTATTTATTAAATATTTTATGATTTTATTTCATTTAGATTTGAGTGTTTAATTTGTTTAAAATGTTTGCTTTAAGTGTAAAAAATGCTTGATTTAAGTATTGAACTTCAAAATGTCTTGTTTTAGAGTTGTTTTAAGTTGTTAGGTCAAATTGGAATGGAACTAAGCAAGGTTTGGGTTAAGTTTGAGTTATATTTGGGTTAGGTAGGTTAGATTAGGGTTTGGGTTAGGGTAGAGTTTGGTTAAGGTTGGTGTTTGGGTTGGGTTAGGTTGGGGTTTGGGTTGGGTTAGGTTGGGGTTTGGGTTGAGTTTGGGTTGGGGATTAGGTTTGGGTTAGGTTGGGATTTGGGTTTGGGTTAGGTTGGGATTTGGGTTTGGTTAGGTTATACTTTGGGTTTAGTTCAAGTTAGCGTTCGAGTTTAGTTTAGGTTAGGGTTCGAGTTAGGAAAGGTTAGGTTTTGGGTTAGGTTTTGAGCATAAGATGGAATTTGACTTACATGGATGTGAGTCACATGGGAAATAAATACAAGAAGAAGAAATGAAGAGAGTAAGACAATGATAAGAGATGGAAGAAGAAGAATGAACACAGTGGCCAAAGAATGAAAAACGAGTTAGGTAGAGAGGGGAACGGAGACTTATTGTGAGTGTGAGTTGAAGCTAGACTAAGGAAGAAGAAGAGGCCGACCACGGTTGAAGGAAGCCGACTGGAGGAGGATGCAGACCAGAGGAAACTGAGCACCGAGCAAAAGGAGGAGAACAGGGGAGGTGAGGGACAAAGTCAATAGTAGGAGAGTGTGGAGAGGGTCCACTATAAATAGGCAGTATAAAAGATCTATGTTTGGATGAATGAAGGCCAGTTGGACGTGCCATGGATCATCGGCGGTGAAACGTGTCTTTGGTCACTGAACCTGAACAAGACGTCCAAAGGCATGGTCACGCCTCCAGGAAGTGTGGTTACGCCATCGGAGGTTGGGGGCAGCGTAGCCACGCCAAAACCGGTGTGGTCACGTCGGTCAAGGGCACGTGCGGGCCCTGCCAAAAAATGATGATTTTGACCCGCTCGGAAGAAATTCAAAGGCAGAGTTAATTTTGGCTTATGTTGCTTCCAAGACGAGTTGCTTCCAAGACGAGGAAATTGAAGTCAAGGCATGGGTCCCACACGAAAAAAAAAGTTGACATCTTTGACAAGAGCCCGGATGACCTCCAAATAGGTCAATCTTGATGTTCTCAACTCAATTTGATCATATTTTGAATTTAAAATTAATTTGGCTATGTTTTGAGGGCAAATCATGATTATCGTCCAAATTATCCTAATCATCGTCCAATTTATAGTGAGCTAAATGAGCACCAAAACAAAGTCCGATTTGAGCGCGAAGGGACTGATTTAAGAGATTTCAACAATCCATACGTATTCGCGGAGTCCGATTTATAAAACAATGCTCCAATGAAAAAATTTATGCGGAACAAATTCTCATGGAACAAATTCTTATGCATGAAATCTTGTCATGACCCAAAAGCAACTAATAGCCAAGCACTACAATGATCCATAGAGGAAATGATAATTTCGGAACATAAAAATGATAATTACATAATTTGGATCGAACTTTAGAGTTTGATTGAAGTTAATTACATTTGATTTCTATTTTGTATGTTTTATTTCAAACTCAAAAGTGAGGTCAACAAGATGCAGACAAAATCGAAGGCGAAGTCGATTCAGAAGGCACTGTTTGAAGCGAAGGAAAATTCATTGGAAGCAGAAATTACCTTCGTACGAAGCAATCAAAAGTCGTCGACCTACTCGGAGTGAGCGGAGAAAGACTCACAGGAAGCAGATGATGCCTTCGTAGAAAGAAGTCAAAGTCATCGGCCCACTCGAAAGAAGCAAACAATGTCGTCATACGAAGCAATCATGGTCATCGGCCTACTCGCATGAAGCACATGAAGTCGTCGATGAAGTGAAAAGGAGATGAAGACGTCACTGGACACAGACAACGGCAAAGAAAAACAACTCGATTAAGTTGGCTCTGATACCATGTAATAAGAAAATACTACAATCTTCTTTTATTCCCAATTGAAATCTTATCTTACACATATATAAACACTCTTTTCTCTATAGATTAGGAATATACCTAATATAGAAAGGATCTGAAATTAAACCTCCTCTAATTAGGTTACCTAATATACAAACCTAATACTTAGTATTTTCCATAACAAATATATTACATAATACCAAATATCAAAAATTGATATAATAATAAACCTTTTTATTCTCTTCTGCTGCATGAAATTATTTCTGTAGATATGTAAATACGCAAGTGCTTATAAAAGAAAGTTTGAATTTGACTCAATCGTCCTAATAAAAAATTACCATTCTAAAACCTGCCAAAAGAACCAACTTATCCCACAACTTATTAATTACTATACTTAAACACTATAATGCTCGCCATTTGATGGCCATCACCCTCATCTCAAAACCAACCTTGCCGCCTTTTCTCCCTTACATTTTAAGTGTGGCTTCATTATTGTCAACTAATTGATGTTTCCACCATTACTCTCAAGCAATGTTGGGTTTGTTCAACCAAAACGTTTTCTCCACTTAAAACCTAAAAGGTGCCACTAACATGCTCTATAAAAATAGTCGTACTTTTTTCTCTTTATAAATCCTATCCACCATCCGCTTCTTTCCCTAATAAAACTACAAAACAAAGCACAAACATGTATGTGTTGAGTGTACCTGCAAACACGTAGGGGGTGAGCATTAGCTCTATTTGGATGGATCGAATTTCAAATTGGTTAAGCAAATTGCAACCGAAATCCAAAATCAAATAAACTGAACCAATCAATATTTTGATAAAATCAAACTGAAATTTAATTTGCAAACAAATAATTAGTTGTTAGTGCAATTCAATAACAAGCATCAAGAATTACAAATCTTACATGTATAATATCAATTAATTTCATGAATCCTCCATTTAATTTTGATTTTTTTATTTTTCAATTTGTCCGATAAAATGAAAATTAAAACCAAATATTGACATTTTAACAATCAAAAACAGAAAGACATTTTTGAAACCGAAATGAATCAACTAAACTTGTTTGGTTATGCTCAATTTTCCTATTTTGACCAAATAATGCACACCCCAAACTACATAGCTACATACCCATCTCTCACCACCCACACCAAATCCAAAGATCACTAAGTTGGTCAAAATTGGCTGAAACCCTAATCCGGTCAAATTTTGAATTGGACCTAATTAGAATTTGAATTTGATCGGGCAAGTAACCTTCAGACAATTTAAATCCTATGCACTTGCAAAGCAAGATCATGGAATCCAAATTCTAATTGCCAGATATCTCATACCCAAGACCAATTTCCCAACAGAGTTGCAAATATCTAGTGGAATATGACATAAAGAGAGGTGCGAATCATATTTTCAGCTACTTTACAACTTGTACTTTCAACTATTGCCTAGAATTTGCAGAGGAGATTTTATGATGGGAATGTAACTTTAAAATTGAACGACAATATTTTCAAAAGTAACAACAGAGAGAAAAAAAAATCTTACCTTTTTCCTCGTCAAAGTAATCTTCGGTGACATTATCTCTGTTGGAGGCTGTGAATAGTTTTTTCCTCTATACATTATTATTGTACTATCCTCACTGATCTCAAGCACGATACCTCCACTCAATCTAGCTAGCTCAGCTGCAATTTCTTGGACCTCCTCTGGAGTAAAAGTTTTGACTATAACCTTCAAAGTCTGATGTTTCTTCCAATGTAAATGCATGTTAAGAATAACTCCTTGAAAAATCCCTCGTCTTCCAACCGGGACATAATTTTTGCATTTTTGTCCCAACTTAAGCAAGTAGAAATGTTCTTCCGGTGTAAGTACCTCAGGATCATGCATAGCAACCGAGTCATCTTTGGGTTCAACCTTTTTCAAGGCTTCAATAAGACGTTCCTCCTTTTTTCGAGCCTTTTGTAGCAAAAGAACATGCATAAAAAATCAAATGAACTGAATGCCATGTGCAAATATCCTTTAATTGGGGGCATTTAGATACATAGCACACAATTCTTATGTATTTACATATCTCACACCTAAACTTTCATATTTGCACACATAGCACTCAAATCTTTAATATCACATCAAAAATAGCACTATATCTTTTATGCAAAAGGTTTAAAGAACCAAAGTGCTATGAATATAAATATAGAAGTTTAGATGTAAATCCAAATGAATTGTGTGCCACGTATATAAAATTTCCTCTTTAATTTTGAAAAAAATTTCCTCTACAATTTTTAAAAAATTCTTAACTTTTTAGTGAACAAGAAAACATAAACTCATGAGTCATCACCTTCCTCAATTTGAATAAAATCTTCTCCTCTGGTGTCATTCTTTCATACTCCTTTTTCTTTTTCCACCTGAAGAACTTCAGCCACCTCACGACAGCTCTTTTTCCTTTTAGCTTCTTTCTTTTTGGTTTTGGTGCATCATTAGCAGCACCTGATATTGAACTTATTATACTGTTATTCTCCACAATATTTTGGCCTGTTGTCCCGAGCTGGTGTGTGGCATGAAGATTGCAATAGCCTCTAAGGTGACCATTTCGTAGATTACTAGGAAATCTAGACACTGGGATTCCATGATGAATCTTGAACAAATCAAAATAAAAATTACTGCAATAAGGGTTATTAAGGCACATCAAACATTAATGCAATACATAGCGCAGGGATAAAAATAAACAATTCACATCAAATATGATGTGTTGATCTATAAATATAAAATGCAGTAAAAATTGAGGTAACAATCGACATGATTTTAAAAAACATAGAAAACAGCATAGTTAAAGTGAAGAAACTCATGACCTGCAAGTAGTGGAGTTTTTCGAAAGAGAGTAGAGGTTATTTTCTGTAATTCAGATATATTTTCTGAATGGCATTACATTACTCATCTATCCACTTCATATACATACACACACACACACACACACTTGTAACAGAATATGGTTATTTTACAGCAAAGTATTTTCTTGAATTAATTTCTTGGGTTGTTCAACACTGGATTTAGGTCGGAGTTAAGCTTTGACTTATTCTGATCCATTGCTGTTATTACCTCCCCGCAAGTTGATGGGCATGGTTTGATCAGCAACTTGTCTCGTAAACTATGAAAAGGAGTGGCTGAAAGTCACTTGGTAAAGATGTCTGCGAGCTGCTCTTCTATGTGAATGTGGTGAAGTCTGATTTGCTTTTGTTGAATGCAACCTCTAATGAAGTGATAATCTGACTTCAATGTATTTACTTCTTGCATGAAATATTGGATTATTAGTTAGAGCTAATGTAGATAATTTGTCACAGTACAATATAGTTTTTGTCTGAAAGAAGCGAAAAACAGCAAGCAAATTTCCGAGCCATATTATATCAGCAGTGACATTAGCAAGTGCTATGTACTCCGCTTCAGTAAAAGACCTCGCCACTGTTGGCTGCTTCTTGACATGCCAAGGAATCAGAGTGCGACCAAGAATAGCACAATAACCTGATATAGATCTTTTGCCCATATGGTCTGACGCCCAATCCGAGTCTGAGTAAGTTTGTAGCACAGGTTCATCCTCATATGTTGTGAAACCATGTGTAAGAGTGCCACTCAAGTATCTTAGAAGACATTTAGATACATAAAATGAATAATGAGAGGTTGATGCAGATGTTGATATAATTGGTTTACCGAGAAAGTGATTGTTGACCTTTTTGTGAGGTCTTTTCTTCTCCTCCTTAGAGCCTAGGTTCTAGTTCTAAGAGTTCTTATTGATCGTCTTAGAAAATTAGAATTGATACTCACACTTTTAGAAAATTCTAGTCAATTCTTATTTTCCTTTGATGTCTAGCATTTTTGGCACAAGACCATCGTCTTATGAACGAGTGGTTATGGGTTATTTTGCGAAGACACAAGGGAAAAGTTCCTAATAGGACTCCAAGCCTTAGGAAAACAAAGTCACGACTTTTTTTCGTCACATACACACACCGAATACACAAAGTTCACAAAATTGCACGAAATCGAACTTCAATTAAGCCCGGAGGAGGGGTCAAAATGCGAACTTCTCCGGGCAACCTCTGACGGCAAATTGGACTGCGCCAACGCGTCCGGAACACCAATTTTGGTAGGAAGAAACGTCCATAATGCTATATTTTCGACACAAAAAAATTGGCACGCAAATCGATGAATTCGTCAAAACGACTTCCAGTGATGAAACAGATAGCGTCAATGCGTCCGGAGCGTCAAAATTACCTAAAAGGAACATCCATTTTGTTGTATTGTGACGCACAGACAAAAATGGTACTAATCAAATTTTATTTTAAGAAATAACAAATATTTTATATATTTATCATTTATAATATCAGGATTTATAACCCTAAGTCATTTTTTTGACTTTTACCCACGCACAGCATTCCACTGCCTCGACCGAGAGCCGCTCGGGCGGAGCCCTAGCTTCCGCACGCGTCTCTTCTCCAGCGATCGGCCGCACTCGAGCCTGACGATCGAACCCCTGGCCGCTGAAATCGTCTTCCTCTTCCCTCACACGCGGCATTCCGCTGCCGATTGAGCACGCAGCTCGTCTCCTCGAGTTCCTCTCGACCGAGCGGCTCTCCAACTGCGAAGTTCCACCTGGCCGACGCTTCTCTTCCTCGAGGCTGAACGTTCTCCTCTTCATGGTGTCGTTTCATTTCTTCTTTGTGATTCGTTGGCTAGGGGGGCTGGTAGGTGGCTTCTCCTTCCTCCTTTCTTTGCTTTAAAAACCCCACTTGGGGAGGGTTTTGAGTTTGGCAGAAATTTTCTTGAGGGAGAGGTGCTGCCATTTTATTTGTTTGCTGGAATTTTTTTTTTCTGGAGTCCTGTTTTCTCTTGAGAAAAGTCTGAAAGAAGAGGAGTGGCTTTTGTGTTGTTGTGAGGCTGGTTCTTTTCTCTTTGCTGACCGAGAGATTGTTTTCTTTCTTCTTTACTGTGGGAAGTTTTGGGGGAGAAAACTCTAATAACATCTCATCTAAAATTTGATTTTTGTGTGTTGGGGTGTGGAGCATCCGTTGGTGGCTGTTTCTCAAAGCTTTCAAGAAGAAAGCTCTGTCGAAATTTTTGTTTGACTAGCTTCTGGTGTGCTGGAAGTTTAAAGGATTTGTCGGTTGCTATTTTTTTGAAGTTTTTTTTTTTAGAAGAAGATCTCTTTGGGAGGCACTTCATTGGATCTTTCTTACATTTTCTTTTGCTTTAAGTCGGCATTAAGAGGTATTTTTTTTTCTCCCCTCCTCTATTTTACACTCTTTCGGATGGCATCTAAAGACATCTCCATTCTCTTATAAAAAAATATTTGGAAGTGAAGCTTAGGCTTATTTTGAAATTTAAGCATGGATACTCACTAGAAATGGTGAAAACAAAGCATGTGTGAATTGTCTTTGTTCTTCTTGCCTGAGATGTTTGGAAGTATCGTAATGGTGGTTTTGAGATGAGATTTGCCCCTCTCGAAATGCATGTTAGAATGGGTTATCAAACTCCTTTATTACTCATGTTCAAAAATGAATGATTAATTCAAGCTCATCTATTTCATGCTACTTATCACTGTTTGAAACATATGTTTGAAATTTTCTTTGTTTTGTCGTTGTCTGGGTTTCGGTTTTGGTTATGCTAGAAATTATGTTTATAAGCTGGAAAAATGTATTTGGAGCTCATTTATTTCATCTCTTGCTGCCCTTGATAGAAAACATGCTGGAAATTATGTTTATGAGGTGAAAAAATGTATTTGGAGCTCATTTATTTCATCTCTTGCTGCCCTTTGATAGAAAACATGCCGAAAATTATTTTATGAGTTGGGAAATTACATTTGGGGCTCCCATTTTGCTTCCCTTGCTCCTTGTTGAAATATATGCTGGAAGTTTATTTTTATATTGTAGAAATCATTTTTCAAAGTTGAAAATTATGTTTGGGGTTCGGTTGGCCATGTTCTTGGGCTCGGTTTGGGCTCCTTTTAATGTTTTATGTTGGCTGAAATATTTTACTGATTTATTCTTTTTTGCTGGCTTCGGTTTGCCCCTTGTGTTGCGCTCGGTTGGCTTTGATGAGAAAATAGTTTGGTGGCTGTTTTTGCTCCCTCCCTGGTTTTACATGTGAGTTTTTTTGTGAATCAATTTGAGGTGGATTGGGTGACTGTTTTGCTCTTCTACCTAATTCTATTTGTGAGTTTTTTGTGAGTTAATTTGGGGGCTCGGTTTGGGGCTGTTTTGCTCCCTTTGTCATGTTTGGCCGTGAGCCTCACTTGATGTCTATTGTTTGGAGATTGTCTTTGGGTCGTCCTTACCCGTAAGCTTGGTTATACCCTCTGTTGCTTTACCCGTGGAACTTTTTTTTTTTTGCCCTACCCGAAAAATACATTTGATTTTTTTTGTGAGATATTGGATATGTATTTCATTGTAAACTTTTGACGAAGGAGGAAATTAAATCGTTTTGACGTCGGTATGTTTTTCTAGAAGGCTAGGGAATTATTGTTTTCTATTAATTAGTGTCTCTTCTTTTATGAAATGTAAAAAGGCTCTTGAAGCTTCATTTTGAGTTTGATATAAATCGAATTCATATTGGGTGGAAATCCATAAAAGTGCCACTTGGAAAGGATATCCTTCTCGGGATTGATCTGGTCATTTTTAACGAATTTAAACGTTTTAGACCGAAACATTTATGATTTTATTTTAAGCTTTACTGATTTGGCTTGGCTTTAAAAATGTATCAGTCTCCTTTTCGTTCATTCTGTTTTCTTTTTTTTATCCAACGGTCAAGTTAAAAATGAGAATTTTCGATTTAATTATATTCAGAAATGATTCATATTCTTAAGGGAAAGAGAAAAAAAAATTAATTAAAAAATAAGATTTGGATCTTCGAGATGATAAAACCTAAAGGGGGATAGAATAGTGAACCATCTACCATTGTTTTTTGCATATGAAAGATAAAATTGTAAATGCGAAAAATAGTTAGGGGTTGGAAGAAGATGGGAGTTTAGATAACAATTAGAGATATGGATTGGAAAGATTAGTAGACCTACACTTAGGTCCTTTAAGTTTGAAATAAACCTACATTCAATTGTCCTAATTAGATTTGAATCACACTTCACAACTCTTTTGCCAAAGCTATAGGTTTACCCCTTAGGTTTTAGGAGTCTGATGGTGAGCTAAGCTTAATCTCAAGAGGCTTGAGGGTTAGTTGAGAGGCATTTAGTTGAGGTTAGACACTTTAAGACACTTCAAGTAAACTAAAGTATATGTTTTCTAGGTCTTAGGAGCACACCTTAAGAGAGAGAGTTTATCATCCTAATTTTTAAATGATCCTAAAATGTCAGACATCTGACCCCATTTCATGAGATAATTAGGACACTAGGCACGATGGTGCACTAGATTGTGATTCATGACTGATTTAATTAAATCAAATAATGAAATTCTTACCTTAACTTGACCAAAACTGAAATCAATGCTCCGGGATTTGAGTTTGTCTTACACTCAAATCCTCCTGACAATTCGGGACATTCCAATATCACATAAAAATTTCTTATTCTTGGTCCTTTATATGTGATATTGTATTTCATTTTATTTGTTTGTTTTTTTCCTACGATTTACCTATTTTCGTTAAGTCTTTTTCAGGTCATGCTTTCCTCTTTTACACAGCGCATACTAGCTAAACTTAAAGGAGTAATGAACCTACCAGGTGTACAGGTTTAATTTATGTTACAACATTTTATTTTCCCAGCATGTTATTGTTTTTATATCCTGTTATATTACTCTTTATAGCATGTTATACTCTTCTTTCAGCATGTTATACTGTCTTTTCTTTTTATTGTACAGTACATTGTTATTGTTCTTTCACACTGCATGTTTAGTTACTTTGATATGTTATGCCTTAGTATAGAATAACCTAGTGGTTAGGAGCATGTTCAAAACTAAAACTAAACCAGGAGATGATACTACAAGGAGTTTGGAGCGAATACCATGGGTAGCGCGACAAGGAACAATTTTCAGGTGGATCTGCAGCAGCAAAACACATTCACATCACCTATTATTATCTTTAGTTTAAATAACAACCCATAGGATCACTCTTTAGGCTTTTTGTAAAATTCTGTTGTACAATTATAAGTCCTAATACTTTAGGATTCTGAGGTTACCGTGCGATACGGTGTAAATCCTCTTATCTTTTTAGGCTATTTGCATAGTCTGATATTGTGCAAACATAACTCTTAAATCCTAAATGATTTGCAGGATTGAAATATCAAATAAGCGTCACTTCAAAGACATAAAGCCAAACATTAGGATAGTTGGGACATCTCCGGGGTTTCTCCTGGATCTGTGATATCCCCTACTTTTCTTCCCTTTGGATTCCTTAAATAATTGTTCCTACTTTGAGTCATCCATATTTGATTTTTCCATGTCCAATCGTGAAAACCTAAACTTTGAAATCTTGAAAACAAAACCATCTGGTCTCAATCGAGAGTTTTCTTAAATGACTCCCAGTCATTTAAGATATAATTAACTATAGGGGTTTGACTCTATAGGGAACCAGGAACCCAGATAAAATAAACCTTATCTAATCCTCGTATTAGGTAGGGGAACTTGTCGGCAAATAAGACAATTTCGCAGACCAAACGGATGTCACAAATTGTTTAGTCTAGATGATTGAATCCCTATTACAAGTGATATATTTATTCTTCGGGATAAGTGTATTGTTTGTAGTATTGTATTAAATCATCTAAACTATTAAAAATGTGAGACTCGTTTGGTCTCACTTATTTTAAAAATTAAAGTGTTACTTTTAAAAATAAAAAAGGGTTATATTTGTATTTAAATTATTTTCAAAATCACAAAATCATTCACTTTTTCAAATCACGAAGTTAAAAAAATAAAACGACCGACAGTGATATCAGATCGTGTGTTGGTAAGATATTGTAATGAACCAACTAGACGGCGGTAAAGCTCGGGATTGGAATACAAGTGGAGACTTTCATTGTTGAGTTTTGATTTGGTAGGAGAAGGATTGTTTACATGTTTGCAACTTATCATGCCCGCACATTGCACTAGTTCCTTGGCATAGCTTGTTTGTGTGAGATGGAGACCTGTCTCACTCTTCGTGATTTGCATTCCCATAAATGTTGACACCGGAACCAATATCTTGAGCTTAAAGCTAACTTATAGTTGAGTGGTTATGTGATAAATTTAGGACTGATGTTTGCCTATAATTAGTATGTCATCAACATAGATTAGCAGGTAGAAATGCATTGGAGACATCAAGTTGAGTGATAGTCCAGTTTCTATTGGTAGGGACTGCAAGAGGTGTTCTTATAGTTAGAAATTTTGTTGTCAGACTAAACATTTGATAATAATCTATTCCATATTACTACTTATGACCTTGTGCAACTAATCAAGCTTTGCATCTCACAATAGAACCATGAACATGACATTTCAGTTTCTAGGTCCACCTACACCCAAGTATATGTTGATTATTGGGAGAGGAAACAAGTGTCCAGGTACCTTGAGTAAGAAGCGCATGCATCACTTCTGATATTGCTCGTCTCCACTGAATTTGTTTTACAGCATTAGAATAACAGCTAGGTTCAGAGTTGATTGAATCACTTGGATCAAATTTAAAATTTGTCTGAGCTTCGGCTTTGGCTTCAGTGATTGGAATCTAATAACAATTGGATGTTTCAATTGTGATTGCCAAAAAATTTCATAGTGGGGTAATATTGTTTCAATAGTTGATGAAGAGCTGATAAAACACGGTTCTTGTATGGTTTGTGATGATGTAATAAATCGTGTGCTTGCATCGCATTTTCTACTTAAGGCTGAGGTGTTGCTGAATTTTGCTGCAGTAACAGAGGTAACAGAGGCTGGAACCAAAGTGAGTGTTGGAGGATGAAATATTGATTCATTAGAATTTTGTATGTATAGCTGAATCCGAGCTATTATGATGAAATGAAAACACAGACTATAAACTTTAAATATCGAGAAATATATATCTTTCAGGTGACAGAATTCAAGCATTTGTAGCCTTTATGGTTAGGAGCATAACCTATGAAAACAAATAGAACAGATCTAGGATCAAGTTTTTTTTTTTTCTTATGGTTGTAAACCATGATAGCATAAGCACCAAAGATTTTAGGATGACTGTATGAAGGCAGCCTTTTATGCAGAATCTGAAAAGAAGCTTTGTTGCTTGTGTTATGAAATGGAAGCAAATTAACCGGATATTAGCCCAAAGAACTGTCTTGAGATTTCCATAATATGATGTTTTACATTCAGTGATATCATTTTGCTTCGGTGTATAAAGACAACTAAACAGATGTCTATCCCATGATTAATAAGATAGGCCTAAAAATTTTTATTGTTGTATTCAATACCATTGTTAGTACGTATGATTTTGATTTTGGTTTGAAATTGTCTTTCCACCATCATTTGAAACATTTGAAATATTTGCTGCATTTCAAATTTTCACTCATTGGATACAACAAACAATACTGAGAAATATAGTCAATCAATGAAGTGCCCATTTGGGGCAGCTTATAGGGTGCGACAGCGTTTTCAAAATGCCGCCTCCCCGTTTGAATATCACGATCGGTCTAAATTTTTTGTGTCACGGCGTTTTTTTATCGCGATTTTCTTCATGGTTTCGCAAGCCAGACTCCCCCTACGTCTCGCGTATGAATTTTAAGATTAGTAAAGAATCCTTGTGTTGCCCCTTTGCATATCTCGCTCGCCGCCTCGCTCCCTCGCCGCCCTTGGAGAATCGGAGATCGCCTCGCTCCCACGCCCTCGCCCTTGGAGAATCGATCTCCTCTGCTCGCCCAAGAGATTGGCACCCTTTCCAGGAGAATCACACGAATCGCCTGGTAGATCTCCCTCGGCTCCCCCAGCCTTCTCTNGCGGAACCAATATCTTGAGCTTAAAGATAACTTGTAGTTGGGTGGTTATGTGATAAATTTAGAACTGATGGTCGCCTATAATTAGTATGTCATCAACATTGATTAGCATGTAGAAATGCATTGGAGACATCAAGTTGAGTGATAGTCCAGTTTGGGATTGCAAGAGGAGTTCTTATAGTTGGAAATTTTGTTGTCAGACTAAACATTTGATCATAATCTATTCTATATTACTACTTATGACCTTGTGCAACTAATCAAGCTTTGCATCTCACAATAGAACCATGAACATGACATTTCAGTTTCTAGGTCCACCTACACCCAAGTATATGTTGATTATTGGGAGAGGAAACAAGTGTCCAGGTACCTTGAGTAAGAAGTGCATGCATCACTTCTGATATTGCTCGTCTCCACTGAATTTTTGTTACAGCATTAGAATAACAGCTAGGTTCAGAGTTGGTTGAATCACTGTAATGGATCAAATTTAAAATTTGTCTGAGCTTCGGCTTTGGCTTCGGCTTCGGTGATTGGAATCTAGTAACAATTGGATGTTTCAATTGTGGTTGCTGAAAATTTTCATAGTGGGGTAATATTGTTTCAATAGTTGATGAAGAGCTGATTAAAAACGGTTCTTGTATGGGTTTGTGATGATGTAATGAGTCGTGTGCTTGCATCACATCTTCTACTTAAGGCTGAGGTGTTGCTGAATTTTGCTGCGGGGTTGAGGTAACAGAGGCTGGAACCAAAGTGAGTGTTGGAGGATGAAATATTGATTCATTAGAATTTTGAATGTATAGCTGAATCCGAGCTATTATGATGAAATGAAAAAGACTATAAACTTTACATATCGAGAAATATATGTCTTTCATGTGACAGAATTCAAGCATTTGTAGCTTTTGTGATTAGGAGCATAAACCACGAAAACAAATAGAACAGACCCAGGATCAAGTTTATTTTTTGCTTATGGTTGTAAACCATGATAGCATAAGCACCAAAGATTTTAGGATGACTGTATGAAGGCAGCCTTTTATGCAGAATCAGAAAAGAAGATTTGTTTCTTGTGTTATGAAATGGAAGCAAATTAACCGGATATTAGCCCAAAGAGCTGTCTTGAAATTTCCATAATACGTATGTTTTACATACAGTGATATTATTTTGCTCCGGTGTATAAAGACAACTAAACTGATGTACTATCCCATGATTAATAAGATAGGCCTAAAAATTTTTATTGGTGTATTCAATACCATTGTTAGTAAGTATGATTTTGATTTTGGTTTGAAATTGTCTTTCCACCATCATTTGAAACATTTGAAATATTTGCGGCATTTCAATTTTTTACTCATTGGATAGAACCAACAATAGTGAGAAAAGTAGTCAATCAATGAAGTGCCCGTTTGGGACAGCTTATAGTGTGCGGCGGCGTTATCAAAACACCGCCTCCCCATTTGAATATCGTGATCGTTCTAAATTTTTGGAGTCGCGGCGTTTTTTTACCGTGATTTTCTTCATGGTTTCGCAAGTCGGACTCCCCCTGCGTCCCGCGTATGAATTTTGCAAATAAGAAAGAATCCATGTGCTGCCCCTTTCCATATCTCGCTCGCCGCCTCACCTCGCTCCCTCGCCGCCCTTGGAGAATCGCAGATCGCCTCACTCCCACGCCCTCGCCTTTGGAGAATTGATCTCCTCTGCTCGCTTAGGAGATTGACGCCCTTTCCAGAAGAATTGCACGCCTCGCCCGGCAGATCTCCCTCGGCTCGTTGATCCTCCTCTCCTTCGCTGAGATCAGCGCAACATATACCCGATATCCCTCTCCTTCCTTCCCGCGAGCCCTAGCATTTCGATTTTCCTTTCTGATTCGTAATGTATGCCTTTTCTGTTGGTTTTTTTGGGAGGTGGACATGCAAGCAATATAATTTTTTTTAACTTTTGATGTGATATATAAATGAATGATTTTTGGGTATATCCTAACTTAGATCTGTGGCTTGAGGGTTACTCCGATTTTTCCGCATCTTTATTTCGGAGGTGTAGTTCCAAGCAACCTGATTTCTATCATTTGTGCTCTTCTAAAGGATTGTGATAAAATTATCTTCTAAATGGGTAATTTTAATATATTGTTCTTTATATGGATCTTATTTTTAGTGCACTTCATGTTGCTCTTTAATATGTTGCTCTTTGTATGTATTTTTTTAATATCTTTTTTTAGTGTATATTTTCATTTTAAGTGTTTCATGTTTTCCTTGCTTATTTCTCGATCCTACATTGTATTAACAATTGCTGAAATAACTGACATTTTTTGAATTTAGGATGGTTCCGCAGCGGGAACGCCGTAAAAGCATGGCATGGGCTGCAGCTATTGCAATATTGTTGTTGAAGTATTACCGAACCAGCAGTGTTCGCATACCACATATGACGTCAAGTTTTATTGTGAATAATGGGTAGGTGAAATGTTTTCTGGATATCCAATAAGATTCAACAACATTTTTCGAATGAGTGTGTTTATTTTTATGGATCTCCTGAACGATTTATCTCTGAATCATGGCCTCCAAGGTTCTTCTAGAACGACGAGAAGGGAGGTGTTGGCTATAACAATACACATTTTGTCATAGAATGAATTTATTAGAGGTGCTATGAAGAGATTTCAACATTCATCGGAAACAATAAGACGTTACTTCTCCAAAGGCATACAGGCACTTGTTAGCTTGGCAGCTCAAATCATTAAACCAGACGATCCATCATTTGCTAATACACCAGGAGAAATTGCCAACGATCTCTGTTACATGTCTTATTTCAAGATAACTATTGGTTTCTTTACTTCTGAAATTCTGTTTTTTTTTCTAACAATGTAAAACAAAACTGCATGTGTGCAATTGACGATACTCAATTTGATGCTCAACTACCCAACCATAACAAGGTGGCGTACATTGGTCATAGTGGTTTAACTACTCAAAATATCATAGCGGTATGTGACTTCAATATGTGTTTTACTTTTGTCATGGCGGGTTGGAAAGGGAGTGCACATGACAGTCGGATTTTCTCCTATGCAACTAGGAATAAATCACAGTGTTTTCCTCACCCGCTTTTAAGTATGATTTGATTTGTAAAACGTACTATTTATATGTATTATTTGTCATTAACAGTGTATTCCATAACAGGGAAATACTATTTGGATGATGTTGGATATCCTATGCAGAGGGGCTACCTGAAGCCACATCCAGACACTAGATATCATATTCCTGATTTTGAGCGAGCAAGTGACACCATACGTGGCAGGAAAGAAATGTTTAACAAACGTCACTCTTCTTTACACGGGGTAATTGAAAGAATATTTGGGGTTTGAAAGAAGAAATTGGTCATCTTACGTGATATGTCATCGTATTCATTTCAAAAGCATGTGCATATTGTGGTGGCAATAATGAAACTTCATAACTTCATCCGACATCCTTCACGTTCAGATGCGAACTTTAGTATGGCTGGTAACGATGAACTGAATGTCTTTGAAGAACCATCAACATTTGTGGTTGGGTCTTCAGTCCATGAGGATGAGATTGACTCTAACGAAATTGGGGTTCATGAAGCTGAGGGTGTAGCTAAGATTACTGCTTTGAGGGAGTCAATCGCATATGCTATCTATGGCAGTTGATCCACCAAGTCTTATTTATTTCGTACACTATAGGTTTATTTTCGTCTGCATGTCTTTTTGTTGTTTTTTTTCAGGATTTGACAATTGTTTTTTTTCTTCTGATACTCACGAGAATGTGAGCATTGTATGTTATCTTTTGAACTGATCTGTGATGATTTCTGAGTTTTGTATTATATAATGTTGTTCTCATTTCAGTTCTGCTGCAAACAGCTTAATCAAATAAGGGCAGAATGGTCATTTATCTAACAAAAGTTCTCAGTAAGTTGTTTTGAATAAGCTGTCTCAAACAGCAAGGCAGTTTATTTTGATAATCTGGTGAGTTGTTCTGAATAAGTTGACTCAAACAGCAAGTCAGCTTATTCTGATAATCTGCAGATTATCAGATTCTCAGAATAACTGCTTATCAGCAGACTATAAATAATCAACAGCTGCCCCAAACAGACCCGAAATATAGTTGTGATATCCTTCATTATAAATAATTGGAGTTATAGCTTATACATTTGAATTTACTATAGCTAAAATTTCAGAATTACATGAAGTGAAGGAGATGAAATGTAGTTTATAACCTTTTTCAATATTACGTGAACTGCAGTAATCTTTAGTAAGTTGATGCGAAGTAATGGATTTCTGCAACCAATTGTTTGCAGAGTTGAATTTTGGGAATGACCAAGCAGATGATGTCGGACATTCATTGCAGAAATTGAACAATGTTGTGGATGCACTAGTTACAGATGGAATGGGATAGAGTCCATTATGGTCTGGTCATTGAAGTAATATTATTTTGTTTCTATTCTCCATGATTACATAGCCAAATTTAGTAAAGTACAATTAATAAGACTTATAAGATGCAAGCTATTGAACCAAAAGAAGGTTGTGATGTAATTTGGGACATGACTTGAGGAAGAAAAATATAACTTACTATCACGACCTAGACTGATAGCTTAACAATAACTAAATTGATAACCGCGGTCGGACGGTATTAATATTTCATTTATATTCCACAAAATTTCATAACTTTCAATTTATAAAAGAGTCACTAAGAAACCACAAAATACAATAAATGAAAATTTAAATCAATCAGAACAACATAGTCTGTAGATAAAACATCTCAATCCACGCACAACAATATCTCTATATAGAAGAAACAGTATGAAAAAGAAAACTACAGCCACATCATGACATAATATTGATTAGTTGTTATATTCTTTCTGTAAACTAAATATCTCCTGTCATACATTCAATCAATAGTTTTTTTTCTGAAAAAAAAAAAAATTCAACAGTAAATTTACATGACTTAGTGAGCAATTACAATCTTATTATGCATTAAATTAATATGCAAATGTTATGTATGAATGACAAAAGAAAATGTAGTTCATTAATTTATCAAACTGTAAGCACTCAATTTAAATTTACCCTTCTTGTTCTCAATTTACATATTTACCATCTTAACATTTGTCTTACTTTGAAGATGTCATATCAGAATCACCGTCATTCTTGAATGAATCCTCAAAATTGTCTCCATAAGTACCCACAAAAAGTTCACCAAAGGTAAGCCTTCACTATTTCTTTTATCATGCATGGGCACATCACACCCCATGCCAGTACCATCTGATGGTGAACCCTAATTGACTTAAGCATTTATTTATCATTTCATATCAATTTAAAATCATTTAAAAAAAATTTCATATGTTAATTATTTCTCTCATTTATAATCCTCAAAAATCTGAATGGTCAATTCTGATTGGCCATCGGTCTGAAGATGAAAGACTGCACTAAAGGTCGATATGGTACCCAAAGCTTCCTGAATATTCTTTCACAATCTGGAAGTAAATATGTCATCTCTGTCAGAGACAATAAAATTTGGCACTCCATGCAATCTCACAATTTGATCCACATAATTTAGCTAATCTTTCAATTGGATCTATTTGTCTAATAGGTAAGAAATGAGCAGACTTAGTCAATCTAACAATAATTACACAAATAGCATTGGGACTCTGTCACGACTTCACAAAGTCCATAGCAATCTTTTCTCATTTCCACTTTAGAATAGGTAAAGGTTAGTTAACCAACCTCTAGGATGTTGATGTCTTGCCTTGGCTAATTAGCATTTAGGACACTTAGCTACAGATTCTGCGATTCTCCTCTTCAATTCTGACCATGTAATTTTTCCTTGAGTTCCCGATATATTTTATTACTCTCTAGGTAAATAGTATAGTCAGACAAATGTGCTTCCTATAGAATTCTTCGTCGAATATTATTAACATTTCGAACATAAATTTTGCCTTTATATTTCAATAAGTCATCCTAATCTAACATGTACATCTCCAAACTCCGGGATTTTCTAAACATTGTTATCTCTTGCTAATGAATCCCTAATTTTGCCTTTCAAAGTGGATTGCAGAGTTAACTGATTCAATTGAACCATATTATCATCACTATAATTAATTACATATAGCTTTAACATCTCCAAATATTTAAGGAACTTCTCCTGCTGAGTTAATAAACAATTCAAATTACCTGAAGTCTTCCTACTTAATGCATCTGTCACCACATTTGTCTTCCCGGGATGATACTTTAATAAACTCTAACCATCTCCTCTGCCTCTGATATTAGATTCAATCCTTTCTGAGTAAAAAAAAACTGTAGACTCTGATGATCTATAAATATCTCACATCCTTCATACGAATAATGTCTTCATATCTTAAATGCAAACAAAACCGCTACAAGCTCCAAATCATATGTGAGATAATTTCTTTTGTGATTCTTTAATTACCTTAAACTATAGGCAATGGTTTTTCCATGTTGCATAAGAACACAACCCAAACCCTTTAAAGATGCTTCACTGAAAATTTGAAACACATTTGACCTGAAGGAATAGCCAACACTAAAGCAGCTATCAAGTAAGACTTCAATTTTTAAAAAGCCTCTTCACAACGATCAGTCCCATTAAACCTCATTGTCTTCTGAGTCAATCAGGATAATGGCATAACCATCTGTGAAAACTCCTATACAAATCTCCTGTAATAACTAATCAGACCTAGAAAACTTCTGATCTTAGTAACAGTAGTAAGTCTTGCAATCGTCTTGATCTTATTTTGATCCACTGATATGTCATCTCCAATGATAATATGCGCAAAAAAAATTACACTTTTAAGCCAAAATTCACAATTAAAAATCTTGGCATATAGTGTATTCTCCTTCAAAACCTGCAGAAAGCATGTAAATAATCTGTATGACTGACTTCATCACTAAAATACACTAAGATATAGTCAATTAAGGCAATCACAACAGTATTCAAAAACTGTCTGAACATCCTTTTCATCAAATCCATAAAAAATATTGGAGCATCGATCAGCCCAAATGGCATCACCACAAATTCATAGTATCCATATCTAATTTTGAAAGTTGTCTTCATTGTGTCTTCCCCCTTTAATCCACATGTACTGATAGTCTGACATTAGATAACCTTGGAAAATACAGAAGTTCATTCTAATTGATCAAACAATTCATCAAATTTCGACAGTAAATATTTAAGTATAATTGTAAGCTTTTTCAACTCCTTGTAGTCAATGCACATTCTAAAGCTCTCATCCCTCTTTCACGAATAATACCGGAACTTTCCAAGGTAAAGTATTGGGTATGATAAACCCTTATCTAGTAACTCCTGCAATTGACCCTTAAACTCCTACAATTCCATAACTGTCAATCTGTGGGGTGCCTTAGATGCAGTCTCAAAATTTGGCAAGAGCTCAATAGTAAAATCAATCTTTTGCACTGGTGGTAGCCCTCGTAAATGATCAAGAAAAACTTTTAGATATTCTCTTACTGCAGAAAAATCACTCAAAGACTTAGAGATATTTGTCACCTGAGCAAAAAAACCTTAATTTCCACGACTCAACAATTTGAAAGCTCTCAAACAAGTAATTATCATGAATGTTAACCTTTTATTTTAATCAATTATGATGAAATTTTTTAACAAACAATCCATGCCTAAAATCACCTCAAATTTCACCAAGGGAAAGACAATAAGTTGCACATCAAAATCCTTTCAATCAATCATTAGTTTTACCTCACATATTGATTAGCTTCCATTGAACTATTGTTTGGAATTTTAGCATATAATATCACATTAATTAAGGTGTTGTTCAATTGCATCACTTTAATCAATACTTCGGCTATAAAAGAATGTAATGCTCCTAAATCAAATAATATTCTTATTGGTTTATTCTAAATATATATGATATCAATCATTAAAATCATTGCATTGAACATTTAGAGTTAACTTATTAATATATTTAAGTTCTTACATTGTGCTATGAATGCATGACATGAATTCTATGATGATTAAAGGTTCACTTGGCTAAAAATTCTTAAATGTAAATCATATAGGTGACAAATTCAACGAAGTCCTTAGCTTCCAACTACAAAAATGCATAAGCTCTAAGCTGGGAATTCTACTTAGTTTGAATAAGGTTTAACACAAATTTTGAAGATTCAGATGCCATCAACTGACAAAGCTTCTTTGAGATGGTGCAACACATCCCCTAGAATCGATCCAAGCTTTCTATCCCAATCTAGAGCAATTACGCGCCATGTCTCCTGGTTGGTGTCACCAAAAATAAGTGTTTGATCCAGAAAAACACTCATCTTTGTGAGCCCTCCCACACTTATCACACTTCTTGGCTTCAATCTGACTGCCAACACTGTTGAGCTAGCATTCTTAACGTTGGCATCTCCTGATTGGAAGGATTGTCTGCCCTAAGAACCAAGAGAAAATGTGAATCCCTCTGAATTTCTTCCATTTTAAAAGTCCCTCCTCTGGATAGTTTCTAAATCTAGCTTAATACTCCTGACCCTCTCCACTAAAACAGAATAATCATCGATCCCAAGAGGAATCGGTGGTTGTCTAATCATATCCTTTAGACCAAACAAAAATTTGTGGCACTTCTACTCTACATTTGGAATCAATTGGGGAACATACCTTGAAAGCATAGTAAATTTTGATCGTACTGCATTATCGAATGATCATCTTGTATCAACAGGATAAATTTATCCTGCAAATGTTTCATGACTGATAGTGGTATGAACCAGTCACTAAAAATTGCCACATATTCATTCCATTGCACCAAGTAGTTGTCTCTACCTCTAAATTTCTCTTGCAACTGAAATCGTTGTCATCTCTTTGCTTCTCCTTCCAAGGCAAAAGTGGTCAGTGTAACTCTTTTCTCGGAGGAAATCTTTTCCACTCTCAGCACCTAATTTTCAGCATTACTAAACCCCCTCATCCAGAAAAAAGAGGTGGTCTCATATCCTGAAATAACTTCAAATACTTATTTATCCGATTTCGCCCACCATAATTGGTCTGAGTCTAAGGATTCTTAATCATTGAGTTACTACAATTATCCTCTCAACAAAAGTATATGCATTTGAAGTAATTTATGAACATGTATCAATTTATGCCATGTCGTCTATATAACTTCTTTCCTTTTATTTTCATATTTCTGAAATAACATAAGAATAAATATAATTAGACAATATTTAATCCCTCGTTAATATTATTTATGAATTAATTTAATCAATCTACTAGTTCTTTTTTATCATGATTTAATATAATTTTTCTGATACCACTCTTCTCACGATCCGGTCTGATAGCTTCGCATTAACTAAGTCAAAAACTGCAGTCAGATGGTATTAACATTCATTTATATTTCATAGAATTTCATAACTTCCAATTTATGAAATAATCACTAAGAAACCACAAAATACACTAAATTAAAATTTAAATCATCTAGAAATAATAATATAGCCGAAGTAGAACATCTCAATCCACACACAACACTATCTCTATACATAAGTAAATAGTACAAAAAGAAAATTAATCACATCATAAAATAATACCAATCTGCAGTAGTCTTTCACCTCTAAACTAAATCACTTCTGTCAGACATATTAATCTACAGTTTTTCCTAAATAAAACAATTAAATTTGACATTAAGTTTACACGACTTGGTGAGCAATTAGAATAAACTAATATGTGAATTCTATGTATGAATGACCAAAAGAAATGCAGTCTATTAATTTATCAAACTGTAAGCTTTCAATTTAAATTAAACTTTCCTGTTTCAATTTAACCATTTACCTTTTAATATTTGCCCAACTTTTAAGTTGTCATATCAGGATCACCGTCATATCCAAATGTATCATCAAATATGTAATTGTACACTAAAATATTTACACCTGAATGTACATTTTTATCATTTGCATTTCTTTTATCGTGCACGAATACATCATACCCCCTATCAGTATCATCTGGGGGTGAATCTTGATTGACTTAAGCATTTATTTATCATTTTATATCAATTTAAAATCATTTAAATATGTTTTCATGTGTCAATTATTTTTCTCACATTTGTAAGATATCTTTCAAACATTCAAAATGTAAAACAGGAATGAAATATTTATTTTTAAAATCATATTGCAAGTTTATTTTGATCGATTTGAAATACAACTTTTAAACAAATCATTAATTTAATGCCAATAAGAAAATAATTACTCATCTTAATTGATGTGACAACTCTCCTCAATTTTAAATCCTTTGAAACAGACGTTCTTCAATCTTTGGCGATATATAACCTAATATTAATATTTATTACATACAGTTATCCTACTAATTATTTTGAAAACAAATAAAACATTAAAGATACATTTCTTTCTTCTATTTAAAAATTCCACAATTCAGATCTCCAAGTCTTACAGAGCAAAATTTTCTAGATTTCTTGATATCTATAATTAATTAATAGAACTCGCTATTAATAATTGACAAATGTTAAATTGAAGAATTTTTTATTAATTCACTAAAAATCATAAAATAATTTAAATACAATTCAATTTATTATTTAACCTAACAATAAAACTCTCACTTATCAATTTGCTCGGTTCAGCCTTCACCCGCACACTCGTGAGCTCCTTTTTCTTCTCATTCTCCATTCCTTCACACGAGAAGCTATCGAACCTCCCACAAGCGGCAGACCTCTCCTTGCTCCGCACACAAAGTCACCCTCACTGAAACCCTTCCTTCTTCTTCGATGTTGATTGATCCTCCTCCTTCACGCACGCCACTTGATTAGGGTTCACATTTGAATCCTTCTCTTCCGCTCGAACCTTCGCGTAGAGTTGTTCCTCTTCCCTTCTTCTCCATCATCGCTCAAACAAGAAATAATGACGCTTGCTAGGGCTTTGGTTTCTACGTTAGTACGACTCTCCTCTTTTGCAAGCCTTCGGCTTCTCTTCTCCATCGTAAACGAAGTGCTCGACATTGACTTCCTACAAGAGCGTCGAAATCTATGGCATGAGAATCATACTATAAAACCCCCTTCCTTCTCCCACACTTGCCTCTCGGTCTAATTATCAGTTTCGTTTGGGTTCGAAAGAGAAGCTTGTCTCTTAAGCAAAATCGACCAAACGATTATTCCTTTCATGCTGATTCAAAATTTCTTTTCCATATTTACTTTACATTATTATTATTATTATATTTATTATTGTTATATTATTTAAAATTCAGTTATTACACTTCCGAGATGGGTGAACAAGAGACTTTGACCTACATGAGTAATAGGTAAAGATTGACCATTATCCACCATAATGTGTTGTGATTCCCAATATGGTTGACTGTTGTGTAATTGTGTATGATCAGAGGTGAGATGAGAGGTAGCCCTCGTGTCTAGGAGCCACTCGAGTGGAATTGTTATCATATGCTATCATATCCTCTGGGTTTGCGGGCTAGTATGACAAGTTTTGTGCCAACATTTTGCTGTCGAAGGACCTTATTTGTTGCATATTTGGCAAGCAAATCAAGACCTATTGCGGTATTCACGATATCTAGTTGAAGAAAATTGCTTTGATTTAAAATTTTGCGAGTTTGGTTTGTTGTTATTGTTATGCTAATACCCTCTTCCATTATACTTTTGTCAATATCCTTTTTTTCTATCATGAGCCTGTTGTTTTGTGTGACCAACTGTAATTTCCTGAGTTTCAGTCGCCAAATTAGTTTCCTCACCACACAATAGTGACTAAAAATTGTCTAAGTGGATTGGTTGAAGATTTATTCTAATAGTCATTTTAAATGCTTGACATGTCTATGGTAATCCATTCGAGTTCTAGTAAATGATACCCTTTGTATCTATCTTGAATTCGGCAGTAGCAATAGCATCTATCTTGGATTTTATAGATGAAATATACTCTGTCATGTTTAGATCCTTCATGGACAGATTATGAATGTTGTTTTTAAGATGGTTGATGTGCGATCGGTTCTTGGATTGAACACGATGCTCGGAAGTGAGTCATATATCTTTACAAGATTTCATATTCAGCCATATGGTAGTATTGATGGTGAAATGGTTAAGTGCAATGGCAAGATTATGATCTATCACAAACCAAAAAGCATAGTTTGGATTCGGTTGATATGAACCATCTGGTGAGCATGTTTGGGGAGCAGGTCAAAGTGTTGATCCGTCAAGAAATCAATCCACCTCATTTGCTGTAAATAATTTGATTATTTGGCATTGCCAGGTGAGATGATTTTCTGGTGTCAACTGAGCTTGAACTATATTCTCGATATTGTTCATGATGAATTTAAGTTAAAGAGGAATAGTGATCATACCCATTTTGAAGGGACTCGAATCACTTTCTTCAAATCTTGTATATCATGAATGATCCGACATTGTCGTAATTTGAGATTGAAGAAGGGAAAGAGATGTAATAGATCAGAGCTTGCAATACAGGTGTGAAATCAGACTTTGGATTTTCCGGGAGGATAACGCTATGATACCAGCGCTTGGGATTATTTTAGGCGCGGCATATTCCCTTTGGCTATATAATCGTGGGGTTTCTGGGAATTTCAAACCCGATTTCCTCCATAAATTCTCCGATCCAAATGGCAGAGAAGTTTCCATATTTCTACCTTTTCTTGTTGGAGGGGCGACCGTTCGTTGAACTACCAAAAAAGGGTCAACCAATGTGATCATGACATTGTAGGTGCTTGCGATGGGACGGATGCTACTTCCATCCTCAGTAATGGGTGGCATAGCCCGTAGCAGAAGTCTCAATTTTTTATCCATTTTTTTCTTACCCGGGTGGGACCGAGAGAAAGAAAGGACGGGGGACGACCATGCATGGCACTTCTCGACCGTGTCTCCGAGGGACAGTTGAAGGAGTGACTCATGAATGCAGTCGGGTCGGACGAGCCAATAACTCGAACGCGTTTGGTCAGTTTTTTGAGCAAGAATCACAGTGTGACCTTACCTTCACCATGATACGGACTCCAAGTTCTTATGGCAGAGCACGAGGAGTTTCCTTCAAGATGATGATGGGAATGGAAACCAGAAACACGATCGAGGTCTTCGTGGTCCGAGATCAGACTTCTATATAAGTCACAATGACGCAAGCATGAGACTTTTTGGTAGTACCGATGAACCAGATGGCCACTAGAGGGAATCTAGGACGGAGGACTCGTAATATCTCTATAGATCCGGCAAAAACGAAAGACCTCCTAACGTCAGGGGCTAACCGCTGAGCTCACTCTGGCCTCGTAGGGCGGACCAGAGTGGGTGCAAGCTGGACATAGCTTATGGCTAGAGCAATAAGAGGGGGCCCAAGCAGAGAGAACAGTAAGGATAACGAGCGCGGAGCTTTCTGAAAGAAAAGCAAGGCGCTAGCGGGAGGTCGAACCAATGACCTATGGAAGTCGGGGCTCGACCCCGGTCCATATTGGATCAAACAATAGGGGACCATAGAACTGACCTTTTTTTTAAGACAATAGGGGGAAAAGAGGGTAGAAGTTCATAGCACTGAATTTTTGTCAACCCAATGTTCTTCTAAGAAAAAGAGGAGTAGAAACTCATTTCTGTAATTCAGATATATTTTCTGAAAGACATTACATTACTTATCAATTCACTTCCAATGTATATATATAACACTTTTATAACTGAAAAGATTATAACAGAATATGTTTATTTTACAGTAAAGTGTTTTCTTGAAGTAATTTATTGGGCTTGTTTTGTATTGAAGTGAGGTTTGAGTTCTGCTTTGAATTATTCAGCACAGGAATATTTCTATTATTCAGTAAGTTTGCTTCTGACTAAGCTTCAAGAATCAAACAAAAGAAATACTTCTGTAAGTTTGCTTCTGATCAATCTGCATGGATAATACCCCCAAAACAAGCAAAAGATATGATTGAATTTCAAATGAAACTTATAGCTTTAAATAATCCCAAATGACATGATAAATTCAAATATCAACATAGATATTTCCTCACCTGAATGGGCGTATGTGCATCTGCATATTTCTATTTTCTGAAAATAAGGAGGATTTTAGAGGTCTGCAGCTAAAACTTCTGAAGGCCCAATGATATTCATATAAGCTGAAGAAATTGCACTCCTCAGGATTGACAGGAGAGCCCCTAGGCAAAATAAGATAAAGAAAAGCTAAGGTTTGAAGGAATAATGGATTGAACAGTCGAATCATATGATAACAAATTACCTGAAAGAAGAGTAACATGAAGTAGTTACATTTAAGGGAAGAACAAGTTCTAATCTTCTTTTTAATCTTTGGGACACTAGGGAACAAGCTCCCATGTTTCACTTGCCCTTGCAGCTGGAGAGAATTTGCCTCTGATGCTATGAAAGATACTGGCATTGGCAAGCTTAAGTCAAGTTCTTACGATCAACGCTAAAACGTAGAAGAACAGAGGTCAATGAAACAAATTAAGGAATCAAACAGAGTCGAGTTTTCTTCGATATGGCTAGAGGAAGTAAAACTTTATAGAAAAAAGTCATCTCTCCAACGAACGCCGAAGAGAAGCTGTTGGCAACAACCCGGAGAGGAGGAAGGACATGGTAAGGATTAAAAATGTTAGACGAATCAAGAGCACAGTTACCTTTGTTTCTCCGATGCCACTCACGCTCCACACAATCTCATCAAAGTCGCGAACGTCACTTAACTACTCCATCGTTCTCTACCTCTGCGGTTGTCACCTTCCCATTTTTTGTTCTATATCTTTGCCACCGGGCCAGCAAGACCTAGACTCACTTTGCGATGTCGTGGAAAAATGCTATCAATTTTTTTATAAACTATGCACTTGTCCGGCTCGTTCACTCAAACAAAAACTAATTCGCTTGTGTTGGGATTGTTTTAGCTCAAAATACTACTCATCAATTATATATATATATATATATAACTAGATGGCTATTATTTTTAAAAAATTTAATTGACTACAAGGCTACAAAGATTTATAATGAATTAAAAATACTAGTTAAGAAAACAGAATAAAAATTATTAAATTAAATTTAAATGATGTTTTAATATAAACAATAATTTTTAAATATTGCCTCAACCCTTAACATCTTATGGCTACGCGATTAAGATTGTTAAAATGACTCTTTGTTCGTGAACAGCTCGTGTTCGGATCATTAAGCAAACGAGCGGAACACGAACACACCTTTTGAGCTCAAAATATAAGACAAGATATAATTGACAAATTATTTAAATTTTAGGTGATTTATATGCATAACGCACAAAAACATTGGAATTTATATTTTCAAACCCGAACTTCATCATTTACATATAAAACACTTTGTTGGCTCTATTACCACCATCCATCACTATGACACTAAAGTCAGACTTTGATTAGTAATCCCGAGTTTGTGTCGGGCAGCGCGACGTATTTGTATAATTGAATCTGGCTATTGAAGCTTTGGATGGTGTCCTCAACAACGACAGGCTTTGTCAGAAACTGAGAAGGCAAGGATCAACCACTACTCTGGCTTTGAGATGCAAGACCAGCGAGATGTCCTCAAAAGAAAACCCCATTGTGGAAGGAACAAGTGGGAGATCATTTTTCATGGTTCGTCACTGGTTTTGATGGATTCAATGGACGTAGATCACATTCATTGTCGGCGACAAGCCAGCTAAGCAACAAGATGTTGTAGAGGATCAGTATCTCCACCGCCTACATCATGTATTTGTTAGTGTCTCTTGGAGGTAAGGTAGAGAGAGGTTGGAATAGGATATGGGAAAGAAAGTCATAAGAACAATCATTGCCCCCGCTAAGGTCATACCACGAAAAAATATTACATAAGAACTCCTAATGTAGAGCTACGTTCAGAGTCCAATGATATGCGGACACGTGGCTTCAAGGAAACGCATGTGCTTTCCTGTAATTCTACCCGATAACACAGGAGAATATTCCTCTTGTATTATTCTACGTTATTCAAGTGTTATTATGGTGGTATTGATGTGTTATTGTGTTATTATAACACCGAGAATATTTCCAGAACACAATAATATATGAATACCACCACAATAACATCTGAATTATGTGAAATGATACGGGAGGAATATTGCCCTGCGCTAAAACGATTTTTTTTTATTTTTCTGTCACCACTATGTGTCTGTATATCAATGGACTCCGAACGTAGCTCTACGTTAGGAGTCCTCATGTAATATTTTTCCCATACTTAGGAGACTCAATGACGAGAAGTGGGTCATCATTGGTAATAGGGTTAACAGAGGAGGGATTGGCGGAAGAAGAAAAAGGCTCCAATGGGGGAATTTCTTTGACCATAGATGCTCCAATGGAGAAGAAGATGGCAGGCCCAATGTGTGAAGGGATTGGGGGAGCTTTTGATGTGGTGGCTAGGTTCAGAAATGGTTTGACTTGACCCACCCATGAAGTGATTTGGGTGGCTTGGACATTGGTTCCATGTGGTAGTCCCCCCTGATTAAAGGTGCATGCTTTGTCGTTTAGTGTTTGGATTAGGCTAAATTAGTTTAGTTTATTATTTTGTGTCACCCATGTGTCATGGTGGGTCATTAGGGTCAAGTAGTGTGGGCTCAAGTCATGAGTCTTAGGGTTTGGGCTAAGGCCTCTCGTGATGGCTTGGGCTTTAGCTTGGGTTTAGGCTTAAGATTTTTTGGTTAAGCTAAGCCTAAATGTCTTTAGGTTTAGCCCAAATAATTAGGTTTAATGGGCCCTTATAATCAGTCTAATTAAATAATTAGATTAATTATAAAAGGTTGCCTCCCTAATGATACTTTGATTCCTAAGTGGTTTTAGGTCTTAATCACCTTGAATTAAGTTAGGTTTTGTTTCAATGAGCTCAATCGTTCCATAATTAACTCTAGTTGATTTGGGTTACCCTAGGTGATTTCAATTTCTTAGGGCTGAGTTGATGGGCTTGGGGTTCATGTCAATTTTAGGGTTGATTGGTGTTGGGAAAGCATTAGGTTAGACCGGGGATTAACTTTGGTGAATCACTCCTCTCCCTTTGAAATTTTGTTGTCATGGGATTTTCGGGGCCTTTTTAGTGTAATGTGGTAAGAACCTCTCATTGGCCTAAGCCTAGGCTCCTGTCTGATGAGCTCTTCCTAGGTCAATGAGAATCCCAGTGATATTCAAAGGGTCCTTAGAGCAATTCATAAGGTTTTGAGTTTCATAGCTAACCTAAGGCTTCTTCCACCTATAGAAAGTCAACTTGGGCTTTCATTAGGCTAGACTCTCAACCATCTCAACCAATGGTTGAGGATTCAGGCTTAACCTCAGTAAACCCTAAGCGAGTGAAAGACTCGTTAGAAGTCCTATATGGATGAGTTCCATCTTTAGTTATCTAAGAAGGTCACTAGGGAACACTAAGGCTAAATCCTAGGTTTCTATAGAGAGAGAAAGGAGGTCCTCACAAACATGAGGTTGATAATCTGTTAAATTTTATTATGTCATTGAAGTTAATCTTAACCACACCAATAACGTAATTATATCACAAAGTACTTGCAATTTTTTAGTAATTTGCTATTTTAATCTTGCTCACACCATTAATGTAATTATATATCAAAGTATTTGCAATTTGTTAGTAATTTCTTAATTTTCTTATGGAAGAATTACATACTACCACTCAATTCCTATGTATTTACATATACAACATCTCAACTTCATTTTCTTACATTAATATGAATTTACCTATACATGAAAATGTACACTTCACTTTCAAAAAAGTTATAGATGGTGGTAATTTTTATTTGATACGAAAGATTTGGATGATATAGAAAGCAAAATATTGGCCTTAAGTATATAAATACTTAAAAATTGAGCAGTTTGTTTGTAGAAGACCTTACTTAAAACATGCCCACACTGACTACTTAAATTGTTCAACATATGAAGCTCAACATCTGCATTTAATTTGATTTCATAAATTATAATCTGGCATAAACATAAATGATTGTGTCATGAAATTACAATTCCTCCCTCATCCAAAAGCTTATTTACACTTTCACCCCTTGACTTCATTAATGTGATGCATTTATAGCATAAACTTTCTCTACTAAGCTCTCATAGCAGACTCTCTTTAATTTCTAGCCCACGATCAGAAGTAAGCTTTGCCTAACAGCTGGTATTGAGCAAAGTAGGGAGCCTAATATTCCACTGAGAGAATAAGCAATCGCGCAGAATGGAAGAGCCTCTGGTTCTTTGGCTGATAAAGCTGCTGTCCCCAGTCCATGAGCACTGACCACAAACAAATAGTAAATCAAAAAAAGAAAAGCTCAAAGCAAAAGGTAGATTTATATATTCCTATGCATTTACATATTTATCACCTAAACTTCAGTTTTTACATACATACCGCTTACCCATGCACGAAAAGGTGTAATTCAATTTTTAAAAGTTAGAAAAGTGGTAGTTTTTATGTGATAGGAATACCTTGGGTGGTATAAATGTAAACATCAGATATGTCAATACATAGAAATTGGGAAGCATGCATGTAAATGTCACTACAAATAAAGCATGTGTTTTAGAAAGTAATGGTTTTATTGCCTCACATTTTGAAATTGAAAATGAAATCATTGTTATAAGAGAGTTTTTAGAAAGTTTGAGTTTGAAATTAATGTTAGAGTCCAAATACATCGAATAAAAAGAAGATGAATTCAACAAATTCCTTCGTTATTATTTTGAAGTTCAAATTTGCTGTGTGTCTGCAGGCTTTTTTGCAATTTTGACATTGTTTTTTCCTTTCGTTCTGTTCAGCTGTTCAGCTCATTGCGTGTAGAGAATGAAATATTTGTAGTTACGGATTTTGTGGAATTTAAGCCCGTACGGAATTCTATCTACGATTGACAAAACGGTGGAATCAAGCAAAATTCATAAAAAGAAGGTGCTTTATATCAACAAGCAACTAAATGGGCAATAAAATTCAACTTAAAAAATGAGGATGGGAAGAAAATCATACCTAGAAGCTGTCGCTATTCCTCTAGCAATCGGATCATTCAAACCAAGCTTATCCATCATAGCCTGAACAAAATTAGCTCCAACCAGACCGGTGAGCACAACAACGGCAGCAGTAAGAGATGTATTTGCACCTAAACAAAACAAAAATAATGCATATGATATTCCATTTTAGTGTGGGTAACGCTTCATAATCAAATTAAAACCATTTCAGTCCTTCAGGGCATGTTTGGGAGCATTTTTTTTTTTGTTTTTTGTGGCATTTACATAAATACCAACCAGTTTCTATTTATTTACATATCTAACACCTAAACTTTAACTTTTTTACTTTTATACCAGCCAAATCTTTCATATCACATAAAAAATACCACCATTTTAACTTTTAAAAAGTGAAATACACCTTTGCAAGCATGAGGTGTTATGTGTGTAAAAACTGATTTATGTATTAGATATGTAAATACATAAGAATTGAGTGCCATGTACGTGAATCTTCCTTTTATTTTTTGCTTTTGAAAACAAATTAACTTGTTTTTCAAAAGAGTCAAAAGAACATTTATATGTTTAGAGTCTTTTCAAAAACAACCGCCATTAATAAACATGTTTTCAAAGTAAAACATAATCAAAATTATAAAATAAATAAATAAAAATAAAAGTAAAACAAAAAAAATAGAAGTGATCCCACACTGGCCCTTGGCTGTGATAAGAACAGTGGTTACAAAAGTATAGTATTTTACCTTCAAAGAAAGAAACAATGCTTAAGGCTAATGCCACTGTAATGCATCTTGGCAAGATTGACACAGTTAAAGTTGGCTCAAGCCCAATAAGCCGCCCTATGGCAGCAGTAGAGTACAAAGAGAAGACTGTTGCGATGATCACTGATGAGAAAATCTCTGCTGCGTGCCGCTTAATAAGCTATAGATGAGAGAAAATAAGTCATATAGCTACATTTATGGATGCTCAACACAAAAAATTCAATGAGAACAAAAATGGGAAAATGATTATAAAGCCTGAAAATGCATGGACAACAAATTCCAGGATTGAAGAATTTATATGGTATGCATACCATGATTATAAAGACAAATTTTAAGTTACCTTTCTTTGTTTGAACATGGAAAAGGCAAATGTGATAATTACAGATCCTAGAAAACCCATGAGAATATCCCCAGCTCCAGGATTAGAAGACACTTTAGTAAGATAGTTACCTGCAAAGCAAGCATTGTAATTAATGATATGGGCATTTCCAAAAATACAACTCAATTCTTATGTATTTTAATATTTAGAACCTGAACTTTAATTTTTAAATTTACAACTCCTAAATCACTCATATTTAAAAATACAACTACTTTAACTTATAAAGTGAAATAGGCCTCTTTTAAAACAAGGTAACATGGCATATATGTAAAAAATGAAGTTTAAGTGTTCGATATGTAAATACATAAAAACTGAGTGGTAATGCATGTAAATCTTCCTTACTTATATATCCCCACTGGAAAGAACAGGAAGATGAGCAAAGTGTGCTGTGCAAAGACAAGTTCAGTAGCATGAGATGTAACATGGAAATACAGTTACATTGTCTAAAGAGTGTTCCACGTCAATTTCTTCTTGAAGTATCAATGCTTGCAGTGAGATACGCGAACTCTTATAAGCCAATAGCTTGAGAGATTTATTACTAATAAGACTATATGCAGTGTTTCTAGCTTTCTGGCCAATAACTTGACAGCAACAAAAACTAGATTAATTCCAAAGATTCGATGAAAAAAAAAACATCAAAACCAAGGTTTTATGGTAGTTGCATACAATGTTTAAGTAAGGTCTAAAACTACCACCCATATAAGCGGGTTGTAACGTTATAACTTTCTTCAAGCTAATCGTGCAGCTTTAGCACTTTTTTTAGTGTTAAATCAACCTAACTTCCACACACACCATGCTATACATTAAGAACACGAGAGAGAACAAGAATTCTAAAAGAGAAATTACAATTTCATTGCACTTAGGAGAAATCTACAACACTAAGAACTCCTGTGTTTTTCTTGGATGAATTGCAAATGAGAAGCAGTGGCTCATATTTATAGGACGCAATCTTTCGTATGGAAGATTCCGGATTACGATCTAATAATCATATGTATAAAGAATTAGAGAATACTTTAGACAGCTCCTAAGCATCCAAAATATTATAATGAGTTCCTGAGACTCCTAGAGTATTCCCGAAGCATCTATAGCACTTTGAGGCCTTCTAGATGTGTTTGAATTTTGATAGGCTCTTTTGGAACCTTCTAGAAGATGGCACCCTATTCTAAGCCATCCTCGATGAGTATGGACCATCTAGAATATTGTGGCTCTATTTCAAGCTGATTCTAGAAGATACTATTAATCACATCTGCCTTAACTTATTATGGTTAACCTCTTTGATCATCGGTGAAACGTGACAGTCTCCTAGCTTGTGATGCCCTCATGCATCTTCTTTCAGTGTAATATTTGATCTTATCATTGGATTGTCATATAACATCTTCAGACATCTAGCTAGCCTTAAAATTATGTAGACGATTCCCTCTAGCCCTTTTTGTCAGCAAACATCTGCTACTACTTTTGCGCCTCCTAGTGGCAGAAGCTCAATAAGCTCTATAAGAGGGATAACTTCGAGCAACTCAATAACTATCATTAGACTCTCAGGCATGTCTACTTCAGTCTTTAGCTCCATATCTTTGTCAAGCAAAGCCAAGTGACCATCGCAGTCCTTCAAGGTGTTTTCCATGGGTTGTGATGTCCTTCCCTTGGGCTAGCTTAGCAAAGCCAACAATGTTTTGAAACTTTTTATTGTGGTTATAATCATGGGAATCAAACAAGCATGCTAAATGTTCATGACGCACAAGCTATTAAGGAAAAGTATAGGGGGCGTATTGGCTTGATCCAAGAAGTCCATCTCTAGGATGATTTGTCAGTTATGCATCAAGATGATGGACATATCCAACCAACTAACCACATACCCATGTTGGCTTTCACACCACTAGCTATGCTTTGGAAAGTTTTGTTGTTGATTTGACTGCCTTGGTGAAGCCCCCTTCATTATTTTCCCTAATACCCAACCTCTCTGCCTCTTCAATGGAGTGAAATTATTAGACACCAATATCCACAGTAGCTATCGTGGTGGTCTCCTTCCCCACTGTCATTTTCTCAAAAATTAACTCTTCAATGGAGATTGTATTAAGTATTTGTATTGCCCCTCACTTGTGCAACTTTTGCTTTCTCCTGGTTTGTAGCAAGGAGTGTGCTCAAAGCCCATTTATGAGAGCAGTCCCTCACCCAATAATGATTGTCGCAAAAGAAGCAGATAGTGGGGGGCGTACCTAGTTCTTTGCTATTTTTTGGCTAGTCCTTGCTCTTGATAAAGTCTTGCCGATGCTCATCCTTGCATTGACCTCTGTCTCCCCAGGAATTATTCCAGTCATCTTCCTTGGGTTTACTGCTAGAGCCCTTGGAGTAATCAACCAAGTTCTACACCATGGCTCTGGTGGTGACAAGATCTTGCACTCTACATCAACTTAATACCAACTTTGCCCAAGGTGGAACCATCCATGAAGTAGAAGAGAGGTTTCTTGTTAGATAAATTAGGGATATCTAAAACTAGACCAGTGAAATCCTTTATATATTGAAGGATTAATCTTGATTTCTTTAGTCTTGGCAAGCGAGCTTGAGCCTTTAGCATTCTCAAGATAGAATTGCCTTTTTAGTTCCCTTTTGAACTTGCTAAATGTATATATGGAGCACATACCCTTTTTAATGTCTCCCCTCTTTCTCTTCCACCATAACCTAGTGGTGTCAAAAAAATAAAGACCGTGAATTGAAGCTTAGCATCCTCCTCCGCAATGCCTCTGGCTCCAATGTATCTCTCCAGTTCCCACAAAATTGTCAACTTTTCGAGCATGGCATGCACCACTAGAACTCTTATGTTTTGAAACCTCAATGTGTCTAGCCTCAACTGCACACCAACTAGACCCTATCAATCATGTGAGCTTGCTTATAGTTTTGACCCCACGCAAATCCTCGATATGTATGAGCATATTATTTAGCTCTTTCTTGTGAGCTTGATGCATCATGTTGAGCTCCAATATAAATTCTTCATATAGCTTACCCATTTCGTCTCTCCAAAAATTCTTATAGTTGGGGTAGCTTGCCCCTTATCATAGAAAGGATAGCAATATCTTCCTCCTCTAAGCTATTAACTCATTTGCCTATATCTTTCATTTGGGCATCCATGCCACTGACAGGCTCCTCCACCTAAGTTTGGTGTGAGTCAAAACTATAGATCGCATCCTTGGAATTTGCTTGAGGTTTTGGTGTGATAGGATCTTGTTGTTGCTCATAACCTTGACTTTGTTGTGATATTTTCCATATTGGTGGTCTTAAATCCAACCACTTGATCCTCAACGCTCCTTTCATGCTTGAGACTAGCTCTAATATCAATTTTACAGAATAAATTTCCTCAGCCTAATCGTGTAGCCTTAGCACTTCTCTTAAGCGCTAAGTGAACTTAGCTTTCATGAACATTAGGCTCGACCCTTGGAGTAACATCGAGGGAAGAAGACATATACTGGTGGTAGTCACCGGAGAACTATCAAAGCCGTTAATCACTCTTCGTCGGAGGGATTCTTAGAAGAGGGTGAGAGTTTGTGAGAGTTATACCAAAAGAGAACAAGTGTGCATAATTGTTTGTACTCCAAGTGGCTGGAAACTCAAAAATTTTCTTTTAAATTCGTGTAATAGTAGAGAACATTGGTGAGATTGTTCTAACTCTTTTACTATTGAATCTATAATGAAATATTTGTGTTATCAATCTGTTATGTGTATGAATTAAATTTTTTTCTCCCTAAATTAGATTTTATGCAAATTAGAATTGATTTTGCTATGTGATTGTGTAATTTGGATCTTAGGTTGATGGATTAACCTTTTGCTTATAATTTACTCATAAACTGATCACTTAGGAAGTTAAAACTGGTTGTGATATAGCATTATAGGAGTATGCTTAAAAAATAATTAGGTTAACCTATATTACTCTAAAAGATTAAAAATATTATTGTTATGGTGGTGCAATTGTATAGGGAATTTTGCAAACACTTGGATTGTATGGTTAGAGGACTGACTGTAATATGAAACCTTAATTTTCTTATGACTACTGGGTAGTGCATAAGAAAATTATTTTTCTTAGTTGTCTAAATAAACTTGTAATTCTGCATGATTGCTTATGCACAAACCAATTCAGGTTTTCTTTCACCGGTTCAAACTTAGAATAAGTTATAATTTTTTTCAAACTTAGAATAAGTTATAATTTTTTTACTTTTTGCAAGTATTAGAACTAAATACTTTAAAATTACTAAATTTTGAACATTAAAGGTGGACTTAAAACCAGTAGACTAGACCTTTTTTGGACTTTGGAAGTTCATTTGTTCCTCGTGGGACTGATACACTTCCTCAATTTCATATACTACTTGATTAACATACATATTTTTATACTCGTCGGTACTTCATAGCGTTTCAATCATATCAATTAGATGTGGAAGCGTGAAATTATTATATTCAATGTTGCTTCATCAAGTGGATTATGGAACTTTAGAATTGACTTTAATCCAAATTAGTTCGCGGTTTTAACAATGGCTCTATATCACTTATGAGATATAATTCCCCTTTTATTTTATTTAGAATAGCTTTATGTTAAACTGGCACTTATGACGTTTTCCGTCATGCTGAGACCATCAAATAATTTGAAGACTTATTTTGGGAGTACTTAAAAGAGCAATTTAGTCATTTGCTATTTATAATTGCTTGGCATAAATAAGGTTTGATATGATTCGTGAATGGTATGTGATTGTTATATGGAGTCATAGGAGAGACTCGCCTACCTCACGAATTATAAGTCCATCTTTTATGTATTTGAGATTATATTGTTTTGTTTTGGTACTGGTGGAATAAAACTAATTATTTCTGCCCTAATTTCTGTGAAACCTGTCTCATTCCTATCAAATTGGTATCAGAACCATGCCTAGGAGTCCTAGCGGCCAAGAAATTTGATGTCATGGAGAAGAAATTAGATCAGCAATGGAGTGTTTCCCCTTCATGAAGATGTGGATCTCGCCATGGAGGGGCGATTCAAGGCCTTTGAAGAAAGTGATGAAGAAGATCATGAATTTCCACACAAACCCTCCATTGCCTACCCCTGGATCAAACAACAACGTATGCAATGAACTTGAGCAGCAACAATCATAAGACATTGTGTGTATCAGGGATACACAATGGACCAAGTTGTTGTATTAGGCGGATCTAAGGCTGTGAGATTGAGTGAAGAAGTCAGAATTAGACTCGAGCTTTTGTACCTAAAAGAAAACATGTGATACCCAAACAGATGAAACAAGGCGGACGACTGGAACGGGAGCGAAACTAAGTGACAATATATAAAAGGAAATGCATGAAGGAGTCGAGATTGAGTGATGTAGATAGAATGGGATAGATTTGGGCCCGGAGATGACCTTGTCGAAGAAATTTTACCGAGAAGGATAGCATGCCATCAAGAGGGCTGGAGCGAACTGTAGCAGGCAGAACAGGATGTTGGTGTGCGATTCGAGGCTGGACAAGATCAATTCGAAGGACTTTGGCTTGGAATAAGAAACCATGGTAGATGGAACCCCAACCGAGAGCTGCATCCAACCGCGTTATTGCCTTCTGTTGCAGCAACTGTGGTAGCATCCCAGGTGAAAGGCGATTCAGTAGCCTATACGGAAGGACAAGCCAGATTTATGGAAGAAGATAAATCAATACGAGCCTAGGAAGAGAAATTAACCACATCTTCATGGGTGGAACGATCTTAGATCAAAGAATTTTGGGAGGAGACTCGCGCATAAGGAAGTTGAAGATGTTGATTTTGAAGGAGATGAGGACTATGATTAAGTTTATTGAGTGGAGAGATACTTTGTTGTTAATGGGCCGATGGAGAAGAAAAATGGAGGCGGCCCTATGTTTGAAAGGAAAGGCTCTAATGTGGTTTCAATGGAGATAACAATGACAACCAATCAAAATATGAGAAGAATTTAATGATTGATTATTGAAGCATTTCATAACCACACAAGAAGAGGATTTGCATGAGCGCAATTTTTTGTATTGGTTCAAGAAGGATCAATAATAGATTATAGAGAGAAGTTTGAGATGTTATTCGGTTTTTTGAGAGAAAAATTGAAAACATAATTGGAAGGAAACTTCATGAAAGGGTTTGAGACTAGAAATTCAAGCAGTGCTTTGTTTGTTGAAACTATTAGGATTGGGAGAAAAAAAGGAATAAGCGTGTCTGGTGTTGGGATGAAAACTTAATGATTTAATCGATTACAACTAAAACTACACCACGAAAAAAGACACTAATTTGAGAGATCTAGAACAATAAATTGAACAGAAGCGTGTACCAATAAAATCAAGAAAAAACACACACAAAGATTTAACGTGAAAAAAAACCTGAGAACTAAAACCAATCAAGGAGCCACGCCACACCAAAAAATTTCACTATTAAAATAGAATAATACAGAATTACACCACTTAGATCCACTCCCTACTCTACTAAAACTTACATTAATTCACACTTCTTCCTCTCTTGGTCTCACAAGAGAGCACTCGCCGAAATCCACCTTCGACTCGCTCCACACAACTTCGCTCCTGTTACACGCCATTGAAAATACACAATGCAAGGGTTTGATCCTTCGTGAAATGAGAGTTTAAATCCCTAACGACATACAAACTGCTCCTGGCGCCTAGGCGCTACTCCCGGTGCTACCTTTGCATGTGCTCGGGTTGAAGTCATGATTCAAGTGTCATTGTGCCCTCTCCTAGGCGCTAGAATTGTAATCATTCTTTTTATGTCCCTGAAGAGAGTAAAACCACGGTGCAGATTTCCTTTCACTGGGCGTTTATGCGCCTTACCTGGCACTTGGGCTCATTTTGGGTCGTAGGGGCACCCAGTTCTCTAAATTTGAGCACTAGGGTGCCCCCTGACACCTATGTGCCCCTTTAGGCGATTGACCACCCCCATTTGGGAAATGGTTCCTGTTGTACAACATTGATGTTGTTGTTGCAATATGTCAGGCTTCACAACAGTAATAATCTCTCACTTGAAAACTGATAGAACCCAAGCATGCACTCTAAATATGTAACATCTTCATGGTCATGTACCGCAGTGTGGCTCACCTTCGGTCTCAACCTTCGTGGAATCTTACTGAAGCCAAACATAGCTTCAGTTTTTCAAAAGTCATCACCTCAATTAACATATTTGCAAAATTTTGAGTTTTATGTATTTTCTCCAAAAATAATTGTCAATCCTCTTAAGAGAGAACAAATGAAGTGATGCCTCAGCTGAATATATTTTGTCCTTACATGAAAAACAACATTCTTAACCAGATGAATAACACTCATATTGCCGCTATGAAGCTTTTCCATCTCCTCTTGTCAAGTTCTGTCATAAAGCTCTACGACCAAATGAACTTCTTGCTAGCCTCAGTGATAGTAATGTATTCGGCTTTTGTAATTGAAAGTTCAACAATCTTCTGCAATCTAGAAACTCAACTTACTGTTGTGTTTGCCAAAGTGAAGATATATTATGTTGTACTTCTTTTATCATCTATATCTTCTGTCATATTTGAATTGAAATATCCCTATAGATCAACCCCTACACTTCCAAAGCAAAGTGTCATGTCAACTGCTGTTCTCAAACATCCGAGAATTCACTTCACCGTCTCTGAATGATACTTATTAAGATTACACATGTATCTACTGATCACTCCCACTACATGTGCAATATCTAGTCTCATACATACAATAGTATATATTAGACTTCCAACTGTTGAAACATACAGAGTTCTCCTCATCTGTCATTGCTCTGCTTCAGACTTAGATGATAGTTCCTCAGATAGCTTGAAGTGATAGCCCAAGAGGGTGCAAATTGGTTTTGTCTCGCTTATGTTGAAAATGTGTCAAGTCCACTCAACACTCCGTCTGAGACAATTTCAATGTCCATGCACTCTAAACCCTACTGATTCTCAGCCCAAGAATCTTCTTGGTTGGACATAAATCTTTCATCTTAAACTCCATTGATAATTGCTCTTTTTAAGTCCCTAAATTTCTTCATATGTGCTTCTGCAATAATGTCATCCACATACAAAAAAACTAAAATATAACAATTACTAAATTTTTTTATGAAATAACATTGGTTTGTCTGACACTCATGTACTCACTCTCTGACATGAATCTCTAAAACCTCTTATTTATCTCGAGGCCAAAGTCAAGTCATGGAAACTCTTGTTCAACCTGCGGACCAAGTCTTCTTTATTGTAACTTTATACCCTTGTGGTTGCACCATATATGGTTCCTCTTTCAGATCTCTATGTAAAAAGATTGTCTTCAAATCAATCTACGACAGATATAGTTCTTCTGTTACTAAGCTCAACAAAATTTTGATAATTGTAATATTTATTACATGAGAGAAAATCTTAGTGTAGTCCCCTTCTTCCTTCTGTTGAAACCCTTTCACAACAACTTTTGCCTTATAGCGTTTATTACCATTTGACTTCCCTTTCAGTCTGTAGACCCACTTATTGTGCAGTGCTCTTTTTCAACTGATAATTTTGGCAAATCCCAAGTCTAATAACCTCAATAACTGCATCTCATCATCTATGACAATATCTCACTCTTTTGAATCTTCAACTTGAGTAATCTCTTCATAGCACTTTAGTTCACTACTCTCAGTTAGCAATAAATAGGACAAAGGAGAATATATTCATGAAGGTCTATTGATTCTGTTAGACCTCATGACTTCAATTCCATGTGACCGAGAAACTTCTGCTTCATCAAATTGAGCAATTCTTCTTTCTTCATCTTCTTGATCACCAGTGTCTTCTATCTCAACATATTTGAACTCTTCAAGACTAAATGACGGGCAATCTAACATTTCTGTTCCTGATAAACTTTTGATTATGATAATCCCAAAATTTTACCAAATTCATATAAACCATACTCAATGAAGGTGCACTTGATAGATTCCGAATTAAATTTACATATGGACCATGCATTAACATGAACATTTGCATAATAACAAAATACCTTCAAGTGGGATAGATTTATCTCTTTGTCACTCCATGCTTCTTCAGGTAAGACTTCTTTCAAAGATACTAAGGAATAAAAATTAATCAGATAAACAACAGTGTTCACTAGTTTGCCCAAAATTGTTTTAAAAAGTATGCATGCAATCTTATACTCCTCGCATGCTTTGTGATGGTTATATTCATACGCCGATCACCAGTGTCTTCTATCTCAACATATTTGGATTCTTCGGGACTAAATGACGGACAATGTAGCATTTCTGCTCCTGATAAATTTCTGATTCTGATAATCCCAAAATTTATACCAAAATTCATCTGATCCACACCCAATGAAGGTGCATTTGATAGATTTCGAATTGAATTAACATTTGGACCCTGCATCAACATGAATACATGCAGAATAACAAAATACCTTCAGGTGAGATAGATTTATCTCTTTATCACTCCATGGTTCTTCATATAAGTCTTCTTTCAAAGATACTGCGGAACAATAATTGTTCAGATAAACAACAATGTTCACTACTTTTGCCTGGAATTATTTTAGCAAGCCTGCATGCAACCTTATACTTCTAGCATGCTTTGTGATGGTTCTATTCATATGCTCAACAAACCATTCTGTTTTGGTGTCTTTAGAACAGTGAACTCATGTTTGATCCCCTCTGAAGTCATTAACTCCTGAACCTCTTATCACGATAATCATCATCATTATCTAATATGACACAATTCTACCTCAAGTCCGTCTCATTCTCTACTATGATATTCCACTTCATAGACACCTCAAATACATCAGATTTATGCTTTAAAAAGTAAGCTCATACATTTCTAGTGTGATCATATATGAATGTAATAAAATAGTAGGAAGCACAAATGAAATGAACTAAAATAGAACTTCATAAATCTGTGTGCACTGACTCGAGCTTCTGGGACTTCACCATTGACCCACTTTTTGAGAAAAGAACCCTTTTTTTGTTTGTCATATACATAGTCTTCACAAAAATCTAACTCTATAGACTTCAAACCCTAAAACTAACTTTAGAAAGTATGGATTTTATATATTTTTCACTCATATGACCAAGTCTGCGGTACCAAAAAACTTTCATCAATCTTGGTTCCAGTCGCATCAATGGATTCTTTCATTTCATTGATCAGGTAAATGGTGCATTCAATGTTGCACCGAGCTATCACAATTGCCCTCTGATCACCTTCCATGAAAGTAGTCACAAACACTGACTTTGTCAGCAAGCTCACTTAGACTAAATTTCTCTTCAAACTTAGAACTAACTTCATTGAGATTTTAGACAATTTCATTTAACAACCTGATAGAAATATCATTCTTTACTATAATATTGTAGGGCTTGTTATCTTTCAAATATATCTTCCCTAAATCACTATAAGTGTAATTTTTAAACACATCTTTGTTGGGGCATGCATCCTGAATCTAGAAAGATTCAATACTGACTACAGATTAAATCATAGTCGCCTTGGATTTCTCTTGTGGAGACAATTGTAGAGAGAACTCTATCTTGGCCTCCACCACTACCCTGCTTTGGAGCTTTGCAGCCCTTGAAATGACATTTCTTCCCACAATTCTAGCATTCACCTCTATTATTTCCTTTTTTTGGCCTAGACTTTTCTCTTATGGATTTGAATCTATTTTGCATGTATTCCTATCTAGAATCATTTCTTTATTCTAATAATTTAACACGAAACTTGAAAATTCACGTTCGTGGCCTTCTCGCAAACATCTTCATTTTACACTAAACTATGATGTCAAAGAAGTTTAACTTCATACTTTTCTAAAGAGTTGCTCACCGTAGTTAATTGCATAAGTGTCGCTGTGACATCCATCGTAGTTTTCTCATTCACTATATTGAAAGAAACAGACAAGAAAAGTGAAATATAAATCAAACCTAGGGTTGTTCAATAAAACACTTTCCATTCCTCCAGAGTCATTGATTCTGACTTCTTGGTGATTCTTTCTAGTGATAGATACAATTTCTTTTGATACATTAAATCTTCAACTTGCATTTTGCAGAATGCAAAGCTCAAACTATTGAATTTCTCCACCTTGTACCTTACTTTATCGGCCATTGCTCCCATTCGAGTCAATAATTTTTAGAAAATCTCGCTTTGATGCCACTTGTTAAGGTAGAAACTTGAAATGTGATCTATTGCAACCAAAGCTACACAAAAAAAAAAGCAATTTGAGAGATCCGGAACCATAATTGAATAGAAGCACACAATAAAGAAATCCAAAAAAACAAAAATATTTAACATGGAAAAAACCAAGAACAGTAAAAAATAATGAAGACGCACTACACCAAAAAATTATACTATGAAAGGAAAATAACCACTCAGATCAACTCTCTACATTACAATAATTCATGCATATTCCTCTTTCAATCTCATTAGAGAAAACCCTAGAAATAATCTACCCTTGACTAGTTCTATGCAACTTCTTTCCTATTATGTACTATCAAGAATACACCGGCAAAAGTTTGATTCTTTATGAAACGAGGGCTTAAATCTCTAACTATGTACAAAGCGCTCCTGGCGCCTAGGNTAGTAAAAAAACATGAAGGCACGCTACACCAAAAAATTATACTATGAAAAGAAACTAAACACTCATATCAACTCTCTACACCACTGTAATTTACAATAATTCATGCATATTCATCTTTCAATCTCATCAGAGAAAACCCTAGAAATAATCTACCATTGACTAGATCTACGCAACTTATTTCCTATTATGTACTATCAAGAATACACCCGCAAAAGTTTGATTCTTTATGAAACGAGGGCTTAAATCTCTAACTATGTACAAAGCGCTCCTGGCGCCTAGGCGCAACTCCTGAGCACAACCTTTACAAGCACTCAGGTTGAAGTCAACATCCTGGTGCGTTGGAATTTCAATCTCTATTTATGGACTTGAAATGAGCAAAATTGTGTCGCAGACTTCACTTCACTAGGCATCTATGTCGCCTATGCACCACTTTGGGGTTCAAAAGCACCCAATCCTTTGGATTGGAGAGTTGGGGCACCCCCATTGAGGAACTGGTTGATGTTTTACAGCATTGGTGGTGCTGCTGCTACTATGTATCAAGCTCTGCAACACTAACAACTGGTTGAAAATAAAAATGCAATTAAGAGACTAATAGGAGCAGCGCAAGTGGGGCATCATACATAAATACTACAACCACGACAATAACAAAAACTCAAACAGTGGGATTCCAAAAAAGGCTTCATGGGATAGGAATAATGGGCCACGATCAAGAGTAACATTTAAACACCTTACAGATATAGATCAAGGGTTATGTTTTCAATGTGATGAGAAGTTTGCTCAGGACACCGTTGCAAGGATCGAACTTTGTAGGTTCTCACAGTGTATCACAAGGGAGAAGGACATGAAGAAACATAGAAGGTTACGGTGGAGGAGAAACACACTTAGATGTCGCAGAAATCTCATTGAATTCAATGTTGGGGTTTACATTGAACCACACTAAAAAACTTCAGGGACATATTGAAGAGCAGGTCATAGTCGTGTTGGTAGATAGTGGGGCCACCCACAGCTTTATATCCGCTTAAGTAGAGAAGTAATTGAGGCATCAGATGGTTGATAGAAAAATTTTTTATGTAATGATGAGGATGTGATAGGTGGAGAAGAACAAGGGAGTTTGTAAAGAAGTAATTTTGATCCTACAAAATATTTAAGTGACTGAAGATTTTCTTATCTTGGATTCAGGAAGGGCTGACGTAAATTGGGTATGAAATAACTACATCACTTACGATAGACTAATATGAATTGAAAATTCAAACAATAGAATTTTAAGATGGAGACAAAACGATAGTGCTTCATGATAACCCTTATTTGTGCAACACCTTGGTGACACTCAAGACCATGATTAGGGCAATTCGAGATGAAGGATCAAGATTCCGATCGAGTGGTATAATATGAAAGAGACGTATGATATAACAACATCAATCTAGCAACTCCTATAATAATTTGTTGAAGTTTTCAGATTGCCACGCGGATTGCCACCTCGGAGAGAACACAAGCATGTGATAACCCTGAGATTGAGGGTTTCTCCCATTAGTGTATGCCCATACTGTTACCTCAAGATATAAAAGGATGAGATTGAGAGATTGATCTGAGAGATGTTGGAGATTGGGATCATATAACCTAGTGTGAGTCCCTTCTCTAGCTCAATCTTGCGTAAAGAAGAATGGGAGTTGGTTTTATGTGTGGATTATCAAATAGTGAATAAGAAACTAGTTTCTGATAAATTTCTTATCCCGATAATCGATGAGTAACTGGAGCAACTCGACGAGTTGTTTAGGGTTATGATAATCTCCAAGATTGACTCGAAGATAAGATACCATTAAATTCGGATGTGATCGATGTTTGTGCCCAAGATTGCACTTCAAGCTCATGAGGTTCACTATGAATTTCTAGTTATATTATTGGGGCTCACCAATGCATTGATTACATTTTAATCAATGATGAACAAGGTGTTTAAACATTACAGAAGTGTGTTGGTATCCATTGACGATATCCTAGCGTACAATCGTTCCTTGGAAGAACACATTTATCATTTAAAGAAGGTGTTGATAGCACTCAGTGAGTACCAACTCTACACTAACTAAAAGAAGTGTTCATTTGTCCAACTGAACGTAGAGTACTTTGGACATATGGTGTTTGTTGCAAGGGTGTCGGCAGATCCATCGAAGGAGGTGGCTATATTGGATTGGTCACAACTAAGAGCTTGAAGGGGCTAAGAGAATTTATGGGACTTACATGATACTACCAGAAGTTTGTGAAAGACGACAGCTTGATTGCGTAGTTATAGATGCAGTAATTGAAAAAGGATAACTTTCAGTGGGGTAATCAGTGACCCATACTTTTGAGAAGTTATGTATTCTAGAATGTTCCATTAGGCTTGGAGGAGGCTATAAATAGGAGCTCCTCCCCTCATTTGTAATCACCCATGCATTCAATCAAAGCTTCCAAGCATTCAAGTGTGAAGTGTTCATTTCTCTCTACTCTTCTTCTTAAGAGTGTTTGGTGCTCACAAATCCAAGCGTTGTGAGGATTAGGCTAATTTAGTGCTAAAGGAAAGCGCTAAAGCCGCATGGGTGACTTGGGGAAAGTTAGTCTGTGACAGTTAGTATCAGAGCCTTGGTTCGAAGGAATGACGAAGAGTGTCAAAGAGCACGTGGAGTCAGAAGCCACGAATGTGGAGTCATCTCAAGGGTGAGGTCTCCAGGAGCAGAGAGATCACGTTGCACCCAAGCCACATGGGAGGTCCAAGGAGGTCATGCATGCCTTTGATTCACGCCTTGCTCGGATGGAAGAGGCAATGAATAGCATGGAGGGTCAAGTAGAGGATCTTGACCAAAGGGTTGATGGACTCGAGGAGGAGGATGTCACCATCCATTCAACGATCAAAGGTATGATGTTCCAACTTGAGGAGACCTTAATGGGTCATATGGCTAAGTTGCAGAAGGATTTGTTGGAGAAGATCCAAGAGGTGTGAATAGCCTATGAGAAGGAGATGAGCCACATGCGTGCTAGCTTGGAGGAGATGCGTGGAGACATTTCGTTTTGCAAGAGAGCACTAGCGACATCAACAAGCCATCCCACTTTCGAAGCCAAGAGAATTGAAGTTCGAAAACCTATGAGTTTTAGAGGGGTTCGCAACGCAAAGGAAGTAGACAACTTCTTTTGGGGAATAGAGCAATACTTTGGAGCGATGGGGATTGTCGATGAAGATGCAAAAATACAATTTGCCTCTCTTTATCTCTCGGGCATCACTATGTTTTGGTGGAGAAGAAGAAATGGAGATGTAGAGAAAATTTTGTGCTCCATGTCTACTTTCAATGACTTCAAGAGAGCTAAAGAGGCAGTTTTACCCCGAAAATGTCGAGGATGAGGCTCGAGCCCAACTACGAAGGCTTAAGTAAGAGAGTTTGACTCAAGATTACATTAAGGTGTTTACGAGTCTGGTTCTTGAAATCCCAGATATGTCAGACAAGAATGCACTCTTCAACTTCATGGATGGGCTGAAAATTTGGGCAAAGACCGAGCTTAGGAGGCGAGGAGTGCAAGATCTTGCCACTGCCATCACGATTGCTGAAAGCTTGGTTGATTATTCAAAAGAGTCTAGAAAGCTTGAAGATAAGAAGAGTTGTGATGTCAAAGGTGGGGATGACAAGGGCAAAAATAAGGAGGAGAAACATCGCGAATCAACCCCAACAAAGGCGAGGGACAAGGGGAAGACTAACAAGCCATATCAAAACCGTAGCTTTCTTTGTGAAGGACCTCATTGGGCAAGGGATTGCCCTAATAAGAAGTCCCTCAACTCTCTCCTTGCAAGCCATAAAAAGGAAGAAGAAAGTGATGGGGAAAATGGCATGGAGGCACATGTGGGATCTCTTCAACTGCTAAATAAGATGCAAGCTCCGACAAAACCCTAAGGGAAGGGGTGACTCTTTGTGGAGATGGCAATAGGAGGAAAGACCACTAGGCCAATGGTGGATGCAGGTGCTTCCCACAACTTCATCTTCAGCGAGGAAGAAAAGAGGTTGGGGTTGCAAATGACTAAAGGAGGGGGCTCCATTAAAGTCGTCAACTCAGCAGAGATGACAATCGATGGAGTGGCTAAGGGAGTCAAGACCAATATTGGGGCATGGTAAGGTACTCTAGACTTCTTTGTCATTCCTTTGGATGATTACAAAGTTGTCATGGAGATAAATTTCTTAGAACAAGCAAGAGAATTTCCAATGTCATTCGCCAATAGTCTATGCATCATGGAAGGGAGTCAACCTTGCTCAGTACTAATAATGAGGTTAAGCAAGCAAGGATCCAAAACGCTATCAGCAATCCAGCTCAAGGAGGGCATTGACCAGAACAAGGGGAACAACTTGGCTATCCTTCACGATACCAATGAAGGAGAAAAGATCCAAGGAGATGAGATGCCAAGGAAAGTGGTGGAGGTTCTGCCAAGAAAGAAGAAAGATGGTTCAACAAGGTTAGAGGCAAGGGATAAGCCGTCAACCGGGAAGACTTGCTGCATGACACCCCTCTCCTGTAACACCAAGGAGAAACCAAACTTTGACAAGTCTGGGGGCAAACCAAGGAGGCAGTTTCAAAGGTGCAGGGGAAACCGCAATGAGGGCATTGCGAGTTTAAGTGGGGGAGAGTGCCACGCTCTACCACATACGATAAATTGGCAAGACAATCACGGGATGGAAGATTCTCGAGAAGGCCAAAAGGTAGAGAGTCATCCAAGGGGTTCTAGAAAATTTCACCCAATTATAGAGAATAAGAGGAAACTCTCCAAAGAGAAATTAAGAATAACCTAGAATGTTCTAGGGTTATGTATGTACATAAAAGAGAAATGTAGAACTCTCTAGAAGCTAGAATAATCTCATGTATTCTAGAATATTCCATTAGGCTTGTAGGGGGCTATAAATAGGAGTCTCTCCCCTCATTTGTAATCACCCATGCATTCAATCAAAGTTCCAAGTATTCAAGTGTGAAGAATTCCTTTCTCTCTACTCTTCTTCTTAAGAGTGTTTGGTGTTCATAAGTCCAAGTGTTGTGAGGATTAGATTGATTTAGTGCTAAAGAAGAGCGTTAAAGCCGCACGAGCGACTTTGGGAAAGTTAGTCTGTGACGGGGAGCTTATGAAAATTGCGTTTGCTATTCAAAATTGGCAACCTTATTTGTTGGGATGACCTTTTATAGTACCCATGGATCAACACAGCCTTAAATTTATGTTAAAATAATATATGGTGATCGAGGAACATCAGATGTTGCAATCTAAGACATTGGGGTAAGATTTTGATCTTCAATATCACCCGAGATTAGAGAATAAGGTTGTTGATGTCTTATTACGATGAATGGAGAAACCTCAATTATTGGTATTGTTGGTTCCTTTGGATTTAGATTAGGAGGTCCTAAGGCAAGAGAGTGAGGCAAATGAGAAATTGAGCAAAATCCAATCGGCTTTAGTGAATGGCGAGACCAATTATCCTAATTATTCACTGAATGACCAATATTTACTTTACCAGGGAAACTATGTATTACCCTGAAATTCAAGACATACCAAAGTTATCACGGAAGTTTCACGGCAATACTAGTGAGGGTCACTATGTGCTCAAAACATATTCGAGAATAGCAGCAGAACTACATTGGGTAAGAATGAGAAAAAATGTGGAGCACATAATCTCAAGATGTGATGTGTGACGCATATGTTGCTAATGCCTAAAGGGTTGTTGCAACCTCTGGCATTACCGGAGAAGGTATGGATGGAGTTGAAGATGGATTTCATTGAGGGTATGCCCTTTTTAGAAGGATTTACGGTCATCTTGTTGGTGGTGGACCAATTGAGTAATTACACTCACTTTATCACTCTACGTCACCCGTACACTGTTGTTTCGGTCACCCCTATTTTTATACAAAAGATTGTTCGTTTTCATGAGATTCAAGAATCGATAATGTTAGATTAAAACAAGGTCTCCTTGAGTCATTTCTAAAGGGAGCTATTTAGAATGCAAGAGACCTTATTGAAGAAAAGTACGTCTCACCCAAAAATTGATGGATAGTCCAAAATTATTAATCAAAGCGTGGAGACCTATTTGCATTGCTTTGTGTATGCACCCAAGCAGAGCAAATGGCTATCCCAGGCAAAATATTGGCACAACACTTAGTATCATACAACTTCTCAGACTGCTCTTTTTTAAATCTTGCATGGTCCTAATGCATCAAATTTTATATATTATGGACATAGTACTATGTCAATGTCTCAGATGGATCTATACTTAGAAGAGAGGTACAAGGTGCTGGCGAAACTAAAGGGGCATTTATTGAAGGCTCGATAATTTATGAATAAACAAATTGATGGGCATCAAAGAGATGTGCAATTTGCTATAAGAGATAGAGTGTATCTAAAACTTTAACCCTATCAACAAAAGACATTGGCGATACGTAGGAATGAAATGCTCTCCCCATGCTATTTAGGTCTTGATGAGATCACGGGGTGCATTGGTGAGGTGGCTTATTGTTTAAAATTTTCCACTTAGTCAACACTTCATCCTGTGTTCCACGTATCGCTACTAAGACGTGTTATTATTGATAATGTGCCTTCTTCTTCACTTTCCCCTACCTTGATTGAGGACATGAAAGTTCTCTTGGAATCACTGGAGTTAAACGGAGTGTGCCCAAGGATCGACGAGTAAGAAAGAAGTATTGATTAAGTGGAAAGCTTTGTCAAATCATAACGCCACGTGGGAGCCATACGACTTGATTTAGCAGCAGTTTCCTCCTTTATACCTTGAAGACATGGTATTATTAAGAGGGGAGTACTGTTAGATCGACACCTATGACATTTTCCACCACTCTGAGCCCGTCAAATAATTTGAACAATTATTTTAGACGCAAGGCTAAAAGAGCAATTTAAACATTTGCTAGTTATTATTCTTAGGTATAAATAGGGCTTAATATGATTAGAGTTAGGGTATGTGATTTTTATCTGAAGTCTTAGGAGTTAGGGCTTGAGAAAGACTCACCTACCTCTCAAATTGTAGGTCTATTTTTTATACATTCAGGATTGTATTGTTTTGTTTTGGTACCGGCAGAATAGAGTAATTTTCTGTGGAATCTTGTCTCATTCTTATCACTAGTTATTCAAACAAATGATCATATAAATAGGAGATTGTCAAAGCACACTTCTTGGCATTGCAATTTCCAACATGTTAAACTTTTTATTATTTCATTCATTCTCCCATGTTCCATTTGGTTGACTTGAAATAGTCCTCTAGAATTCAATTCAATTATAACTCTGATATTTTATGCTTAACAAAGGATAATATATTATGAAATTTCTCAGTTATCATCCCTTTTTTATGCTCTTGATAGCAATATTTATTCCCAAGCTCAACGTAAATATAAAGTAGATAAAGTTAAATACATTTCGTTTCAGTGTTATATTTTTTTTTCATGTACAGTAATCTCATTTACATTTGTTCATGCAAACGCATAACCTTAACAATCATCTAACTCTACAATCCTAAAATCTAGAGAAACTTAATTAGACTGAATAGGAATAACAAACCATTCAGAAACTCCACATATTATCAAGAAAATCACACAAAAGTCAGCTATAAACCTAGGACAGCATCCAATCCAGACCGGGAAAGATACCCAAATGCTATTGCTGCCAAATCTGCAGAAAATGCACAGCAGACAATTGGATGGAAGACCGTCTTGACTGTTGATGGAAACCTGGAAGCACAAATAAAATGAAGGGGGTATTTAATTTGAATATTATACAATTTTATACACAAGAACTATACATGGTCAATTTATTCGGGGTATTTACGTAAATAGCACGCAATTCTTATGTATTTATATATCTCACACCTAAACTTTTATATTGACACACACAGCACTCAAATCTTTAATATCACATCAAAAATAGCATTATTATCACTTTTTAAAAGTGGAATACACCTTTTCATACACCAAAGTGTAATGTATGCAAATATGAAAGTTTAGGTTTGAGATATGTAAATACATAAGAGTTGTGTGCTACATATGTAAATTTGCCAATTTATTTTTGCAGTCTGACAATTAGGGGAATGATGTTACCGGGAGCCAACCATGTAACCCAATACTGTTGCAGCAAGAAGGAAAGGAAGGTAAGTTCTTGCAGTTGTTCCCAGAGCTGTCGGATTAATGATTGAAAGAGAAAAGGAAGAAACAAAGATGGCAGTCCAGACCAAAATTTCAAGTGTTGAAAAAGGAGAAGGTTTGGTCATTGGCTCCGCGGGAATCATTTCTGTCTTTACAATTTTTCTTATTGTTAGTGCAGTATATCCAGCAACACTGAGAGATGCCGCCCAACCTGCCACTGGAAAAGGAAACAGAACAGGGTTAACTAAGGACAATAAATTGCTTTTATTTCAATTTCTTAATTATGTTAAGCATTCCTCTTAGCTTCTGCCTTCTTTTAAAATTACTGGCACAAGCCTTGCCAATTTTACCAAGTAAAGAAAGAGAACTTATAAAGTTCAAATGTTAACTGAAATACCTATATAAGACATTCAACAAAAAAAATCTCATTTGTAGTAGCAGCCTTAAAAAAGTAAGTTAAGAATTTTCCTCGCAACGAAATAGAGCAACTCTAATGTTTCCAAATAAATGAATGAATATTTTAATTATCATTCAATTTCAAAAACGTAAGGTGATTCCTTTGAAGTATCTGTAACAACAGTACTATATTCAACAACTTAAAAGCACAAACCAGTGATAGCATTTCCCTGTTCCATCGGGGATTGAGCAAAATTGAAACTGGTTAATAATAGATACTACCCTTAATTCTGTAATTATATAAATTAGTCTAAGATAGCTTAGGATTAAGCATGGTTTAGGTGTCTATTCCTTTGAATTGATATATATTTTCTGTCTAATGGAGGAATAGCAAATGAAACTTGGGTAATTTTCTTTAGGTGTAATTTATCTCTATGTTTTCTTTGATGCAATGTTATGTTTTTAATAAAAGAGATTAACTTTATGTAATCTCTAATACTAAGATACTTCAAATAGCATTAGAGCCAAAACTGAGGTAAGTTAAATAGAAGCCAAATTTGATCCTATCTAAATTAAATCAATCTTGATGAATTAAAAAGAAGGAAATATCTCACTTATCATCAATTAAATAAAATTATATTTTTTTCATTAAAATGACATTAAAACAATCACATTAAATTTTAAGGAAAAAATAGTTATTTAGATGTCGTTCATTAAATAACAATGAACTAAACAAATATTCAATACTAACAAACTCCCTCAAAATTCTGATTAGAACTATAATAGGAGTCATGGGAGTAAGCTCCCCTAAAACTCAAAGTTGAAGCTACATTAAGACTTGTGCACAAAAAACAGGAATTAGCTTAATCTTGAGTAACTAAGGTCTTATTTGGGATCACTTTTGTTTTTTGTTTTTGTTTTCTGTTTTTGTTGTCACTTTTACTTTAAAAATATGTTTGTTTAGTGCATTTGTTTAATGTTTTTATTATTTATTTTCAAAAACAAATTAACATGTTTTTAAAAATACTCTAAACATCTAAAAATTATTTTGTGATTTTAAAAACAACTAAACATGTTATGACATATCAAAAATGTTCTATTTTAAGTAATAGCATAAAATAATAATAATAAAAAAAAAGCAAAAATAAAAAATGATCCTAAAAGGCCCCTAAGTTTAAGTACTATTGATTCTCACTTGAGTTATATGAGGCCAAAACATGGATTAGGGACTCCTGTGATTAATTTAGCTGAGGATGCAAGATATTTCTTGATTTTCTTTTTTGATTTCATAATGCATCTTCAAAGTTATCAAATGGCAACCAAGACATTATAAAAAGTGACTTCAAAGGCCAAAGATACTTTCAAAATAGAAATACTTGTTTCAAAATCAGCTAAGTGTCTTATATCTTGGCTAAATTTAGCTAAGGGCGTCCTGAAGAAATGTTTTACGTTACAAGATCTTCATATATAATTTGAAGAACGAAAACAAAAGTTTTTGTTTCCCTAGATAAAACCTACAATATCATAGGCCAAGCTCTTAAATCGTAAATTGCTCCCCCTGATAGGGTTTCTCTGCATTCTTTAGCTTTCTCCAAACGATGGCCAATCAAACTAACGGTGTTTGAGTAATCATCCAGAGAAGAATGCAATTATCGTGATACTTCCATTGAAACCACATACCTAAAATGAAGCAAATCTTGACCCCTGAAGCCGCAGGCACGTCTCTTACCGCAATCGGCAAAACAACGAGTGACGGTACATAGAACAATGGCAGCCACCTCTGTATGAAAAGAGTTGCTGGCTCAAAGAAGTTCATCACGTTAATGGCAGTAGAAGGAGAAAAATAATCCAGCACTAATAAAACCGAAAAAACGCAGAACATCCCGAAAAGCGCGCTCGGGAACTTGATTGCTGCCGCCGTAAAAACCTGCTTCAAAAGCTTATCGGCCGCAATAATTACAGCGAGAGAAACCGCCAGGTGAAGAATTTGGCCAACCTGAAGAACAATGAACCAAGTTCAGTAGAGCATTTCATCAAAAAAGAAAAGAGCGCGTTAATTGTCAAATTTTACTTACATTCGGAAAACTGAAAGCAGTGGTTGCAGCATTGGAGCTGGATGATCTTGTCAAAACTTGGCGTTGGGATTCATTATCGAACGGATTGGAGCTGAGGGGCAAAGTGAGTGAAGTTGAGCTCGAGGAGGGAGAGCAGGAGATGGGTTTCTGCGGAGGTGAAACCCATGGTCTTAAGGCAACAAGAGCTCGGCCTTTGAGGCCGAGTATGGCGAGACTGGTAGGTGGGTAGGGCAAGACAACAGACGTGGAAGCCATGGAAGCGGCCCGGGAAGGGAAGAGCGATGTTCGCCAATCAAGTTTTTGTCGATATTTCAGCTCCATGGCCGAATACAGACAACAGTGGATTGGAACAGAGAGAAGGAATGGTCGATGTTGAAATCTGCAATTCAAATCAACCGGTTTTTGTGCGTGGGAACTCGGATGAAAAAACGAGTCATGAAACGGCCTCACAAATTTTTTCACTCACGCTCAGCTCTGCAATAGTATATTGAAATGTGTGTTATATTGGGCTATTTTAAAAAATATTAGAGTGAAATCATAGTGTTTATTGGAGTGAAATTACGATGGTTATTGTAGTGGAACCACAAAGTTTATTTGGAGGGTTATTATGAGGTTATTAAAAGTTATTGGGGTATTAACTCTAATAACGCCGCAATAACCTCTCAATAATCCTTCAATAACAATCATAGATCCACTCAGATAAACCCGTGCAATAACCCACACAATAACCCTCAAAAACCTCCAAATAACTCTCCAATAACCTCGGTGGTTCCACTTCAATAACCCCTGCAATAACCCCCAATAATTTTCGCGGTTTCACTTCAATAACCCCTACATTAACCTCCGCAATAAACCCCTAATAACCCCCCTAATAATCTCTTAAATAACTACTGCAGTTTCACTCTATAATGTAACACACGTGACAACATATTACTGGAAGTTCGAACGCAGAGTTGTGTCTGGACTCCAGATGTAAAAGTTTTCCCTTTGGCTCGGACATGTTTGGAAGAGTTAATAGTTCGGGCTCTGGAAAATGCATATCAATTTTTGTTAAGGAGAATAATATAAGTAAAAAAAAGGTTAATATATAAATTTAAGTTAAGGAATTTGATTGATTACAAAAGAGTTTAGTTAAAATAAAACCAAATTTTATTTGAGTTAATTTTAAAGTTGAAGTTTTGTTGGTATGATCAATTTCATGCTAAACTTGAGGCCTCAAAAACATAAATTAATAAAATTTGTAATCAAAGTGGCAAAGTTTGGTGCTAGTTTTTCTTGGATTAGTCTAATATCAATTTCAGATATATTGGTTTAGTTTATATATACATATTTCATGCATCTCATCTAAAAATCCACAAACAAGAAGCTGCAAATGAACCACTAGTTGCCCCCTACTATAGGTGGAAGAGGTAACCTAGACAAATTTAGCAATACTGAAGTTACAGAAGCAGAGCAGACTTCCCTATATTTCATATCCAAGTGTGTACAACAGTTATATTTATATAAGCACAGTTAGTTATGGAAGGCTTTCAAACAATTAGTATTTGGTTATAATGTTGTTAGGAATAACATACTCTAGGATCATATTAATCATATGAGGAGATTTTCATAGCCCTTCAAACTCGGTATCCTTTGGTTGGATAGCTAGTTAGTCCCTGAGAAAAAGAGACATATTAATGTATAAAGCATTCATGAATATATGTGCTAGTAATTGTTGTGTCAAGATGTGTTGTACCATTAGAACCTCTGCTATATATTTGTTGCAAGCAAGGAAGAATGGATTATTGATTAAGGCAATTGTTGATGTGTTATCACAATGAATTGTTGTAGGTGTTGAGATATTAATCTATAATTCAGTTGCAAGTCATTGAAGCGAAATAACCTTTGTAGCAGTTGATGATAATGTCCTGTACTCAACTTCAGTGGAGGACCTAACAATTTTAGGTTGGTTTTTGAACTCTCTAGTAGATTAGTTTATTGCCTAAGAAATTATTATCATGATGCGGATCTTTTAGTGATGAGGACACATGCCCAAGATGAAATTGACTAGGACTATAAGGTGGCATATCCTTGTGTGAATTGAATGTCATGAGTCTAGGTGCTTTTAAGGTACCTGAGTATCCCTTTGATAAGTTGAAAGAGACCAATTGTTGGGCTCGGCATATGTTGGCGTAGTTGATTAACAACATATGTTATATCAGACCTTGTGATAATTAAATATCATAGAGAACATGTGATGCTTATGTATTGTGTGATATCTTGGAGTGCTTGTTATAGGAAGACTTTGGTGGGAGAGTGAAGGGTAGGGGGTAACAATTAATTTGCATTTTGAAATCTAGTGTGCTTCAACATATATGTATTGTATGAATTTGGCTTATGTGAATTCATGATTTTGTGTGTTGAGACTGATGCTCAAGAATGTAAATTTATTCCTCATTTCTTTCATATGAAATATATTACATAGTTTCTTGATGAGAATAGTAATTGCATCTGAATCCTACGATATTATCAATATGTCATTATAAAAATGAGTTGAAATATTTAACAATTTTCTCTGTGTTATATTAATAGAGAGTGGTCTAGTTAGCTGAGCCCAAAATCGTGTTGCTTGAGGTAGGAGGAGAAGCTTGAGTGTCATAAGTTAGTGGTGTCTTTTAGTCCATAGATTACCTTTATTAGTTGACACACAAAATGTTGGTGTTGGGTATCTTGGAATCCTTGAACTTGTGGCATGTATATTTCATCATCTAATGTTCAAAACAAAAAGACATTTGACACATCATGTTTTAGGATGGCCCGGTGATTATTCAGAGCAAGTGTGAGCATTATTTTTTTTATTGGCATCTTAGTTCTTGGACTGAAAGTCTCTTGATAATTAATGTCATATTCTTGGTTGAACTCTTTAGATATTAACACTGCTTTAAGTTTGACAATGGATCCATTTGAATATAATTTTGTTTTGTAGGTCCACTTATAGCCTATAATTGAATTGTTAAATGGAGGAGGAACCAACTCCAAGGTGGCCTGTTATTGAAGGGCCAAATATTCTTAGAGTGCAACCGTATTCTATAAGGGAATTTCATGGCTTAGTTGTAAGTATTGGGTATGCTGTTAGTGTTGTTGGGAAATGTAGATCAAAGACTAAATTTTATTTCAAGTGGCCCGTTTGAAGTCTATTTTCATGCAGTGTTTTGTGAGTTGTTGGTCTATTATGGGTTGGGAAGACATAAGTATGAGTTTTAGATCACTTATTATATTAACTATATTGGTAGTGGTGAGAGTTTTGGACATTTGAAGGTTATTCGGGATGTGATTATTGAGATTGTTATTTGATAATGAAGATATGTTTAAGGTGAATCGTGTTGTAGGTAGAAGCATTAGTGGAGGTGTGTATGTGAGTATAGGGATGGGAGGAGTGGATGGAGTTGAAGATTGATGAGAGAAGTGTGTCTCACAAGCATTAAATGTCCGACTAAGATTATTTTTCGTGATGAAGGGTTGTAACGTCTATAACCTTTATGATGTGTTGAGTGGTGCTTTAGGTAAGAATGTGATGGTGAGTAAAGGGTGTTGTCAAGGATAACATGAGGTCTCAAATATGCCTAGATGGGACTATTTTGGGATTTTTTTATGAAGTAAATGAAATGCTTATTTGTTTTCTAGTGCTTAAAGAGCATTCAATTTATAGATAGTTCGTTGGTTGGGTGCGTCAACCCAAATTTGTTGTGGAACATTGGAGATTATGAGTAGCGTACGAGTTATTTCAGTGATAGGTCGTTGCTTTTCTTTTTCAAATTTCATTTTTTTAGGTGTTTATGAGTATATTAATTGTGTTGAATACCTCAAGTGTTATGATATGAGGTGAAGGCATGAGAGGTAAATTCGCCCCTACCATCAATTCTTAGAGATTTTAGTCGTACTATTTTTTGTTCTTTTTAAAAACTCGAATCGTCAGCTTGTCTATTTATATGTTATGTTCATTTGAATGCTCTTTTCAAATAAATCTCTTTCTTAGATCATATAAATAATTTAAAGAGAATGAGAATTGAAAAAGATGAAATATACAACAAAAATTTACAAACATACTTAAAAAGAAATATGGAAGGCTTATCTAAGGTTATTCTCGTTTGATATGTATATAGTATACATCCAAACAAGATTGGATTTAAATACCTCAAAACATGTTATCCTTAGACATATTTTTATACCTATTTTTGAGATATTGCGCTTTAATGGAAGGTATTTATGTGTTTTTCTTTCAGGTACAGGTAAAAGTTGAAAAATGCTAAAATGAGTGAAAAATGATCAAATTTGGAGCAAAAATGTGAAATTTGTGCAAAAGTGTTTTGCCGTCTAAGCGCCAGATCCAGCGCTTACGCGCCAGTGAAACAAAGAAGGCTGCGCCAAAGGCCCCGCGCTTAAGCGTCAGAGACAGTTATTTGGCAGTTTTCTTCATTTGACAGAATTTTGAAGAGGTATTTGAGGCACCTATTGGCTAAAGAGGGTGGTTATTACCACTAAGAACGAAAATATTATTAAAAGACTTGTGAAAGGAGGCATCCCTTGGAGAATACATCAAATTTAGACATATTTTGAAGAGTTTCCAAGGCACCTCTTGAGAAATTTATAAATGAAGGAAGTTTATACATTTGAAGGTGTGCTTGAAAGTCCTGGAAAGTGGATGTTAAGAGAAGAGTTAGAGATAGTTTTGGAGAGGTTTTCAGGCACCACACAAATTTACTTTATCCTTTATGTTTTTAATTTTATTTTGAGAGTTTAGAGTGTTGTAATAGAGAAGAGATTCAATGGAACTTCAAGAGTTTGGTGGAGGATTTGAGATAAGTATTTATCTTTATTTTTAAACTACTTTTGGTTTTAATTGAGACTTCTTGTTGGTTTGACAATGATTTCTATTTTAAACTAAAGTGTGGTTTTATTTTTTCATAGATTCTTAGTAGTTTTTTTTTCTTTCTCCTTAAAATGATAAGTAATTAATGCGTTGGATGGAAGTTGTGAAGAATATTAATCTTTAATGTTTGAAGAAGTTGTGATGTTTTAAATCTATGTCCTTCATTTACTTCTTGATTTGACCTATCTAGATGTTAAAATTTATTGTGAGAGCATGTAAGAACCGGGCTGGTATTGTCTCAGTTAACAATTGGAAAGAATCACATGAGGTTGTATGAATGAGAANCGGGAGTCTGTATATAAGTGCTGACCCCAAGGTGTGAATTGAAATTTGGGTATCAATCCCGAAATAAGAATCCGATGCCATAATCCATTTACGGTGGTCTTGAAACTTATTTCAAAAGATGAGAATAGGATTGAGTGGGAGGACCGAATCGAGATAGAAAACATAGAGGCTCACATCCGGCTTAAAAAGGGTAACAATAGTGTAGAAGACGACAACCATTAAGGATATGTCTTCAGAAAGAAAGGACTGCAAAAGTATTTTGGCGATTAAGCGCCAGATCTGGTGCTTAAGTGTTGGTTAAACAGATAAGACCGTGCCTAAGCGCCAGAGGCCCCGCGCTTAGGTGCCAGTGGCAGTTATTGGATGAGTAAAGTTAGTTTTTGCAGATTTTGAAGCGGTTTTTGAAGCACCTATTGGTTTAATAGGTGGTTACAACCACCATGAACGAAAATTATTGCAAAAGGATGCATCTCTTAGGAAAATACGTCGAATCAAGATACATTTTGAAGAGATACCAAGGCACCTTTTAGAGAATTATAAAAGAAGGAAGATTGAGACTTTGAAAGGGGTCTAGAAAGTACTGGGAAAGTTTTAAAAATTCTAAAATTGGGGAGTTAGTTGGAGATATCTCCAGGCACCATATATTTATCCTTTTTATTTTAATTTTGTATTGAGAGGGTTGTAGAAGAGGAGATTCAAAGGAACTTCAAGAGTTTGGTGGACTTGAGATAAGTTTTTATCTTTCTTTTAGACAACTTTTGGTTTTAATTGAGACTTGTTGTTGGTTTGACAATGATTTCTACCTTTAAACTAAAGTGTGGTTTTGTTTTCTCCATGGATTATTAGTAGTTTTCTTTATTTTCTTCTTAAAATGGTAAGTAATTAAATGTTGGATGGAAGTTGTGGAGAGTATTGATCTTTAACATTAGAATAAGTTGTGATGATTTCAATCCATGTACTTCATTTACTTCTTGATTTGACCAATCCAAATGTTAAAATTTTTTGTGAGAAAATGTAAGAACCGGGCTGGTATTGTCTCAGTCAACAATTGGAAAGAATCACATGAGGTTGTATGAATGAGAATGTAGTTCATATGATTGAGTGCAAATAAACAGGGAAATATTCATTGAAGGGTGTAGAGTTAGAAGCCTTTAAAGTGATAGGTTAAAGCCCCCAACTTGGTTTATTGTTTTAGATTCTGATACCAGATGTTAGCCCCCACGTGGAGGGAATCAAGGGAACTCTAGAATGAGAGCTAGTATCTTCTTGGCCTAGCCGGTCTTCAAAACTATTCAAACTTTAAATTACCCAATGCTCTTTATAGCATCTCTAGTAAGGGTAAAGAATATTATTGCTCCTAGTTAACATAACACAATATGCATACTTCCAAAACATAATTCCTATACTTATTACTAATTCATGATAAGGAGAAAGATATTTTCATATTTAGTGCTTTTCTTATACAAAAACTCAAGTTATGTTTTTATGTTTGTCATGTTTTTGTCAAAATATTTAAATTATAAAAGATATTTAAACTTCTTTTACTACGAAAACGTCTTTGGTTTAAATAATTTTCTTTTTAAAAATAGAAATTTTTTCAAAAAGTGCATTTTGCATATCTTCCCTGTGGGTTCGATATTGAGTTCTTAATCAAAAAGTTTTATATTTCTTGATAACGATACGTATACTTGCGTAGTATCCCAATATATATAAATTAAAAGTTAAATTCTTATTTTTCTTCAAGATCAACTTTTTGATTTTGTTGCGAAATAAGGAAATATAAGTGAAAAATATAACCAGAATTTTTGCTATACTGTTGCATATAAACAGTTTTAGGATCAATAACTTAGAAGAAATTGATCCAGAATTTGAATTATCTAGAAAAAATCTGATTCATAATTTGGGAGATTTTGAAGTTTCTTATAAAGATCTCTTTCTTATAAAATTTAACAATGATATTATTATGATAATTGAGAAAATCACTAGAAGAATATTGGATCTAGAAAGAAATATGAGGAACAAGGATATAAATCAATCTGAAAAGGAAGAGCTGAAAGAAAATTTTAAATTTGAGGAGTTTGTTGGAATCCCTGAATCTGGAAAAGATTGGGTGATTGATCAAGGATTGCTTAAATAGTATTTTAAAATATGTGGAATCATTTGTCTGGTGACGATGTTAACAAAGCGCTTTATGGGAGGCAACTCATAGTTATCAGTGTGGTTTGATTTAGTGTGCTAGAGAGTCATAATTGTCAGTGTTTTATTGTGTTTGCTTTAGTGTGGATTGATCAATTTGATTGATGATCAGTAGATGTTTAGATTGTTAGTGGTTTAATTTGATTTTTGTATGTTATGAGTAAGGTGATTTCTCAACTTCTTATTATGACTGGACTTATATATTTTGTTGGAGTAGTTGGATTGACGAGTCCACTATGACTTGGGTCTCACTCGGACTTATGTTTTACAAGAGACATCATGAAAAATCATTTAATTTAACATGACCTTCGATAAGTTTGGGGGAAAGAAAAATTTCTTTTAAAAAGAACTAAACTAAATTTTATTTGTCCTCAATTAACTATATTTCTAAAATTAATTTAACATGATCTTTGATATTAGAGTTTAACTTTAAATGACTATATTTATGTTTTTAAATATTATAGTTAATTTAGTTAAAAGTTTTTAATAACGAAGGTCAATTCTAAAGTTAAAGATATTGGTTATGAAAGGATAAGACTATATTTTTCTATTTAAAATAAAGGAAATTATATCTTTTAATTTTTAAGAATTTTAGAGTTTCATGTAAGAAGAAAAGAATGAGACTTTATGAAAAATCATCAAACTTATATGAATTTATAAAGTGAAGAAAGGTAAAAAGTTTGAACTTTAAGAAGATGATAGTAAATTTCAAAATTATTAAATGTTATCGAGATATAGTAATCCTCACTTAAAAAAGAAAATAAAAATAAGAATTGAAAAGATCCTGAATAAAATAAAAAAAAGGATGTAAGGAGAAGCTTGAGGAGATGTGTAATAAAAAATTGATTTCACTTGAATCAAATTGAAGAAATGCTTTATTATATTTTTTAAACTTGTATTTGAGTATCAACACCTTTAATATTAAAGTTTTCATGAAATTCTCTTTCATATGGATATTCTAAATATCCTTGATATAACAAATTACAATTCTTCTTCAATGAATGAAGATTCAGAAATCTTAGATTTGATTACTAAGTATTCTTAAACTTATAGTTTTAATCTAAATTATTAAAAGTTTTTCTTAAATTGTACTATTTTATTTATTAAATTAAAGTGTAAAAGTTTATAAGTTAATCTCTATCCTAAGTCATTTTTATGTATTAAAAGCGTCACTTGAGCACAAGTAACATTTAAGTTTGGGGGATTTTGGTACGCTTAAAAATTACCTACTTTTTAATATATATTTTATGCTCAATTTTAATAATTTTTAATGATATTATACTTTAAAGGAATGTATTTTGCATATTTTTGGTTTCAGGTACAAGAAATGAACTTTTGGAGAAATTGAAGCAAAAATGATGCAATTTAGAGTAAAAACGAGCAAGAAAGAAAATTCTAACTTGACATATTTCGATATGTCTTTCTATGCTTAATCTAATTTACATTTCTCGCATAATTTTGAATGAAATTACACTTTAAAGAAATGTTGTTTTCATGCTTATTTTGTAGATATATCTGTTAGGAGTGAAACACTACTAAAATGCGGTGAAACAAAGCCAAATGAAGCAAAATGATATAGCTGCTTCAGAGTGGCGCATGATGCGCCAAAATACAGAGAACTAGTACATGAGGCATATAGACGACTTTTTGTAGATTAAGGCAGTTCGAGACGAATTTTGCGTGAATTTTCAAATGAACACTTGTTCTAAACACCCCTTGGAGTGATTCAATACATCTGGACACTTTGAAAGGTTCTTTTATGAAGGGATATGCCTCTCGAATCAATGGGCATGTCTTTTGAATTCAAAGGAGTTAACTTTTGGATAAAATTTTGAAGAAAATTTTGAATTCTTTTTGGAGGGAGGCAATTTTTTATAACAGAGAGGAAAAGTCTAAGGCTTGAAGAGGAGTTTTGGGCGTGGTGTAAGTGTGTGTGTGTGTGGCGTGAGATTAAGAGGAAGAATAAGGCAAGAGAGAAAAAATCAAGGGCTCGAAGATTTTATTCAAGGATTGTAAGAGGAGAGGGAATGTGAGAGATTTCTTGTTCTTTACACTTCTAAAGAAGAATTGAGAGTGCTTGTAAAGATGGAAAGTGCTTGAAGAGAACTTATAGAGATTTTCTTGGGTAGGATTGTGAGATATTCTTTTATATCTTTATTTTGTAAACTTGTTTTTATATATGAAATTCATCTTTTAGGGAATGATGCTTTCTATGTTGTAGAAATTTATAAACATTTTTTTTTATAAATTTGACTCATGTATGACACGAAATAATTTTTATAAATTTAAATGATTTTAATTTCTTCACAATCCATTTCCTTATTGTAAAAGGGAATGATGCTTTCTTAAACTTGAACTCTTCGTTACAAAACTTTGTTTAGTCTTAGTAAACTTAATTTTGAAATATAAAAATTAATTTAGTAAACTTAGTTCTTTTAGTTACATTTCTGTTAGCATTCATTGAACCCATTTTAAATTGTCTTTCTTACTTTAATTTTTATAGTTTGAATATTCTGATTTATATTATTATCATAAGAAATTTCATCTTCCAAACTAAGAATTCATAGTAGTAGATTAAAATTAGCCTAAGAGATTTCTTACTGTGCTTTTCTGTGAGATTGATAATGGGGTTTTTAAAGAAAGTCCTATATTACTTGAAGCAATAGATGCACTTGTGTAGAACTCCTAGTGTGTGAACTATTTTATATATTTTATGAATATTTTGATTTTGCACATTAAATACTTAATATAAATTGGGTCAGGTTTTTTGACATTATTTTTAAAGCTAAATTACTTCGTAATTTCGGGACGGGATAAGTTTTTGGCACTGTACCAATGATTTAAATTGACATAAAACACGTAGATAAACAATACACACTAGGAGCGCATCAGAATGCATCCCTGAAAACTTTATGATTAACAAGATTTTTTCTAAAATAAATGTAACATAAATTTTGATTCATCTAACAATAAATTCAATAACATAATAATCTTTCTAATAAATATTTAATTAAAACATTCTAATGCAAAATTTCGAATTAAAAAAAAAAAAAAACTAATCAATCCAAGAAGCAAAAGATAATGATCTCCTCCTCCTCTCTACCGCTTATAACATCATACCATACTTTACATTGAAATTAGCTAAAACGGGAAAAAAAAAACATTTTTCTAACAAAAAAAAGATTTTTCATGAACCAGATCGATCACACAATCACATGGCTAGAAGGGATGATGAAGGAGTTTGTTCTTGACACTGGTGTTGATCTTGGAGTCCTGGGATGATAAATCCTCTGCCTGTTCCCATTCTCGTCATAAACAATAATTTCGTCATCTTCGCGCTCANTTTTAGAGTAACAGGCTAAAGCCCCCAACCTGATTTATTATTTTAGGTTATGATACGAGATTTTAGCCCCCAGGTGTAGGGAATCGAAGGAACTCTAGAGTGAGAGTTGGTATCTTCCTTTTCTAGCCGGTCTTCAGAACTATTCAAACTTTAAATTAACCAATGTTCTTTATAGCATCTCTAGATGGTATCTTCCCTACCTATCTGGTCTTTAGAACTATTCAAACTTTAAATTAGCCAATGTTCTTTATAGCATCTCTAGTAAGGTCGGTCTTCAAAACTATTCAAACTTTAAATTAGCCAATATTCTTTATAGCATCTCTAGTAAGGGCCTAGCCTGTCTTCAGAACTATTCAAACTTTAAATTAGCCAATGTTCTTTATATCATCTCTAGTAAGGGCCTAGCCTGTCTTCAGAACTATTCAAACTTTAAATTAGCCAATGTTCTTTATATCATCTCTAGTAAGGGTTCTGCCTAGCCGATCTTCAGAACTATTCAAACTTTAAATTAGCCAATGTTCTTTATAGCAACTCTAGTAAGGGTAAAGTATATTATTGCTCCTATTTGGCACAAGTTTACATACTTTCACAACAGAATGCTTATACTTATTACTGATTCATGAAAAGGAGAAATATATTTTCATATTATGTGTTTTTTTTACATAAACTCAAGTTATTTAGAAGTTGTTACTATTTTGTCAAAATATCAAAAATATCAAAAATATTTGNTCAATTTTTTTCTTTTACATAAACTCAAGTTATCTTTAGAAGTTTTATTATTTTATCAAAATATAAAAAATATCAAAAAAATTGAATTTTACCTACTGTGAAAGTATCTATAGTTTAAGTAATTGTCTTTTTAAAATAGAAGGTTTGTCGATAAATAGTGCATATTGCTTATTTTCACTGTGGGTTCGATATTCAGGTCTTAATCAAAAAGTCTTATATTACTTGATAACGATACATATACTTGTGTNCTGTTAAATTATTTATAGTTTAAGTAATTATCTTTTTAGAATAGAAAGTTTGTTGTTCAATAGTACATATTGCATAATTTCTCTGTGGGTTTGATATTCGGGGCTTAATCAAAAAGTCTTATATTACTTGATAACGATACATATACTTGTGTAGTATCCCAATATATATATATATAAATTAAAAAATTAAATTTTAATTTTCTTTAAGATCAAGTTTTTTATTCTGTTGCAAAGTAAGGAAATATAAGTAAAAATTATAATGAAAGTTATTGTTATACTGTTGCATATAAGAAATTCCGGGATCAAAGAGCACTCACATAGAAATGTATCCCTTTGGTTAATTACATCTTCGGGCATACCCTAGAATACTCTTGATAAAAAGGGTCTTGCTTACATTATTGTGAAAACCGGTGAATAGATCACCGAAGGATGGTTATTTCAACCAGGAGAATCATGCCACTTAGAGAGCATATCTAAGCCACATAAAAGAGGGTGAATCCCTCATATCTACAAATAGATTATGGGATGTCGATGAGCGAGGCATTGGAAATAACCAAGTTGACTTTATAAAAACATTCCTATGATTCAAGACCTAATCAGACCATAAGGACAGAGGGTGAATCACCATATCCACAAAAGGGGAGAGTCTCTCGATAATTGAGGCAGTCAAGATGACATCAACAAAATCAAAAAAGGATGACAGGCTCAAATGATCTCAACAAAGAGAGGTAGAATCCCTGGACTGGTAGAGGTAGCAGGGTCAGGATACCATGGATCTGTCTTCTTATGCTACAGAGACTCTAATTCTACCTGGTCGAGAAGGAAGTCGATCTAACCCGACCAGAGACTCCCTTGTTAGAAATCCATGAATTTCATCTTCTAAGGGAATCCTAGTAGCCCTAAGGTTAAAAGAAGAAAACTCTAATTCCTATGACCCTATAAAGGTATAGCTTAAAAAGGTAGGACTTATACTTGCCAAAATTATGAGGAAGCCATTAAAAATAAGAGAAAAGAGAGATCCAGCTACAAAAATGAAAACACTCTCATAAAGGACTTATACCCCGTCGGCGGGAAGCCTTTGACGCCCTAAACATGCTAGACAACTACCTAAGTATAAAAACTTATGTTTGGTCAATCAGGTTGAAGAAACACTGGTATTTCTCCTTGGGACATACAATATGATGCAATTATCTAAAGTCCTACACATAGAAGATCTATTAAATATGACTTGGGTAATAGTCATGCATGCAACCCATTTTAAACCCGACTCGAATGTCATGCAAAAAGATATAGTGCAAGTTTTAAATAGCTAAAATATTTTAATCCTAAATTTTGATCTATCGTATTATTTTATTAGGATTTTTATATAAAAAAAATATTTTAAGTCTTTAAATAGTCTAAATTATATTTCATAAGATTTCACATAAATTAAAAAGATATCAAAGAGATGACAAATCACTAAACATTGTTAATCTTAACTGTATGGGTAGTTGGTATATCTAAGAAGATATACAATTTAGGTTTGAATTCTACAATATGATCTTTAATGAATGATTACAATTTCTATGGACAATTGGTGATCTGAGTGTTGTGACTTTTGAGTCCTCAAATTCAATTGGTAACACACCCAATAAACCTTATTATAAGATCTTTAATCCTACTTAGAAAATTCAACTTAATTTTAATTGGAATAACAATTGAAATGTAAGTCATTTATTCTTTTGGATTCATCTTAAACACTCAATTTAAAGAAAAAATAATAATTTTGGAAGGCTTATTGTTGCAAGTGAGAAATCAACCACATATTCAAGCTGCATTCATAAGGAACATAAAGACATAATTAAATCATTTAACTAATTTATTGTGTCATATGTGTCAACACTAAGGTGAATCTTAAGGAGCAGAGTGAAGAGTGATGTCAATTCATTAAACTTAGGAGTAGGGATGAGTTAAAATTGGTGGTCATAGAGAAAACTATGTTTTAAGAACCTAAGTCTCAGATACCTATTGAAAAACTTTCAAAAGATCTATGAACAACACTCTCACATCTTAAGAAAGTACATGAGAGACTTCCATCACCTTTTACTTAGAGAATAATAAGGTAAGAACTGGATAAAAAGAATAATAAGGTAAGAAATGGATAAAAAGTTCTCTAAATTCTTAGAAAAGTTCAAGAAGAACACTATTAACTTCTCATTTTAGAAGCTCTTGAATGAATGCCTAGTTACAAGAAATTTATGAATGAATTTTTAAATAAAAAAAATATAAATTTAACACTTTAATATTGTGGTTTTAAATGAGGATTATAGTGATATAATTAAAAAAAACTCTCACAAAAATTGAAAGATCTTAATATTTTTATCATTCCTTGCATTATACAAGATCAAGTTATGAAGAAGCCATTATGTGACTTAGGAGCAAGCATAACTTTTTTTTTAAAAAAAATATTGTTTGAGAGTATAGGATTAAGAAAACTTAAACCTACCATTGTAGCCCTTCAATTAGATGGTCGTTCTTTAACTTTTCCTAGAGGGCTGATAGAGGATGTCCTAGTTAAGGTTAATAAGTTCACTTTGCAGTTAATTTTATTATTTTGGATGTGATGGAAGATATAGAGATATCTATTATAGTCATTCCTTCTAACTAATAAGGCAAATATTAAATTTTAGAAAGATTAACTAATAATACGAGGACAAGGTGAAGAGTTAATTTACAACCCTCTATATTATCATCTAGAAGATTGTTAAAGAATTGAGGTCGAGAAATTAAAAAAAATTATGAATAAATTCTTGGATAAGAATACTTATAATCAAGAAGATTTAAGTTTGACACTAAAGTTTAAGGATTTAGGAGAGTCTTTGAGGCATATAAAATATTGGGTGATTGATCAAGGAGTGTTATAATGGAAATTTGATCATAAAGGTTATATAAAAAATAAAGTTAATAAAAGTTACATTATTTTATTAGGGATTTCTAAGAAAATCTAAGCTTAAGAGAAGGTTTGCGCATGTTGAATTATTTAATCACCTCATTAATAAAGAACACTTCAATCCTAATTTACATTCTATCATGAATTTTTTTTTTTAAACTTACTTTTAGATATTGAATTACTTGAGGACAATAAATGTTTATGTTTAGTGAAATTTGATGTGCATCAAATACAAATATAATACTTATGTTATATTTATGTTATTGTTATCTTAATTTGTCTTTTTTTATTTTTTATATGAGTATTTTAGTGTTTTATCTAGTACATAGGTGATTAGAAAACTTGAGGAGCAAATGAGTTGAAATATAGTGCGTAAGAGCTGCTTGGGTGCCCCCTTTCTTAGTGTGGGTGCCCCTTGCTTGACTTAGGCACATAGGCACTTTATTTGGGTTCCTAGATGTCTAAAGATAGAGCAGAGGTGCCCAAGTGCCAATTATGGGTGTCGGCTAGACGCTTGAAGACAGAGCCCCAAGAACCCAGACATTAGTTTTGGGCACCTGGGCGCCCAAATCCTCATTTTGATAGTTAGTTTGCATAGTTTTACATTAAAAGAGTTAAATTAACTTGATGCAAAGTATAAAATGGAGTTAGAATGTAGGAGATAGGATTTTTATTACAAAAACACATTTGAAGAAGAGAGGAGAAGGTAAAAAACTTAAGAGAACACTCTATCACTGTGAGAGAGTGAGTAAGCTTTAAAAACAGAGTGATTATGAGAGTATATTTTTTGTGAGTAAGTGATCATGTTTAATGCATTAAGTTTGTGTGAGAGAGAAAAAGAGAGTAGATATCATTGCAAAAGAGAAAAGGTTTAGTGAGGTGAAGTAATTTCTCTTTCTAGTGAGATTATTCTTATGTAAAATCTTTCTACTTTACTATTTCAAAGAAATCTATTTATTTCTCTCTAATCAAATTGAGCAATTAAGTATTTTTCATACTTCTATGTGTTGGATATGTGATGCATCATGTTCTCTTCATGAAATTATTTTGGACTAGTTAAGAATTTATGAACAGTTAATGTGTTATCTTTTTTAGCTTGATTTACTTTCAATCTAGCCAATTGAAATGTTAAAAACTCTTGTGATTGAGGACATACGACAATTGATTAGAGGAATAAACGTAATAATACATAGTCACCCAGCGGAATAGATATATGTATAGTAGGAGATTACAACTTAAATAGGAGACTAAGAGATTCCTAAGAAATTCTGCAAGGTTAAGTCCCCTTTACTATAACAAGCATTTCCAACTCTTTTTATGGCCTCAACAAAGGCCAATGAGGATTTTTCTATGGTTATTAATGATAAGTTAGGAAAATTCATAGGAAAAGTATTGAGGATTTACACGATCTGATTCACAAGAGTATGATCTTTCATATAATTAGAAAAATTAAAAAAAAATATACTTAAATTTATAAATGTTAGGACTTAGACATCTTCAAATCATTTGAATCTTTATGCTAGACTTAGGGGCTAGTAACTAGAACTTCAATCTGTTAAAAAATTTATCAAATTTATGGTGAGATTGAAATCCATATACTTTTTCATCGACACGTTTACTTGTGTGGTTACCTGTGCTTCATAGTATTTTTGGTGTATCAATATATAATATATGTGATCAAATATTAATATGAGAGGGAGAAAGCATCAAATATGTGTTGTATTTATAATGGTTTGGTACTCCTATTGAGAGACTTAAGTTGTGATAATTTGTGACTTTTGGTAAACTTGTATCATTGTACAAACAAAATTGAATTATGTATGTTGAGCGATGTTTTGGTTTTGGAGACGTGCTTGATGATTTTTGGATTTGGATGACCCAAACACTAGTGCTAGTTGTTAAGAGGATGAAGATGGGTGTAAAGAGATAAGTGAGTAAGATACACTCATTTGGGGTTTTGAGCCTTAAGTAGGGTTTTGTTTATGGTTAGATCTTTGATTTGATATCAAATTGTGTAAAAAAAATGAAAGAATTATTGTCAAAAACTAAGTTATGTATATAAATTAATTTATGAGAGAGATGTGGGATGAGTAGTAAGCTATTTACGGTAAACATACAATTTGGGGTGGGTAGAATGCTCAAGTGCCTCTCTGTTTCTAACTATAACCTATTCATTTTTTATATATATGTTGGGTTGTTAGATTTGCATTAATAGGTGTAAGGTGTGATGTGGTTATAGTGTGAAGTCCCCATTCTGACGGAGCTGAACTAAAATCAACTATTAAAGTTATGACAATTTATTTTTTTGTGGTTTTGTATACATGATAGATTTGATCTATGATAACAGACAAATGCAGTCTGACTCAATTTGTCATATATTTGACAAATAGTTGATGATTTGGATCTTATTGGTTGACATGGTAGTGAGGATCTCCCTCTACATCTGGATGACTTTCTTCCATCTTTTCCTCTTGTGGACAACAACAACAACAACAACAAAACCTTAATCCCACTACGTGGGGTCAGTTACATGTATCCTTTTCCTCCATTGCATCTTATTTAGTGTCATATTTTCATTTAATTCTAATAAATTAAGATCTTTTTTTTTTACAATGAGCCCAATTCGTCCTAGGTCTTCCTCCGCCTTTCCTAACATAAGTTGAATCTAAAACATCTACTCTCCAAGAGGTCAAATTGTAATCATGTTTGCTCTTATGTTATTATAATTTGAAGATGTATTTCTTCATCGCATAACAAAAAGTATATATCATTTAAGCTAATAAGATCCAATTGTGGTCTTATTACTTTTTTGAAGGAGTTATAGATAGATAGTAGTTTGTTTACAGTATAAAGAATAACATTCTATTGGTATATAGATGTTTATGTTTCTGCTTTATAATCCAAAAGTGAATTGATCTAAGTAAGATTCTACGTCATTAAATTATTCTTTAAGTTGATGTGATACAACTTATTCTTGAGCTGTATGACACATGATCTATTGGTGGATTGAATTTTTTTATTGAGGGTAGAATAAATTGTTGTTGTAGAATTCAAATTTAACACATGTGTTAGGATAGATTGAGATATGACGGAGTAGAGATTTGCAAAAAGGTTTTGATCTATGAGTTTTCAAGTGAAATGGACATCTTCAAGATATAATGTACTTTAAGTGTATGGGGAGAAGGGTGGAGGATAGGTTGTTTTGTCAAAGAGAAAGTTTTTTAAACCCATTTGATATAAATAGCTTGAAAACTAGAGAGCTACACAAGAGAAAAAAAATATATTATCTACGATAAGTTGAGTGATGACCAACTTTTTTATGTTTTCCATGAGGAATTTGAGTGAGGATGAAATTTTAAGGGAGGGATTTCAGAAAGGAAAGCCTTCATTTGTAGAGTTTGTTGAACCCATTTTAGACAAGGACATTATGAAGAGAATGATGGAGTAGAGAACCAATATGGTTGTCTTACTCTCTGATACCATGTGGAAGAGGGAAAGTAAATAAATTCAGCAATACAAAGATTACAAAATTAGAACAGACTTCACTATATTTTTGGGAGTGTGTATAACAACTAAGGTTATATAAGTATACTTTGTTATGGAAGGATTCCTTTTACAATAGAAGGTAGTTTAGAATTAGTATTTGGTTTTATTGTAATTAGGAATAACAGTCCCTAAGACCACGGTAACCATAAGAAGAGACTGTTATTAAAAAGGTCTATTGACACTAGACAATGTGACTTCCATCTTGCAATTTTTCTCTCTTACTTTTACAACTTTCATATACATTCATTTGTTTTTAAACTAGGGAGATCACATTTTTCTTGAGCTAAAATTCTAAAAAAATTGTCAGCCTTATTAGAGCTTTTACCTTCATTATTTATTTATTTTTTTTCTTGTTTGATTTGTTTTTTTACTAAGATAACTCTTCTCATAAGAGTTGAGAGTTTAATGTTAGCTCCGATCGAGCCAAAATAGCCTAGCTAAGAATGTCTTTATTTTTTTGGGTCAATCTGATTTTTGAGGCTATTTTGAGAGTAGGTTATACTAGATCATGTATGTTCATGATAAACTTTCTCTCCCTCTCTCTATCACTCTCTCTCTCCACACACACACACGCACACGCACATGTGCACGCACACACATACACAAACACACACAAAATCAATATTCACTGACTTCAAGAAATTGGGATAATGTTAATGTTCATGAGTTAGGGTTATAGTTGTGTTTTATTTTAAGGAATTTGGTGATATATAAAAAGATAATGTGTTTTTTTAATAAATATAGTAGGAAATTTTATTGCTCCATGAAAAAAAAATTACATCAAGGTGGCCAAAAGTTCCACTACCCCCCACCGCACAACAAATCACACAATGAAATAAGAAACCTAGATAACTCACATAGCAAAAAAAAAATCACTTATTAACATGAATGAAAGAAAGATCCAAAAAATCACCATGAAGCAGCTAAGACAACTCCTCCTAAATCTTGTTGGAAGCATTAACCTTCAGCGACTCCAATCCATTCTCAGCAGCCCAATTTGCTCATTGGTTACCCTCACGAGGAATAAAGGATCACTGAACTTGCAAAATACTTTGAAAGCAAAAATTCTCTTCAAATGATTAATTATAAACCAAGAATACTCCTTACGTGAATTGCAAATATTCCAAAGTACCAAATAGTCCATATCAATCATAACCTTATTCCAACCACAACAAACAACTAATATCATAGTAGTTAAAACCACATCTGCTTATCTAATTAGGGGACAAGCCACAAACGTAGGAGCAGAAAACCAAAATAAATAGGTACCATTAGAGTTCCTACAAAGGTCCACAATCCCTACAAACCCACTGATAGCCAAATACCTCTTTCAGCTACCTTCGATATTAAATTTAACAAAACCTTTGTTCGGTTTATTCCAAACTATAAGATTAACCTGCATGTTAACCTTACCAACAAACGTCACTTTAGATAATTGAAACATATTCAACAGCTTCTTAATAATAGGATACTTAAATTTATCAAACTTCAGCATTTTACCAATATAACATCTAATATAATTAAAACACGAAAGTTTAGAAATCCGCTTATTTGTATGCTTGACATCATTTCTAGCAGTACAAAAAAGCCAAAAACAATAATCGAGATAGAAGCATAAAACAGACCACCCTTACTTTTTTCTATCTTGAATATATAATATAGAATTCCAATTCAACTTTATATCCAAAAGAAAGGACCATACTCCAGACACCCTTAGCAAAAGAGCAGTTGCAAAATAGGTGTTCGATCTCCTCTTCTTGAGCTTTACAAAGAGAGCATATGGAAGACAATTTAATCCTTTTCAACTTCAAAATACTATCAATAGGAATAATCCTATGAAGAAGCCTCCAAAAGAAAAAAAGATTGTGAAGGTGTCAGAAAAGAATTCCAAACCCAATGTAAGTCCAAACCTCTAGAGTGCTGAAAAGAGTTGGCAAAGGTGCAAGAAATAGATTTTCCCATAATATTTTTCACTTTAATTTGATCCCTAACATTATTAGTAGAAATCTTATAGATAGTAAAAGCATCTGCTTCATTCACCAAAACATTCAATTTAGAAAGATCACAAGTATGATTATACCATATACATAAAATTTCAAAAGGACCACCATAAAAATCAACCAAAGGGCATTCACGACCAATTATCATACCAAAAGCTATAAGAACCATCACCAATGTCTCATCAAATAAAATTCTCTGCGTGTTTAGAAACAACAACATAATTACTAGAAATAACCAAAGGTTGAACATTATTGCAATATTTCTTCCTCGTCATACGAGTCCAAAGAGATAAACCATTTCTGACATGCACTCAAAGCTTCATAAATTTGATTTTCATTGAATCACATAATGATCTAAAACCTAAACCACCATAATTGGTAGGTTTACACATTTTAAACCACCTCATCCAATGAATTTTATGATCCTTATCAGCCCAAAGAAATCTATTAAAAATATTTTCTAACTTCTTGAAAAGATTAGTAGGCGCTTTCATAAAAAAATAAAGTATAGAGAGGAATATAAGTGAGTCCACATTTTAATAAGAAGATAATATGTTTTTGAATGTTACTTAATAAATAACGATATATATCAATTATATTTGTGTAATTACTTGATTGATGAAGCTACTTTTAATATGAATTTTTGGAAGGTAAATCTATTCCCCTCGAATAAAAACCCCTAAAAAAATATTAAGGAGCTTTTATTTTTCTAATATTAGAAAAATATAATTGTCTTGCTAGAAAATTTGGGCTAATTTAGAATCAAGCTTTCTAGTGTTTATATGTTATGAATCTACAATCCCTTTCTTTTATTTCATTTAAAAAAAAACAAGCTAGAGAGCTCTTTTTTTTTAAAATAAAATTGAATTAATTTATTTGTAAGGAAGCACAACATATATATAAGATATTGAATTCATACTAAAAATACTACGAAGAAAAATTTACATACATACATACCACACAATTCTTATATATTTACATATTTAACACCTAAGATTTGATATTACACTTATAACACATTGGTGCTAGATGAAGGCTTGCTGAATGTAGATTTCAAAAGAGAAGCTACATGCATGACTATTTAAATGCAAAATTCTCAATATTCAGTCAGTACAGTATAAGGGTATATATATACATGAAGATATTATAAAGAATGTTCTTTAGAGAATTTAGTTAAGATGGTTATAAGATTGAGGCTCTGGTGTACTATGAATTGTTTGATATGTATGTATGCATGTCAAACATGTTACATAGCTCTTCTTTCATATTTAGATGATCGTCTCATATAATACAAACGTGTGATCATTACATGCATTTCTCTGGGGATCATTCAACACATTTAATAAAGAAAAGATAATCAAGACAACACATTTGTGTTAAACTGATATTACTTCAACTGATTTTGTGCCTGTTGATAATCAATTGGAAGCTTATATTATGAATATGTGATATGATGCAAAATTTTCATCTTTAAATGATATTGGATGTCTATTAGAAGTGGTTCAGACCCAAAAGGCTATGCTACATCATCCTTTTCTTAAACTATTGAAATAGCATTAGGTGGCAAAAGAGCTTTCTTTTCTATGAATATTATAAAATAGACTATGAAATAGAATTGGAGTTTAGTGGATGATGATATTTTAGTACATTATATTGAGAAAAAAATATTAGATATTATTGACGATGATATATTTTTTAGTGTTTTCAGAATATAAAGACAATACATTTTAAGTTCCACATTTTAGTATTATTATATATTTCGTTTATTTTATACAAAAAATATTTAATTAAATGAATTTTTAAAACTGCCAATATCAATCATAATCCTAAATGAAAAATGTTGAGAGAATTTTTCTAAAAAAATATTATGCCAACGATCCAAATATTTTTTGGCTTCATCACTAATTGTCGCCACCAAATACAATTCTTGTAGTTCAATTATTGTTATTGTAGCCAAACTATTAATATAAATCTATGATCACAATTTATTTTAATCTCAGCTTCCCTAATCTAGGTGAAGAGGAGATCTATATACTTCTGGTTACATAATGAATAATTTCAATTAAGTAATGCCCCATTATTTTTTCCCTTGCCTGGTTTTTGCAAGTAAAAAATATTGGCATCTTATCCCGTAACTTTTTTTTTTTCAATCCATGTGTGCTGAATCTTTGCGAAACACTAAAATACTAAATTATCACTGAGCTGTTGCAACTTTTCTAGCATACAAGTTTCATTTGTATGTTATACATTATGTGATTGGCTTTAATTGATCTTGATCATATAAATTTTTAACTTCTGAAATCATAAAAAATTTTGATGATCAATTCTAGTAGCGAAAATTCGCCAAATAAATCATTTCCGTAGCATTGAATTTATATGTTTCAAAAATTAATTGAACGTTAATATGTATTCTAGACTTATTGCCCTTGGAAGAACTCCCGTAACGGGAAAAATATTTGCGTACATAAGATGTACGCAGCGCTGCGTATATCAGGGGTTATTCAGGGGTACAGGGGTTCTATCCGGGTTATACCATCTGTAGCCTCCGTGCAATTCCCTCGTAATCTTCTTGTAACTTATTTGTACCTATAAAATTACCGAAACTCATTTTTAAGTTACGGATAATTTACAAAAAGGTGATTACAGAGGCATGACCCAAATATAACCGTCTCTACCCCCCCATAACTCGTGGAAGTACACATCGCTGCATCCCTGTTATGTAGGCAAATATTTTCCCCGCAACTGAGGTATTTTGGTGCTTGATGGCTATGGTTGTAAATATTAAAGTTTCAGTGTGATATGTAGAAACTTGAGGATCGTGTGGCGCTTAGTTGTTAGGATCTCACCATCTCTGGCAATCGGAGCAGACAAAGCTTCACTACTTCCTCTCACAGTTTGGTCTTGATCCGCCGCTCTTAATGGTGAGTCAACTCCTTTTTGGGTTCATTTTCTTCTCTGACTTGCTCGATCCTCATTTATGTTTATTAGTTTTCCTGGACCTCACATCATATCTTACTACTCCAGGGCACAAGAAGTTTTTATACTACCACACACAACAGAGTCTTGCCCGCTCGCTCCAGCCCTACCACTTTAGATCGCGAGTTGAGTTCGTTTTCTTCATTGCCTGTCTTGCTCGATTTCAAGTTATGTTTCTTCCTTTCGCAATGAATCTATTTTTTGCATGGGTTTTCAAATGAAGTAGTAATTATTTACAGCTTCTAATGGAGTGTAGCTTCGTGCATACAAACTGTATGTTATGTTGCTCCAACAGCGAACCACCGGAAAAAGTAGACATTGGGCCTAGCGTTTGAATGTGTGATTTAATTCGTTAGTACTTGAAGATTTAAAAATAAAATAAAATTAGTTAAAATTTTCATCTATTAATATTTTGTTATAAATGTTTTTTAAGTTTTTTGTGCAAAAAAAATATAAGAATCGTAAGTTGTATTTGATGATGCCAAACTGTAACTCAGCTATGAAAAGCTTACATGAATGTCTTGATGTTTTATTTAGATAGCTGTCTTTGACATGAAAAATTAATCATAATCAATATATAATGATAAATAAATGTCTACTTCTTTCACGTTTTGAAGGAAATCTGTATTCTCCTCATTCTTTTGTTAGTGTGCTTTTTATGCTAAGATTTAAGTTATTTGTCTTTTAATAATGCAGGCAGTAAGCATTGTATCTTTAGAAATGAGCATCGCCAGTCTATTGTCTTATAATGCACCTTGAGAGATTGTCAAGTGAATTATTGATGCAATTTACAATACTTCTTAATTACATTTTATAAACATTGGAAGCAAGTTTCTTAGATGTCCCCCTAACCATACAAAAGAGGATTGTTGTTATTTCATTTGGTAGAATGATGCGGATCATACAACATATGAAATGGAGAATTAATCATGAGCTTTCGAGGAGGGCACCAAAAAGAAGCTTGAGACTATCTCAATGCAGAAGAAAATTATAGTTGCTTGGTGTTTATTGTTATTACCATGATTTCTTTTTTATTAGGTTTTCTGTGTATTTAATGATCATGTAAAGATCATGGTTAATGTTTTTGTAGCTTAAATGTACTTTTAGACAGTATCATCAATGAACACAATTTAAATTTACTCCATATCATGACTCTTTAATTTTTGTAGTGGATGTGTAATTTTAGTTTCATATCATATCTCTATATTATCAATTAACCTGTATTTTTGTATCATATATTTCAATTATTTGAAAGTCGGCAGCAGAAGTTGGAATTTTAGTAAGTAGAAAATTCATAATGGCTGTTTAAATGCTTGCAAGAGAAATTAATCTTGTTGTTTTAGCTGGAATAGATGACTTCACAGATTTTTTTCTTGTTCATACAGGATGTATGATAAGTTGTTGACAAAATGTGCTCTACTATGTTAAAGAACAAACAAGATAAGAATATGAATACCAAGCACGAGCTTTTAAGGAGAGCACATCCAAGATGCTCAAGGCCACTTTCATTGCTACGAAGTTCCTTCGTTTCTGAGAATTTAGTACATGTATGTTATCAATAAACCCCACTGCTTCCAAAACTAAAGCATTTATTTTCCCTACTTTTTTTCATCATTCTTTTCTTAAACTGTATTGAATCAATTTATACGAAATGAAAAAGAAGTAATATTTAATTAGTTTATTACAAATCAAAAAGAAAACTTACTTCCGAATCACAATAAAAAAGCAAATTTATTTTTTATTAATTGCATCAACAAAAGAGGTTTTACTTCAACCAAAGCATCAACAATTAAAATCTGCTCTGCATACACCCCTGTCACAAACTGGTTTTAACTTAGCTTTGAATATTGATTACGGTCCTGAAATGACTATGGTGATGCCTTGTTGGAGAAGATTAAACTACATATAGTAAGTGAACATTAAACTCAAAATTTCATTATAACAAACACTTTGTTGGAGAAGGATAATCATAGGTAAAAAGAAAAAAAAAGCAAGAAAAATCAAAATATCACTTTTTGCCAAAACGTAATTCAAATCTCAATGATTACTCACAAAAGACTAAAAATATGTTGTAGATAATAAGATGATAATATTGTAGGCTCAAAATCATTTACATCCAGTGTTCCTAAGAACAACATATTGACGTGCCAAAACAATGGGTCGGTTATTCTTCCTAGATATTGCACATGCTTAGAAATCAGTAATTTAACACTATAATTGTCGGTCCCAAGCCCAGATGTGAAAAGTGGAGGACTGCGTTAGGTAGTTGACAACCAAGGTAAAACTTGTTGAAAAAATTATGATTCTTTTGATCATTGTGTTAAGTGTTAGAGCGTCCCCCAGAAGTGACGCGCTGTATGATCTGAATACAGTGAAAAATATGTAAGGGTCACTACATGACGCTTAGGTGTAGTGTCAAATAAGTAAGTGTTTACACATTACGGACGAATGCGGGTAAAGAAGTTTGTCCAAGAAACTAATATTAGGATAAAATCTTAGAATATAGGTACTTTTACTGGTAAATTAATAAAATTAGTTGATATGATGATTAATAAAAAGATAAAAATCTTATGTGTTCAAGAAACTAAATGGGTTGGAGAAAAACTTAAGGAGATTGATAACTAAGGTTTTAAATTTTGGTATTCAGGTAAGAGTTGCATTAGAGATGTGGTAGTTGTAATTATAGATAAGAGTTTGAAAGATAATGTTGTAAAAATTAATAGAGTTGGAGAAATTATAACTCTTAAGTTTATCATTAATGCTAAGATTTTTAATATTATAAGTGCTTATACTCCTCAAGTAGGTTTAGATATAGGTTATAAAAATAAATTCTGGAATGTCTTCGAAGACTTAATACAAATGATACCTTTTAAAGAAAGAATTTTTATTGGAGGAGATTTAAATGAACATGTCGGTAGAGTGGTAGAAGATTTTAGAAATATTCATGGTGGCTACGGTTTTGGAGTGATTAATGAAGAATGTAGAACTATATTAGATTTTGCTTTAGCATATGATTTTGTTATTGCTAATACTTTATTTAAGAAAGAAATGAACATATTATTACTTATAAGAATGAATCTAATACAAGAGATCGTCGAGAATGTAATAATTGTGAGCTCATTCGAAGTGAGAATTCAAGTAGTCAACATCGATTATTAGTTTTAAATTTTAAGATGAAGATTTGTAAAGTAAAGAATATTAAGAATCATCGTCATAGAATTAGATGTGAGTTTCTAAATGACACGAATAAAATTATTTTTATGAGTAAAATTCAATGTTTCAAAATTTATATGTTTATGAAGAAGCAAATTCTTTGTGGGATAAAATAACAAAAACCAAGTGACAAAAGTTGTACTTGGAGAATCAAAAGAAAAAGTTTTTGTAAATAAAAATGGTAGAATAATAATGTGCAAGAAAACTTAAAATATAAGAAAGTATGTTATAAAAATTGGTTTAAATAAAAAAAAAGTTTAAAGAACTTGGAAAAATATCAAACAACCTGTAGGAAGTCTAAGAGAATAATCTGATGCTAAGAATTTTGCTTTTAGTGATCTTTATAATAGATTAGATACTAAGGAGGGTACAACAACAACAACAAAGCCTTAATCCCACTATGTGGGGTCGGCTACATGAATCCTTTTTCTCCATTGCGTCCTATTTAGTGTCATATTTTCAATTAGTTCTAGTAAATTAAGATCATTTTTAATACTAAGGAGGGTGAAAAATATATTTATAAACTGACCAAGGATTTAACTCAATTAAAGTGTATTAAAGATGAAAATCGAAAACTGATTTTCTTAGAAAAATATATTCAAAATAGATGAGTATTATTTTGATAAACTTTTAATGAAGTTTCAAAAAATACGATAGACTTTAGTGATTTTAATATCGTTAATAACAATAAAATATTTCATTTTTCCGTCACATTACTAAAAAAGAAGCGAGGAGGCTTTAAAGAAAACTAATGGTGGAAAGTCTGTAGGATCTGATGATATCTCAATTGAAGTGTAGAAATATTTAGGAGATTTGAGAGTTTCTCGGCTCACTAAACTCTTTAATATTATTTTAAAATCTAAAAAGATGCCTTAGGAGGGGAGGAAGAGTATTTTGGTCCCCATTTTTAAGAATAAAGAGGATGCACAAAAGTGTGCAAATTATAGAAGAATTAAGTTAATGTGTCATACTTTAAAATTATGGGAGAGGGTAATTGAACATAAGTTAAGTCGTATTACAAAAATTTCTCATAGTCAATTTGGATTTATGTTGAGTAGGTCTACCATGAAAGCTATACATTTATTGAGAGGTTTGATTGAGAAGCACAGAGATAATAAGTAGGATCTACATATGATTTTTATTGATGTAGAATAAGCTTACGATAAGGTTCCAAGAGGTATCCTTTGGAGAGTTCTTGAGAAGAAAGGTGTTGATATGACTTATATTCTAGTCATTAAAGATATGTATACAAGAACTATTACTCGTGTTCGAAGAGGAGAATTGACCAAATGTTTTTGTAGTTTTGTTGGTTTACATAAGGGATCGTCTTTATGCCCATATCTTTTTGGTTTAGTTATGGATGGTCTTACAGGACACTTACAGGAGGTTGTACCTTGGTGTATGTTTTTTGTTGATGATATTCTTCTCTTGATAAGACGAGAGAAAAAGCTCAGGAAAAACTTGAATTATGGAGGTCTACCTTGGAGTCTAAAGGCCTTCGTTTGAGTAGATCTAAAACTGAATACATGAAATGTAGTTTTAGTAGTAGTTGCTCTAGTGAAAGAAATGTAACTATGGCTGATCAAATTATTAAAGTGTGTGAACGCTTTAGATATCTCGGGTCTATTGTTCAAAGTGATGGTGATATTGATGGGGATGTTATTAGTAGATTTCAAGTTGGTTGGTTGAAGTGGAGGAATGCTTCAGGCCTATTGTGTGATAGAAAAGTGCTGCGTAGACTGAAAGGAAAATTTTTTAAGATGGTGGTGAGACCTGCAATGCTTTATGGCACTGAATGTTGGCCTTTAAAAGAGAAGCATAAACGAAGTTAATTGTTGCCAAGATGAGAATGATTGAGTGGATGAGTGGCTTTACACTTAGAGACAAAATGCGAAATGGATATATCCGTGATAGGGTTGTTGTAGCTCCAGTGACAGACAAAATTAGAGAGTCATCTTAGATGGTTTGGTCACATTAAACGTCGACCATCTGTTGATCCGATTAGAATAGCAGATGTTTTAGATTTGACTTATGTTAGGAAAGATAGAGGTAGACCTACAATGACTTAGGCATATTATATAAAAAATGATTTAATTATTAGAATTAAATGAAAATATGACACTAAATAGGACGCAATGAGCAAAATGATTCATGTAGCCAACCCCATTTTGTGTGATAAATTTTTTGTTGTTGTTGTTGTTTTTATGGTGTCCCCAAAAGCCGCATCTAATACATCTTTGAGCATTTCTTATTTTTTAACTATTTATCTCTGAAAAATTCTTGAATCTCTCCTTCCTTGCTATTGCGCATGATTTGTTATGATAATTTTTGCAAGTTTTTTAGTGGTATTCCCAAAAGCCGCATCTACTACATTGGTGAACATTTTTTATTTTTAACTATTTCTCTCTAAAAAAATTCTTGAATCTCTCCTTCCTTGGTCTTCCATGTGGTCTTAAAATTTTGACATGCTAGTATTTAATTCAACGTATGCTATTTTCCATTTGTCCTTTGATGGAAGACTTGCTTTCACTTCTTTATCTGCCATTCTATATCTAGAATAATTAAGAGTTTATTAACATCTTATTAGCCTATAATTAAGACATACTTGTTGATATTGTAATTATCATCGATATATATATGCTATAAAGAAGCCCCTTATTTTCGATGAGGGCCATTGCTTTAGTGTAAGGTAGCCCAATCATTTGTCAAAATTTGCAGCTACATTCTCTTTTTTTTATGTTCATCGATCTCATGTCTTTTGGAATGTTTCTCAACCTTGACCTTTGCAATGTGGACTACTTGATAATGAAATGCCACTTTTATAGTGGTTTTTTCTGGGACGTACTCTTTAATGTGAGGAGCTAAATTACCATACCATTCTATTGAGTCTATCTTTCTCTCAATCTTTTGATCCATGATTGCTTGATTTGTTTTGAGTCCACCGCACAGATTTAAAATATTTTAATTTATTTGAATAATCAAATTTAACATTAAAAGTAATATTACTATCTCGGGATAGAAATATCACTTTAAGATGGACTTAATTATTCGAATAAAAAATTTCATTCAAAAGTTTGATGAGTTTGGGTTTAAAACCAACAAAATTTTCACTACTTAACCCAAAACTAGATAGGTTTTAGATTTATCTGAGTTATAAATTTTTTATAAAAGCAGATCTTATAGTTAATTATATCTGAAGAAACAAAATATCTTAATAAAATTCTCGATTAAGGTTGATGTCATGTCTTCAAGATTTTCTACATTTAAGCTTTCATGATTTTTCATTTGGCATTTCAAGCACGAAAGTTTAAATGAGAACAATTATTATCGAAACCCAAAAGAGAAAGCAAAAAGTGTTCATATACTGAGAAATTCAGTGCATTTCAACTATCACATGATTGAACTTCAATGATTTTGGAATTTAAAAATTAATGGTTTGAGTTAACTTTTTAGTAGAAACTTAGGGCTTATATCCTAAAATATCAGATTGTAGGAAAGCCTATGTCATAGCGAGACAAACAACCTTAGAATCTAAAATTAAAGGGGAGGTTTATTGAACAAGTAAAACCACTAATCTAGTCTTTAAAAATGCAGATGGGATGTCTTACCCACCATAGGTCATGATGTCCCCGATCAAGTTCTCATGGTTCCATTATTTTGAGTCATTAGTGCCCGTAATCTACTTAGTTCGGGGGTGATTGGAGAATCCTTATTAGCAACAATGAGTCACCTCATCGAAGAGTACCTCACAAATTAAGGCGGCGAGCCTAATCCTAAGCTGACAGACGAGACTTAAATTTCACTCCCATAAAATGGAGAAGCCTAAACCGAACTTATAACATCGTGTGTCATGGCGTATGCCTAGGTCAACACCGATCACCTAAGATTTTATGGGTAAAAAAGTACAAGATATATATGATATTGAAACTTATAACTTGATGGATTGGACTTTCGCTATATCACCTTACATAAGATGAAGGGACACATAAAGAGTTGAATTATCCTCCATATAATGTGAGGAAGAATCTAAATAAGAGAAAGGATGGGAATTGACTTTGTACAATCAAGTTTACCTGGACACCGTCTTTGGGAGACAGAGAAGATGTTGAAGTAAACTTACAAATTAATCAAATATTACTAAGAGGGCACATATCTATCCTCTCTATGAGGTCAAGAAAATAGAAGTCTGGGCTTACATTCTGTTGGGGTGCCTCTCCTAAGCTTGTACGCGAAAGGGCTAGTCTGATACAAAAAGTGGCAAAGGGAGACACCTTAGTGACAAACTAAAGGATGCTAGTCTAAGTGCAGAATCAGGTATATCTACGTTATCTATCCTAAAAGAGGTCTAAACTAGGGCATGATTTTATTTTCTAATGTGTCAAAATCAAATAGATAATCAAAATTGTTCTCACAAGTGTCCTAGTTGGGTGTATGTGCGACGTGCACCTATAACTAATCTTCTATTCTAGGTGATGTCGATTGTGCCATCTTGGAATGACAGTTGATGCGAGTGAACGTAGACACAACCATACTAGTTCCTAAGCATGTCCTACGTTAGATGCCTTAGGGCTCCTTGTTAAGTGATTGTTAGTTTTGCACTGTAAGGTCTCAACTGAGGCATATGTCATATATCTGCTATCCTAAGATTTTTTTTTCAAAGATAGTTGTTATGTATTAAAGAATCCTACCCTAGACATGTGTCATACATTTGATATTCTAGGATTCTCTTAAAAGGAAACATTAATATTATCATAATATTAAACATCACATACATAACAAAAATGTAATTGGATTCAGGAATGAGGTAAAAAAAATTGAAAACATACCCGCCATCTTGAGGTTTCTTATAATGAAGGTATGTTCTTCATGTAGATTGAGTTTATAGCACATAAAGAAATGTGTAATAATTATAAATCCAATATAATGCGAGAGAAAATCATAATTGTGCAATCCATTAAGGTATCATATGCCATCAACCTCTTATTTCTTCTCAACAAAAATTAGGACCACACATAGATGACATTAACGTTGCATATTCAAGGTTCTCACATGAGTATAAACACCATATAAAGCCACCAAGCATTTCATGCAAACCATCAAACAACCACTTTCTACTTTCCATCCAAAAAAAAGGTTAACACCAAAACAAAAGAATGAATAGCAATTGAAAAGAGAGAATGACCCCCTATGGACTTAAAAAAGTAAACTTATGGAAATGACTTTGTGAAGCTCACAAAAATCTGAATATTGACTATTTTCCATCCCAAAAGCATTAACCAGTAAAAAATGAATAACAATTATAATAAGAAGAAAAAGCACATGTGGATTCCACAAAATCTCACAAAAATTACTTGCCAAGACTCATAAAATATTCGCTAGGGAAATGTACTTTGCATGTGTATGAACTATTTTCCTTTCCAACAACATCAACCATCCAAAGAGAACGGACAACGATCATAGAGAAGTGAGCAAACCACATGAGTTTCATGAAACTCTCCCAAAAGAATTTGCAAATCTCATGAAATTTTATTAGGGAAAGCCCCCTTGCATGTATATTAAATTATATTTCCCCCAAATGATATCCATCATCAAAAGAAAAAAATGAATAACAATAATAAAGAGGAAGATCCCATATGACTCTCACAAAACCCAGTAAAACAACTTGCATAGCTCATGAAACTCTCTAGAATAAATCATATTCATGTTGACATGCGTCAATTTTTCATATTTTTTATGATTTAATTCTAGAAATTTTTTTCTTTAAATTCATTATTTTATGCTTTTGAAAGGTTATTATTGTATTTTCCGGGTTATAGGATGATTAACACGCAAATCGGGGCCAAAGAATGACTTTGGGAAAAAATCAAGCTAGCGTTGCCACGCTTGGATCTAGCATGGCCACTCCAGTTTCGGGTGCAGTCACGCCCAATTTCGTCTCTTCATACAAAACACTGAGGGTGAGGGTTGGAAATGTAGCTGTCTGTGATGCTTTTAGTTGGTCGTTACTACGACCATACACTAAAATTTTAAATTTTGACATCTTCTAGTCTGCGTGATCTTTATATGTTTCAAGAAAAAGTTCTCCATCTTCTAGGAGAATAGGAACTACAATCTCATAAAAAATCGCATGTTCCTTTTGATCACATGGAGGAAAGACATAAGGGAGTTACATGGGGGAAGACTTCATTAGATGAAAATTCTCGTTCTAACTGCATTTCAGTGTCTGCGGTGCCTTTACCTAACTTTTCAATGATGCACTGCTCGGTGAAGTAGATCACTCCTCTGATTGTGCATTCTTCTTCCACATGTCCAAATCCGTGGCACTTGCAACAATTTTTGGATGTGATAGACTTGCGGTTGGTTTCACTGGATAGAAGCAAGGGAGGTCACTTAGTGATGCGGTTTCTTCACTTCAGAAGCTAGAGTTTGCAACCTTTGGCGGTAATAGGTTGGCAGGAACTAACGTTGTGTTCCTGCTTTATTTTCATATTTTCTTGTTCTTCCTTTCGATCTTTCGGATTACAGTTGAGGGTAATCTCCCACTAGATTTGGTCTTCAATATCCGTAGGCCTTCGCTGAAGACGGTGGAGCTCTCGCCATATCTCATTTTGGGTAGACTTTGGCGTAGATATCCTTGTTGGCATGGTTAAGGTTTATGAAAAGGAAGGAAATTTTTTTTTGGAGAGTGAAAGAGGGTAAAAATAATTGGATCAAGGTTGCAGATTTTAAAAATCAGCAAAGGGAATTAGGTTTAGGAACATGTGGCAGTGGAAAGGGTATTAGGGGATAGGAAGGAAATTTTGTGGGTTATGGCGGACGCTATGAAAGCTTATAATAGAGCTAGAGTTGAGCTAGCTCTGATATCAAATGATACTGGAGAAAACTCACAACCCAATCCAAAACCATTATTATTATTGTACTGAAAAAGGTTCCAGACATGACACTTGAAAAGCAGGAAATACCTGATAAACAAACACGAAAACCAAACAAATAAAGGCGTCGACAGGTGACAATGAGGATGGAGGCTGCGAGACGGTGGTGTCGGGAGGGGCGATCGACCACAGAGAGAAGGCTGCAGTGGCTGGAGGTGGCCTGAAAGGTGGCAGATGGTTGTAGGAGAGGGCCTTTGATGTCTGGTTGTAATAGGAGAGGACTACGGTGGGTGGAGTGTAGGACGGCTGCTGGGAGAGCAAGAGAGACTGCTGGGAGGTGGTTGACGAGGAAGACAACTACTGGAAGGAGTCTGTTAACCTCAATTTTCGTGAGGTCTAGTATTTCTCGTAGGAGTTAGGATCTAGCCTTAGGGGTCTTCCTGCGACTATATTAGAACCTTAGAAGTGGTGCCCGCCTTGTTTTAGTTCGACCTATTTCCGTCATCTTTTGGAGTTTCGCGTGTGCGGTATCGACTTCTAACACTTAGAAGGATGAAACCGACATGAGGAA